>CAJNDS010000968.1:317156-689656 GCA_905221605.1 Symbiodinium natans
CACAGGCCCTGAGGCCTTGAAACCCTAAACGCTGGGCCCTGAAACCCTAAAACACAGGCCCTGAGGCCCTGAAACCCTAAACACAGGCCCTGAGGCCCTGAAACCCTAAACACAGGCCCTGAGGCCTTGAAACCCTAAACACAGGCCCTGAGGCCCTGAAACCCTAAACACAGGCCCTGAGGCCTTGAAACCCTAAACGCTGGGGCCTGAAACCCTAAACACAGGCCCTGAAGCCTTGAAACCCGAAACGCTGGGCCCTGGAACCCTAAACACAGGCCCTGAGGCCCTGAAACCCTAAACACAGTCCCTGAGGCCTTGAAACCCTAAACGCTGGGCCCTGAAACCCTAAACACAGGCCCTGAGGCCCTGAAACCCTAAACACAGGCCCTAATCCCTGAAACCCTAAACACAGGCCCTGAAGGCTTGAAACCCTAAACACAGGCTCTGAGGCCCTGAAACCCTAAACACAGGCCCTGAGGCCTTGAAACCCTAAACGCTGGGCCCTGAAACCCTAAACACAGGCCCTGAGGCCTTGAAACCCTAAACACAGGCTTTGAGGCCTTGAAACCCTAAACGCTGGGCCCTGAAACCCTAAACACAGGCCCTGAGGCCCTGAAACCCTAAACACAGGCCCTGATACCTTGAAACCCAAACGCTGGGCCCTGAAACCCTAAACACAGGCCCTGAGGCACTGAAACCCTAAACACAGGCCCTGAGGCCTTGAAACCCTAAACGCTGGGCCCTGAAACCCTAAACACAGGCCCTGAGGCCCTGAAACCCTAAACACAGGCCCTGAGGCCTTGAAACCCCAAACGCTGGGCCCTGAAACCCTAAACACAGGCTTGGAGGCCTTGAAACCCTAAACGCTGGGCCCTGAAACCCTAAACACAGGCCCTGAGGCCCTGAAACCCTAAACACAGGCCCTGAAGCCTTGAAACCCTAAACGCTGGGCCCTGGAACCCTAAACACAGGCCCTGAGGCCTTGAAACCCTAAACGCCATGCCTGGGCCACCCTTGAGGCCCTGAAACCCTAAACGCCAGGCCTTGAGGCCCTGAAACCCTAATTAGGGTCTCAAGTGTTTAGGGTCTCAAGGGTTTAGGGGCTCAACGGTTTAGGGTCTCAAGGGCATTGTGGGCCTTGGGCCTTGCCCACGAATTTTTGGGCCTTGCCCACGAATATTTGGGCCTTGCCCACGAATACTTGGGCCTTGCCCACGAATATTTGGGCCTTGCCCACGAATATTTGGGCCTTGCCCACGAATATTTGGGCCTTGCCCACGAATATTTGGGCCTTGCCCACGAATTTTCGGGCCTTGCCCACGAACCAGCAAGGCCCAAAAATTCGTGGGCAAGGCCCAAAAATTCGTGGGCAAGGCCCAAAAATTCGTGGGCAAGGCCCAAAATCCGGATTTTGGGCCTTGCCCACGAATATTTGGGCCTTGCCCACGAATCTTTGGGCCTTGCCCACGAATTTTCGGGCCTTGCCCACGAATACCATTAAGGTTTATAATTATATGGTAGGAGAGGTTTAGGGTTTAGGGTTTAGGGTTTAGGGTTTAGGGTTTAAATTTAGGGTGTAGGGTTTAGGGTTTAGGGCTTTCCCTTTAGGGGTATGGGGTTGAGGCTGCAGGGATGCCGTGAACTGGACATCCACACCCCAAGGGGAGCATGGTGGATTCGGGCATGGCGCAGGGTTTCGGAAACTTAGGGTTTAGGGTTTAGGGTTTAGGGTTTAGGGTTTAGGGTTTAGGGTTTAGGGTTCAGGCAGTTGTGAAGGAGCTGGGCGACTTTTCATGTCGTGAGTACCCGGGGGATCTCATAAGCCAACTGCTCAGCTCTGAACCCTTTGCACCGCAAGGGCAATCCCCACATCCCTTTTGCGCTGAAAGAGCCGATGGCTCTCCTGACTGTCCAGCGGCCCAAAGCCCTAGAGCCCTTAAGTGTTAAAGCAAGGTTACCCCAAAACCATAAACCCTAAACCCCACTCGACTGCTATGGCGGTACAAGGCGCGTTTCCGGTCATTGCGGCCTTGTGGATCGGGTACAGGATCTCGCTGACCCGCCTGGGCTCAGGGTTTTGGATTTTAGGGTTTAGGTTTGAGGTTGGGGTTTAGTAGTTGAGGTGTTGAAGCCTATGATCCTTCAATTGTGCCTAACCTCAAGCAAATCCCCAATACCAAGCTACCATGCATACTAGCCTCCCCAAACCCTAGCCCTGAAGCCGAAACCCTAGACCCGAACCCAAGTCGAACGATTAGATACTTGTGATCAAGTAGCCACCACAAAAGTCCTCATATATCCTAAACAGAACACCACAAGGGTGACTTGCAATTTCCAAAGGTTTTCATAGAACCACATACAGCTATGCTGGAGTTTCTGAATGCTTGTATTATTGCCCCCTCAAAATCCTTGCATGATCGGATTACACGATTCTATGGGTTTTATGTCGAGGCAATGGACGTCATACAGAACGTTACAGAAGTAGTTACAAGATGCTACGATGGCCACCGAATTCCATGTCTGCCAGGACTGGCGGGAAGGGGGGAGAATCGTTTTAAAAACCAAAAATCTAAACTCCACATGCCTGCAAATCCCATAGAACACTGCAACTCTACCCCTCCGAAGACAAGCATCGTCAAACCGTCATGTAGCCGTCATGTACCCATCATGGGATCACAAGAATTCCTACAGAAAACGCACACGTATAACATCTGCAGAACCCTGTAATACCCTGAAACCCTCAAAGTCCTAAACCCTAAACCCCAAACCCTAAACCCTAAACCTTAAACCCTAAACCCTAAGCCCTAAGTCCTAAGTCCTAAAGCCTGAATGAGCTGGAGGCGCAAGCAGCACGAAGCGGCAGCGGGCTCCGTCACATCAGAGCCAAAGTTGTGCCTGTAGGGTTTAGGGTTAAGGTTTAGGGTTTAGGGTTTAGGGTTTAGGGATTAGGGATTAGGGTTTAGGGTTTAGGGATTAGGGATTAGGGTTTAGAGATTAGGGTTTAGGGTTTAGGGATTAGGGTCTAGTTTAGGTTCTTAGGTGTTTTTTCTCTGGGGGCTTTAGGAGGTGTAGGGGCTTTGGATGTGTAGGGGTTTGAGGCCTTTTGGGGGGCTTAGGAGGTAGGGGACTTTAGGGGCTTTTAGGGGTCTGGCGTCTAGGCGGCTTTAGGAGTTTTAGAGGGCTTCAGGGCGTTTAGGGGGTTTTAGGGGTTCTAAGGGTTTGGGGTGTTTGGGGTTCAGGGTTTGCTGGTTCCGGAGTCCCAATGCCAGGGTTTAGGGCGTAGGGTCCCCACAGAATCCCTGTAAGGCACCCTAAACCCTAAACCCTAAACCCTAAACCCTAAACCCTAAACCCTAAACCCTAAACCCCCCTGTTAGGGATAATGGGCGATCTTAGGGCTACCTCATCTTAGTAGCCCAGTAACCACATCATAACAAGGCCACCCCTTTTTTTGGTTGGCTACTGTTTAGGGGAAACCCTAAACCCTAAACCCTAAACCCCAAAAAAAGGGCGAAGGGTACCACGGGTCTCCCAAGTCATTGTGTGTGAGGGCTCAGCGGTTCAGGGTGCAGGGCCCGATATTGACACTGAGGGGTTTGGCATGGGGCTTTGCAGGGCTTTCTGGTGTTTCATGGGCTCCTTTGGCTTCAGAGGTTTAAGGTTATTTGGGTTTAAGGTTTAGGGTTTAGGGTTTAGGGTTTAGGGTTTAGGGTTCCGCATCGTGCTATTGTGCACAGGGCGTGTCGTAGATTTCTTTTGCAGGCTGCCCCGCAAATAGGTTGTGCTTTGCATCGGGACTTCAAGAGGTTAAGAGCTCAGGAAGCTTCTGGAGAGCGGAGGCCCAAAAAACTTCACAAGCAAACGCAACCCCTTAAGGAAATGGTGCTGGCCACTGGGAGGGTCCGGGAACACCATACAGGGCCCTAAATCCTAAACCCTAAAAGCCTCAAGCCCGAAAGCGTCTGTTGAGGGGAGCTGCCATATCCAGTGTGGCCGAAAAGCCCCGCAAGCTTCCCTAAACCCCAGAAGCCCTCGAGCTGAAGCAGGGTATAGGGTGTAGGGCTGAGGGGTTAGAGAATGGTACACAGCTGTTTGGTAGACATCTGCACGGCTTGCCCAAGTCGTGCTTTCGTTCCTCAACAGAACTCTGGAATCCCAACAAACAAAGCCTAAACCCAAAACCCCCAAGCACTGCAGGCGGGCAATCGGTGCTCAACAAACGCAATCAAATCCTGGAATGTGCCAAAACAGACACACAAAACAGGGACCCTTATGCACAAGAATCCCCCGAACCCCAAACCCCAAACTCTAAACCCAAACCCAAGCTGCCCCAACCCCCAAGCTGGATGTTTGCAGCCGGCGTGGCTCTCGGAGAAAACTCCTTGGATGCTGTAGGTTCACGGCCGAAACCCGGAGCCTCTAAACCAGTAAGCACTAATGATGGTTTAGGGTTTAGGGTTTAGGGTTTAGGGTTTAGGGTTTAGGGTTAAAATCACAAATTGGGATTGAGCTACACTGGTACATGGCTGGACATTGAGAAGGCGAAGTTCAGAGTCTAAAGTCTAGGGTTTATAAGGTCTGGGGGGGTTGTTCAGGCCCCGATGCTCTCACGGGGGATTTTTGAAGATCATAAGGTAGAAGCATGTAAGAGGTTCAAGGATCAAGTTTTTCCTTTCGTGGGTGATTGTTTGCAAGCTCCGCTGTGAAAATCGTGGGAAGGCGTGCATCGTAGCATATAGGCTCAGGGTTCAGGGTTTAGTAACCTGAAGAGCTCGAGATGCTTAAAACCTAAGTTCGCATATGCACGAAAGCTTTCACCTCGCTAGGCGGCTTCCCGTTTCGCCGCAGAAAAGCTCATGCTCATAATATGGTCTTATGGAATCGCCATCATTGCAGGTGCCGGGGTGGAAGTATGTGCGCGTGGCGGGCGCATCCATGATGACTTGTTACAACATAAGCACGCACTGCAGCCAAGCCCAGATACTTACCTCTCCAATAACCAAGCGGAAAAAAGGTTAAACTTTAATATTCCTACGAAATAAGGTAACCCACAAAGCTTAAAGTGCAACTAATGGCGAAGTAAGGATAGGGCTGTTTTCCATCAGGCTGCTCACGTCCATGCACCCCTACGGTGGTTCCCACTAGATGTCCCATGTTCTAGCATGTTCCAAATGAGGGAGAAGTGCAATGGTTGGGGGGGGGGGGGGTTGACATGGAAGCATAGGCCTTAAACCCTAACAAGAAACTTCGCACTTCGCAAGCAGCTCGGGGTGAAAATTGAAGGTTTGTGGCCTTGAGTCGCTAGACCCAGGAGCAAGCTAGGAAGAAACAGTGTGCCCTGAACCCTAAACCCTAAACCCTAAACCCTTTCTGGTTCTAAGGGGATTCTAAGGGAACCCCCCAACCCTAAACAAAGGAAAATAAGCGCCGACTCCGGGTCCTAGGTAGCACGTAGGAGACCACCAAGACCCTGCGCCCCAAACCCCAAAACCTGAACCCAAAAACCCTAAACCCTAAACCCTAAACTCACCAAGATTCATAAGGATTGCGGTTGTTTGCTGCCTCCGCAACGCCCGCCTGCGTTGGGTGGAAGTAGAAGTAGACTCGCAGAACCTGCACGCCGTTCATGTGCTGACGGGTTTAGGGTTTATAGGGTTTAGGGTTTGGGGTTTGGGGTTTGGGGTTTGGGGTTTGGGGTTAGGGGTTTGGGGTTTGGGGTTTGGGGTTTGGGGTTTTGGGGTTAGGGTTTGGGGTTTGGGGTTTGGGGTTGAGAACCTCTTGTTGCTAACCTTTCTAAGCGACCCCTGGAACGGCTACAGTGGTCCCTTTATATACCTGAGTAGCCCCAAAGGTCCCTTATCCCTACAACCTCCAACCCTAAACCCTACACCCTAAAGCCTGAAACCTAACCCTAAACCCGAAAACCTTCAACCCCAAACCCTATTAAAAAGACGAATGGAGCCCACAGGCTATCCTTTTCTCCTGGAAAACTCCCAATGCTAGCGGGCTCAGGGTTTGCTTCAGCTTGTCACCGCCATCCGCCAGTCCCCACTTCTTCACCGCCCCTTACGTTGGGCTTCAGGCCAGGGCTCGGGTTTAGGGTTTAGGGTTTAGGGTTTAGGGTTTAGGGTTTAGGGTTTAGGGTTTAGGGTTTAGGGTTTAGGGTTTAGGGTTTAGGGTTTAGGGTTCTCAGGGTTAAGGGTTCAAGGGGGTAGAACACCCTACCTTTCGCGGATTCTTGTGGCGAAATGTTAAAAACGAACTCCTCAAACAATCCCAGATGGCCACGTAGCAAAAGATCGGTGCATCGCCCCGTGCGAATTCCTGTTGTGTAGTCAGTACACTTTCAAAACACACTCGACTACTAACCAGAAAGTATTAAGGGTCTGTGCCTGAATTTCGTGACACCCTTGTTCTCTGCCGACTGCCGCAGAAACCGTAGCCCGAAGCTTCAAAGCCTACTGGGTTTGGGGTTTAGGTTAATTAGGGCTGCGAAGCTGAACACAACATCCCCGTAATATTTAGGCTCTTTTGAGGACACAATGGACCAACGTGAGAACAAAAGGTCCTACTGTGTAGCCAGTTGCCTGTTGGGAGCCCGGGGACCGATAGGCTGTTGCTTCTCTTCGTCCTAGGCTAAACCGCCGCGCCTACTTCGTAGGTTATGAGCCCAAGTGGCTCCTATAGGACTTTAGTAGTTGCAATGGATGCCCAAATGCGAAAGCGCAAGGGCAGCTCAACTGGTGAGAGAACGGAGCGAGAGCTTGTGCAATCAGTGCCTGAGTCCGGGGATGAAGACGAATTCCTGTCAGAGGATCGTGGTGTGGTTGCAGTGAATACAGCACCGGGTTCAGCGACTGTCCCTATTAGTCAAGAACCTCCCGACGTAAATCCATTCTGGTCAGAGACGGCAAGAGCAGAAGTTGCGTTGCAACGAGCGCGTCCTGCAGACTTGGATGGCGTCGCGCAAGAAAATCTAACAGAGCCGACTGAAATGTGTGGCCAAAGTGCAGGTGCCAGTTCATCAGGTGCACAGTTAAGCCCGGTCGAAATGCATGGGCCTGTGGGACAGCCCATTGTGTATGGTCCCAGCAGCCTCCCAGCAACCGCAGGCACAGGTGCACCACAAGCAAAACCACGCAAGGCAAAAGAGCATGGCCAGCCACCGCAAACCTTCGCTAGTCCGGGTGAGGTGTGTGAGCAAGAGCCAGGCCTTCGACCCGGTGAGCGCATGATTCTGACGCAGATGAAAGACATGACGGCGCAGTTGATGGAGCAAAACCGCCAACTCCAAGCACAACAAGCGGCCACAACTGCTGAAAATTCTGCCCTGCGCGCTAGACTAGAACGTTTGGAAGATGAGGCCATGCAGTCTGCAGCGAGTGGTGAGCAGCATTGGTTTCTCGAAGAGGGCGATCGTAGCAGGGGATGGGCCGCTGAGGGTTCTCTCTCTAGGGTCTCTACTCCGCCACCGCCGCCGCCCCCGGATCCTGATGCTCATCATGGTAGGCACACCCCAGGGGGAACCCGAGTGCCCAGTGGACCGCCGCCACCGTCACCAACCCCGACGTTTGGAACTAGTTCAGGGGAGCTAGGTTTTTCGAGGTTAAGTGTCTTGCCTAGTGTGCCAGCGTGTCCGAGTTTGCATGTGTCACACACCAACATGTTAGGAGCGCCGATGTTAGGTGGAAGTGGGCAAACTTTGGGTGAAAACTCTGAGTGTAGAAACCGAGAGATAGAGAGCAACATGTTTGGCAGCTACAGTTCGCACTTGCAAGCGCGAACACAACATGAGTGGAACATGGGAAGTAGCAACCAGCATATGAGCAGTCATGTCTCTCAATCGGCTACGCCGCAGCGGCATGCCGAAGATGGTTTCAACCTCTTCGCGGGGGTGTCCCAACATCCACAAACTCAAAATTCCCAGGATGCTCGTTTGTTTTCCCCAGGCGACAAAGTGTGGTGGAATCTACCAACATTGCAGCCCACGCATGCGGATAGTGACCCGGCCACTAGGGCCTCGGACTGGCTTGAACTCATTAAGCCGTCGATGGCAGACTTGGCCCCGTCGTCAGCCCTATGGTGGAATGAGGTTGAGCAAGCTGCCAAGGGATGGTACCGTACGTGGACAGAGGCTTCAGCTATGGAACGGGGGGCTATTGTACCCACCCCGCCTGAGCACTTGCGGGGGGAGAAGTACCAGCGATTAGAAAGCAGAGCGTTCGCGATGCTTCAGGCCGCGCTCCCGAGTCTAATCACCGAAGAGCTTGTGTCGTCAAGAACTTTGCATTGCGTAGGTGCTATCTACAACGTTTTGAGGCTGTATCAGCCTGGCGGCTTGGCCGAACGCACGAAACTTCTTGACTTGCTCGCAAACCCGGGAGGGGCTAAGGGTTCTTCGGACGCCGTAGCCCGTCTCAGACAGTGGCAGCGAGCACTTAACAGAGCTGAAAGCATGGGTGTTAGCATTCCAGATGCCAGCATCATGTTGCGTGGCCTTGATGTGTTGTCCGAGCCTGTCCTAAGGAAACATGTTCAAGTTAGCTTTCGGTGTAGTGGCGCCCGAACCGTCCTTCAGCTTGATCATCGCCCCACGCTTGTCTCCCTCAAAGAGTTTGTCAAAGTCCTCCTGAGTGAGTTTGAAATGCTTTCTGTTTCAGGGGAAGAGGAGCAACGCGGGGGAAAACCGAGGGTTGCTGCCGTGGACGCCCCAAAAGGAGGCAAGGGCTCGGAAAAAGGGGACAAGGCAAGCAAGGGTTCTGAAAAGGGCGGGAAAAGCCACGGGGGGAACTCCGGTGCCTCACAAAACCAGGCCCAAACAGACCCTAAGGACTCCTGGAAGTGTAAGTTTTTTGATGGTGGCAAAGGTTGCCGCAAAGGACGCCATTGCAACTTGCAGCATGATGAAGAAGCTGCGAAGGCCAACGGGTGGTGTTTTGTTTGCGGGGCCAAGAACCACGCATCAGCCGATTGCAAACGGCCAAAAGAGAAGAACCAGGAGCAAGCTCCTTGGGGGGAGTCCGGTGAGCAAGGAAAAGGAAAGGAAGGAAAAGGAAAAGGCAAGAAGGGCAGGGATGATTCGAAGGAAACCGGGGGGAAACCGGGGGGAAACCTCACGGCAATCAGCCGATGGAGAACCAACCTTCAACTACTCCTAGTGTGTCACCTCAAGCTGCTGTTCCTGCTGGTGCACAGACCGATATGGTGCATGAAGCCACGCAGTTGCTTAAAGGCCTTCGCCTAGCCGCCTTTCAAGTTGAGCCGTCACTGGACACACCCATGTTTTCTGAAAGTGTTTTGGGTCAGTTGGCATCGGCCATGGCCAAGATCAAAACAGGCTTGCTAGATGGAGGTGCCACGCACGCGCTGCGACAGGGCACAGCAAAGGAAATCAGCAGGTCGGAGAAAACCGTTGTGAACCTTGCTTTGGGTAGTGCTGAGCTGTATTTGTCGCCAACGGGAGTCTTGCTGAGTGTCAGTCCTGTCAGTCCGATTGCGCCGCTAGGAGCCTTAGTCAAGGAATGCGGTTGCCAGGTGACATGGGTAGAAGACATGTGTAAAGTTTGGCATCCTAAACACGGTTGGTTGAAAGTCCAAATGCAGCAGAACACTCCACATGTTGATGAGAGCACGTGTTTGATGTTGATTAAAGAACTCGAGAACCTGAGAACCGAGCGAATGATGCGAGCATTGTATGTGAAGGCTTTAGCCTTGGGACAGAAAATCCCCGATGACTTGGATCCGCATGTTCGTTCGTGGTTGGATTGGTTGAGGCAGTTGAGCCCGGAGGCCCCAGAGACCCTCATTTCCAAAGTTCCGCCGTGTGTTCTCGATCCCGAAAATCACCCGAAATCGTTCAACCGTAGGATCCGCCGGAGAGTTGAGAGAGCGAAGGGTATTGTGCTCAACTTGTTTTCTGGGGACACGTCGGGAGGGAAATTGGGTAGATTGCCACACGGGATAGAAGTTCTTGATGTTGAACTCAAACACGGCGCGGACATGCTTGAGGATTGCTTGTTTCAGTACTTGTTGCAGCTGTGCATGTCTGGACGCGTTAGGGCTATTCTGGCTGGACCACCATGCAGATCCTTTAGTCCACGTAGGAGCGATAGTGACGGGGGCCCGGTACCTGTGAGAGATCGGGATGGACCTGGGAGATTTGGGAGAGAAGGCTTGAGTCCCCAAAACAGAAAACTGGCCCAGGAGGACACCGTTTTGATTTTTAGGACGTTCCTGCTGTACAAGGTGGCTAGGGATGGTGCGCAGGAAAGGGGAGGGGATCAGGATGTGATGTTTGTAGGAGAGCACCCAAGAGATCCCCGAGAGTACCGTGAGAGTGGGTGTGAGAACCCATCCATGTGGGCGTGGCCCGAAACCATTGAGTTTCAGCGCGTATTCAGCCTGCACAAGGCGACATTCAACCAATCGACATGGATGCACTAAGCCGACAACTATTTTGACGTCCTCATGGTCACTCTTTAGAGAGTTGCATGGGCGAGAGGGTTGGATTGGGAAAACACTCCGGCCGGAGGGCCTGGACGAAAAGATCCAACAATCAAAAGGTTGGGCAGCTTGGGCTCCAGGGTTAGTGCGTGAGTTGGGTGTTGCTTTGAACGCTTGGTTTGAGAACAGCGCGCCGGAGAGGGGGAGGGAAGAGGCAGAAGATCGAGAGAGGATTCAAGCCTTAAACGCCCTTAGTGCTGCCGACAAGCAGTTTGCGCGTCACTGTGAGCATGACCATGTGGTGTTTAGGCGTGACTGTGCTGCATGTCTCGCTGGTCACGTGCGTGGACATGGACACTTTAGACGCAAACACCAGCATACAAATGCGCTCACGTTGAACGTTGACATGATTGGACCCCTCTGCCCGTCCCAACATGAAGGTGGTACTGCTAAACACTTGCTGGTAGGTGTCTTCGGAGTGCCCTTGTATGAAGATGGACGCCCTCAATACCTTGAAAAGGTGGACTCAGGTGAGCCCAGGGGGGATTCTGATTTTGATTTCGGTCTTGATGGCTACCACATACCGCCTGAATGGGTCGATGATGCCGCTGATGATGGTGCAGGTGTTGATGCCCCAGGGGATTGGTGGGAAAACGGATATGACGACCATGACCGTTGCGATGACGCCGGTGTCGTAGCTGAAGGTGAGGCCGAAGAGGATGGTGATCCCCTAGAGCCGGACCCTAGTGTCCGTGAGAGATCACATGAAAGATGGAAGGCCACGATCGCCCAGCTCAAAAAGCCGGTGAAAATCGTGCCCGTAGTGTATGTGCAGCCATTGCCACGTAAATCAGCGGCAGTTGTGTTGAAAGGGCTACAGCGCATGCACACAGCCATTAAAATGCATGGCATGGAAGTCAGACGCATTCATGCGGACAATGGCCGTGAGTTCCAAAATGAAGGTGTGGAAGCATGGTGTGTAACACGTGACATAGGTTTGACGTTCTCAGTGCCAGGCGACCCCAGATCGAACGGTAGAGTTGAGCAAGTAGTTGGTGCTTGTAAAGCTGGAGTGCGTTCTTTGCTGTGTCAGGGGGGCATAGGGAAAGAGTGGTGGGCCCGAGCTGCCTTGCATTGGGCAGACTCTAAAAGACGCCAAGCCTTTGAAAAGTTAGGTAGCCCTGTCCATGCTAGAGAACAACCTCCTTTTGGCACCAAGGTGACAGTGAGGTCGAGGCATTGGAACCAGAAAAACCCTTTTGAACCCAAAACCCTGAAAGGAGTCGCCTTAGGACCGTCTGAGCGTACCCCAGGTGCCACTGTGGTTCTCATCAAACATAAGGGTAAGCCTAAGCTGTACATTGCTCCACTTGTGTACCGCGGTGTTAGGGATCCACCAGAGTTTGAGGCTGAGGAGGCACCAGAGCCAGCCCCAGAACCGAGGAGAAGGATTTGTGGCAAAACGTCAGTGGCCAACTTGAGCATCGGACTTGAGTCCGAGGGGGAGTCAACCGCTCACAAAACGGCGCCACGATGTCCCAAAACGGAGCCGTCTGAACCCTTCAAAAAGCCCATTTTTGGACCCCAAGCAAACCCCACTTTTGGAGCCGAAAACCTGGGTTTGCCAGGGTACCGTTTTGAGGCCAAATCCCAAGATCAGTGGCAACAGCAGCAATCACACGCATCATGACCGTGACAGTTCTTGTGATGTACACTTGTGCGGTTTGCAGTCTCAACATGAGCGTGCTCAGTCTTGTGACGTGTTTGCTTGTGGCAGCGCATGTCGTTTGCAAGACCAGAAGACAGAGTGTGAGAGTGAGAGCGGTGACAGCGGGAAAACGGGGTTAATTCAGGAAAAGAGCACATGGTCTAGACACGAAAGCGAGCGCGTAGCCGAGCAACTGATGGCTAAGGGGGAACCTCCCACGGCGGAAGCGCTAGGTGTCTTGATAAGAGGCTCGATACAACATGTTGGCCCCAAAACCCGTAAAATCGATCGGGAAGTCGCTCAGAAGGGAAGTGGCGCCGTAACGCTTGGAGCATGGCGCCATGCAGACAAGGTTGGGGTAGCCAAGGATACTCTCAATCGCCCCGCCCTTGTGCGAGTGATCAATCAGTACATGCGGTCATGTCATGCTGACAAATCATGGAATGCATTGCGTGTGTCTGTTGATTGTGTTAGCAGTCCCCATAAAGATGCCCGAAATGCTAAGGGTTCACAAAATCACCTTGTTGTTTTAGAAGAAGGCAAGGGAGGTAGATTGTGGATTGAGGGGAGTGACGAAGGCTCGGAGGGGTCAGAGGCCGGTGTGATGCAACACAAGGGTTGTGATGTGCATGGACACTTTTACCCCCGCTCCAAACCCATTTCATTTGACCCCAACGCCTCCACGCTGTGGAACCCAGTGAGGGACCGAGGATTGCGATCGCAGCATACACCGCTAATCGCCATGAAAGTTTGACTGAAGTTGATCAACAGTTGTTAGTGAGTTTGGGCTTTCCAGTGCCGAAATCCGACCCCAAAGTGTCCACCTGCAGCTTCTACCGTCTCGATGCTCATGATGAAGATGGCGAGGCCGGGGACTGGGTTGAGACCGCGGGTTGGGAGAGCAATCATGTGGACCATTACTTGCTACGTCGCCTTATTCTGGAGGAGCAGCGTTTTTGGACGAAGAGTTACAATACGCTGACCGGACTGGGAGCGCGAGGACAGCCGACCACATTGCCGAACTCCATCAACACGCGCAACGCATGGAATGCAACTTGATGCAGATGCAGTGCGAACAACAGCTTTGCGCGCCCGACTTAACCCCTGAAATGAAGCGGTTGATGAGTTGCAAGCTGCGTGATGCACAACAGTTACAAAAGAAGCAACCACCGTCGGTGCATGCGTTGGTTGGGGGGAGTCAGCCGAGGGGTGATGAGCGGGGAGGCTTGAAAGAAGAACAAGGCGGTAACGCCTATGCAGCCAGTACCTCACTGGAAATGCCCGAGTGGCCGATCGAGGATCCTGTCACTGAAGCTGGCGCACCACTGCAAACACAATCTGTGTCACACCAAGAAGTTTTGGCGAACCTTGATGCGTGGAAGCCGTCCATCCAGGATGAGCTCGGATCCATCTTTGATGTGCATGGTACGCTCAAGCGCCGTACCAAAGCGGAAGTCCAGGAATGGGAAGCCAATGGGGTAAAGGTTGAGTACATTCCAGGTAAAGGGCTGTTCCATAGGAAAGGGGGCACAGGGAGAAAAAATGTAGGATTGTGGCGTGCGGAAACTTCTGCAACCAAGAGGGCCGCAAAACTCGTGAGCATCGGCAGTCGCTGTATGCCGGTGGCCTCGATGCCCTCACGCTTCGAGCACAACTTCGTCATTGCGGCTTGAAGGCGACAGAGGAAACTCCTGTCCACGACCGCTGGGTTGCAGGTTCGTGTGACATTCGCACCGCATTCCTAACAGCACCCCTAGAGACCCCAGGTAAGAAAATCATAGTTCGGCCCCCGTCAATCCTCATTCGTAGTGGTCTGGTTTGCCATGATGAGCTGTGGGAGGCAGAAGGTGCCATCTACGGGTTAGAAGAAAGCCCGGCCGCCTGGGCCAAACATCGTGACGAACGCCTGTCACTGCTTGAGGTCGAGGATCCGCTTAGCAATGTCGCAGCAGGGGACTCCAGAAGCCATGTGTGCGACGCAACGCCCGAGCCAATCCATCCACCACAGGATGTGCCCACATCCCCAGCGCAGCGGTATAAGTTGCGTAGGGCTAAGTCTGATCCCAATGTTTGGTTTCTAGTCAGGGTTAACGAGGATGGTTCGTTGGACGCTAAGATACAAGCCGTGCTAGGTATCTATGTTGACGACCTCCTAGCAACCGGGCCCAAACGGCTAGTACAAGCCTTGTTCGCAGCAGTGTCAAAGGAGTGGCGAATCAGTGCGCCCAGCTACTCCGATGAAGACACGTTGACGTTTTGTGGGCTTGAAGTGAGGCAAACTGCCAGGGGACTCCACCTCACGCAAGCCAAGTACATTCAGGAGCTGTTGAATCGGTACTCGCACATCGTTGGTACTAGCACCGTGCCCGTCATTGCTGAACCCCAACATGGAGAAAACCTTAGTGCGGACCTTGCCGAGCCTGCTCCAGAACTGGGTCGCTTGCGCGTTGCCCAAAAGCTTGCAGGAGAGTTGCTGTGGGTAAGCAGCCGGACACGTCCTGACCTTGCTTTCGGGGTGTCCCTGCTTGGCCAAAGGTTGACAAAACACACCGAAGCGTCCATCGAGGCCGGGCACCAAATGATAAAGTACTTACGTGGCACGCAGGGCTACGAAATCATCTATGGTGAGCCTGGCCAGGGACACGGTGTTGATGATGTGCTTGCAGCCGCTCGAACCCCAAATCTCCTTGAGTTGTTTGCAGATGCAAGTTTCTGTCCGGGCAGCGATAGATCCCAAACAGGCATCGTAATGCAATGGGGAAACGCCCCCATTGGTTGGCTCTCGTTGCGGCAATCCACTGCTAGTTTGTCTACTGCTGAAGCAGAGCTTGGGGCCAGCATCGATGCCATGGTGCTCGGTGGTAGTGTTTTGTCTGTCCTTGCTGAGCTGAGCGGAAGCCAACAGGAAGCACGCGTTTACACAGACAATGTCGGGGCGTGCAACCTCCTCACAATGCCCAACGGAAGCTGGCGAACACGCCACCTAAGGTTAAGAGCAGCATGGTTCGTCCAGAAAGCAGAAGGCTCACCTTACCGGGTATCCCACATTCCAGGGGAGCACATGCTTGGTGACCTGCTCACGAAGCCCCTGCTGCACGCACGCATCGTTTCGCTCTTGCAGAAAATAGGCTTGCAACTTCACACACCACCAACAGCACTCAAGCCGGGAGAAATCTCTGGCCATCGCGTTGTTGGTGGGGGGGAGTCGTTGTCGTCGGTTGAGCCAGTGCCTAATGGAGCTACCTACGGGGGAGTCCCGCAACCCCCGTCGGTGCTAGCAAAGGCCTTGAAAGCACTCACCGTGGCTACGCAGTTGAAAGCTTTGTCCGCAAAAGCCGTGCGTGTTGAGATCACCGAGGATGAGAGCAACTCAGAAAGCTCAGAGGTGATTCACACCTTGAAGTTGCTTGTAACTGTGTTTGCAGTTGTTGGTGCGAGCTTGTTGATCTGGTGCTGCAGGTCCGTAGGCCAAACCGAAACACCCACGCTGCAGCGTGCATTCGTCGAGGAGTCAGACGACGATTGGTCCGTTGTTGCAGTGCCTAGCGCCACGACAAGCGCTGCCGACACGCACAGGGATAGGCTGGGTACTATACGGCTAGTAGGAACCGCTGCTAGTACGTCCCCTAAGAGTAGTCCTGAACCCGCCGTAGGCCCTAATGCTCCTGAACCCTACCCAGAGGCAGCCGCCTCAAGCACTGAACCTCAGGATAGGGGCGGCCGAAAGGCCAGCCCGCAGTCCACAGCAGGTTCAAGGTCAAGCGTTGGTATTCCGCAGCCCGAAGTCGTTGCGGAGGTAGCGTGGCCTCCACCGCTTGCCCGCTACAGCGACGCGCCCCAAAGCAGAGAGGACAAATGGGAGTGGGATCGTGAGGGAAACGTGTTGCTGAGACATCATGTCAAATCTCGCGTCAACAAATTTGATCCCAGCACAGCCAGACTCCCTGATGGTCTTGACGATGCCAGATTGTCAGGCCGGCGCAGAACCGTCGCAACATTCATCGCTGATGGGTTACAAGATGTCCATGATGATGATTGGACACACAAACCAGCGCAACAAAAACTGCGAGGGCCTTGGAAGGGCCGCACCGAGTTAGAAGTGAGACCGCAAGATCTCGCCTGAACCGGCCGCAGACGGAGCAACATAACTCAGGTCAATGTTGCTCACCAACCGGTTTTGCGAAGCAGGAGCCAAACACGGCAGAAATGCCGGCGCAAAGTGTGCAAAGCCCAAAGCATACACTGTACAGGGAAACTACCGCAGCTCCATACCGCAGTTTTGACCGGAGAGAGCCTTGAGTCTGAACCGTTTAACTACACTTTTGCAAAGAACTCCACGTCAAACTAGGTGAAAACCATCTAGTCAGGAGCCGCTACGAGTTGGTACAAAGTACCAAGGGGGAGTGCGAAGCTGAACACAACATCCCCGTAATATTTAGGCTCTTTTGAGGACACAATGGACCAACGTGAGAACAAAAGGTCCTACTGTGTAGCCAGTTGCCTGTTGGGAGCCCGGGGACCGATAGGCTGTTGCTTCTCTTCGTCCTAGGCTAAACCGCCGCGCCTACTTCGTAAGGGCAACACACCCCAAATAAACGCTCCCTACACCTCCGCAGCCTGCACCCTCTACTACAACATCTTTCTGCGAGTCCAGTAACTGTGATCAACCCGTGAGATCCCAAACCCTAAACCCTAAACCCTAAACCCTAAACCGCAGCTCAGGGCAAACATCTTATCTGCGGCCTCTCTTCCTCATGTGGCGACGTCACTTCCCCGGCCTCAGAAACCACGACTATAGTTCAGGGTTTAGGGCTTATAGGGCTTAGGGTTCAGGGATTGGGGTTTAGGGTTTAGGGTTTAGGGTCTGGGCCAACCTTAGGCAGCCGAGACTCCTAACTCCTAAGACTTCGGGATCAGGGCTTACGAACTCACTCGACTCTTGCTCCCCCCTTTCAGACGGATACTCAGCCCTGAACCGACAATCATGCTCTACGACAGGTTAGCGTTTAGGGTTCAGAGACCTCCCCGCCGCCTATCTACCAGGATGAGCTACTGGGCCCGATAATCCCACAATATAAACGGCCTTTGTAAGCGGTCATAGGGTATAATCGGCCAGAACCCCGAGCCCTAAATCCAACTGCTCGCAACACTAAAGACTCAAGTTGGATCCCTAGTCCCCAAGAACAGATGATGACACTGGGCTGATGTAAACCTTATAAGCCGAAAATGTGTTTACCCAACAAGGCTCTTGGGTACTACCCCCCCCCCCCCAAAAAAAAAAAAAACACTAATGGAAACCCCAGGCCCTAAACCCTAGCCCCTAAACTTCAAACTCTAAACCTGGGAGGTCGTCATGCCCAGCAGCGCCCCCACCAGATGAAAATATTGGTGCGTCTGCCCCAGCGTCTGCATCAACCTCGTATACACCCTGATTATAAGCCCCTTGCACCCTACATGGCCGATTCAGAAGTTGGAATGTTTCGGGCTTGGGGTGTATGGTCTGGCCAGGGGAATGAAAGACTTCGTATAGACGGCGAGCACTTCCACACTGAGCTGAGGAAGCTTGAGAGGGGGGGGGGGGGGGGTGGCGAGCGGGGTTTAGATGTATGAAAATGGGAGCTGCCGACCTCAACCCTAAACCCCAAACCCTAAACCCTGAAAAAAATCGAAAAATCCCATTCCTGTAGCCTAATGGTCTGTAGGGTCTGCAAGGGCCTATAAGAACCCATAAGCTACTTGTATGTGGCTCGCTACTATAAAACCTCTTCGAGGATTTTGAGGTCACTTACAAAAAAAACTCGGTTGCGGGTTCTTACCGGTACTCTTCTTAAAAATGTCCTAAACCCTAAACCCTAAACCCTAAACCCTAAACCCTCAACCCTCAACCCTCAACCCTCAACCCTCAACCCTCAACCCTCAACCCTAAACCCTAAACCCTAAACCCTAAACCCTAAACCCTAAACCCTAAACCCTAAACCCTAACCCAAATCCTAAACCCTAAGCCCTAAGCCCTAAACCCTAAACCCTAAACCATCATCATCATCGACTGCACTGAGCCTGAAGTCAGAATGGTCATTCGCAACAAACCGAGCTAGGCAGAAGTAAGGGTTTCACTCCTTACATCACATATGTGGCCAGGCACACCGGGACATGAAACCCTAAACCATTCATCTATCTAAGCAGCTTCCTCCACCTTGCGGGGCGGAAAGGCTGCGGGGGCCATGGCAGCTTTGGGTTGGAGAAATGCTGGAAGGGACTTCAGTGTTCTCGGGATTCAGGTGTTGGGTTGCACTTCCTTCCCCACAAGTCCACTGATTGCTTAAGAACCCCGACAATAGGGATTCTTGATTTTCATTCTTTTGGGGTTCTTAAGGAAATAGTAGAAGTTGCGATGATAAGGGTCCACACTCCAGACTGAGCCACGGCGGGCTGAGGGACGCAGGCAAGGCCGAGCGGTGCAGCCTGAGAGCCCCCTTCGTAAGACACCCTGAGCCCGAAAAACCCTGATATGGGGGGTTTCCGAAATTAGGGGAAATGTTGCTCTGTCTTTAGTATGCCCCCCCCCCCCTCCCCAAACAAATTTGGACCCTCAAAAAAATATGCATGGCGCAGCGACCCCCCCAAATAAATTTGGGGGGGGGGGGGGGGGGAACGAGATTAACCCGCTTTACAACCAGAATCCCCGCTTCACAACCAGAATCCCCACTTTACAACCACAGGCACTGTTTCCGGTGTGAGAATCCCCACTTTACAACTGCCGATCCTGAGAACCCCCACTTTGCAACCCGTCTACCTATGATTAAGACCTATTGGGATTTCATGAGTTTTTAATACAACAAACCTACCTAGACTCCATATAGTTTGGTTCCTCGAGACTCCCTCAAGTGTCTAACTTATGGGGCCTTCACCCGACGCAGGTTGTCGTGGCTTGGTTTAGGTAGGTCTGTGTGTAAAAAGGAACGCACCCCATTATGTTTATTGTTATCTTGGTGTCTCGTCTTTCCCCGAATGTTAAAAAGCGTTTCTTTTTTCACAATTTTGTTTTTTGGGCTGATTTAGGAATTGGTTATGTTTTAGTGCGCTTCGCACTCCTAGCCTTGCCTGTGGTGGGTTGGTGGGTTGGGTTTCTAAAAGTCATTTTGTCTGTATGCTTTCCCCAATACAAACACACAAGAACGGAAAGTCATTTTTTGAAAGTACTTGTATGGCCCAAAACCATAATACAACATCATCAAATTAAAATGACTCAAACAACTTGCGTCCACGCTGGTGAGAAAAAAGCGTCCGTCCGCCAAGCGAGGTGCTGTGGAGTGCGGAGTAGGAATTTGGTTGCATTTTAATGTGTTTTGCACTCCCAGATTTGCCTGTGTGGGTTGGTGGTTTGGGTTTCTAAAAAGCATTTGTTGTATGCTTTCCCTAAAACAAACACACAAGAACGGAAAGTCATTGTTTGAAAGTACTTGTATGGCCTAAAACCATAAATACAACATCAAATGGAATAAAATTTGGGGTTCATGTATTGGCTTTCATATGTATATACACACACATATCTGTCGTGGATTCGGGTTAAGAACGCCCACATTGCAACCGGCATCACTTTCCAACCTGCATGGCTGCCGTAAGGGATGATGCTGGAGATTCTAAGCTTTGACGTTATCAGTTAATTGGGTTGTTCAGTAGCTTTCGCAACCGGTTGCAAAGTAGGGATTCTGGAAAGGCTTCTGGGTTGTAAAGTAGGGATTCTGGTTGTAAAGTGGGGATTCTGGTTGCAAAGCGGGGTACACGCGGGGGGGAACCACCCTCAGGGCCTCAAGCCTTTAGGACCCTCAAGGCCTGAAGCTTTCCAGCCTTGAGATTCCTGGAGCCCAAAGCTCTCAGGGCCACAAGCCTTACCGCGTAAGCCCTTAACCCTAAACACAAACCCTTAAAAAATAATCATCCGAAAAAAACTTGGTATTATAGAGGGTAGCCAGATAAACTTACTAAAGACAGTCTGCCCGGCCCGTGGGCTACCTATCACAAAATTTGTTTGGGGCCTCGTTTCGTAGTGAAATGCCAAAAGGCTTTACATGGAACTGGCCGGGCTTAGATTTCTGGATTCTCCGCGCTCTGGCTCTTTAAGATTCCTGGAGCCCCAGGCCCTCAGGGCCTCAAGCCTTGCTGTGTAAGCCCTTAACCCAAAACACAAACCCTTTAAAACAAAAACAAAACGTCCGGGGTGAAAAAAAACACAGGTCATAAGAGCGGGTACCCTAAACAAACTCGGTTCGCAGAATAAAATGTTGGAAGCTTGTGATTATAGACCCTCCTTACACTAAAGTCAGTGCAACATTACCTTATTGGGGTCCTTACGATAAGAGAATCCTACAATTTGGGGTCTCTCATTATCGTAAGCCCCCATATAGGTAATAGTAAGAATCGGATTCCTTGCAAAACAGAACCCTGATGCGGCCAACTAGTCTAGAACAACAATCAGCTCACCTCTCGACACATACTGTTCAAACGTGTATAGGCCTGGGAGGCATGTTCGAAGACTTCACCTACAAAATCCGATCGTGTGAATATTTCGGGATTTCTAGAAGAGGTAGGGGGTGGGGGGGGGGGGGGGGTCGGGGCGGGGGGCGCGGGACCTAAGAAAGGGTAATGATGTAGGGACTTGGGCCCACAGAGCGTTAACATGTATTCCGCATCAAATGCGGCCTTAAGGGGGGAAGGCGCGGGGGGGTGGGGGGGGGGGGCTCTTCCCTGCAAAGCCACGATCCCCATAGAGTTTAGGGTTTATAAGGTCCCATCTCCAGTACAGGCATGATGCATTCATTCAGCTTGATGGCCCATGAAAAACCTTAGAAATAACGGAACGTGGAACTTCGATGGAAAAGAGACCATTTTGTCCATTGGGCTGCCATGAGAAGGAACCGCTGGGACATGCCAGTTGCATCCCTTTTTAATTGTCGCGTGTTGAGCGACGCAGATGGCTGGCATCGGAGTAGCTGTCTTTCCAAAACCACTTTGTGGATGTGCGCTTTGCGCTCTCGAATGTCCCACATCCCTGCGCAAATAGTCGAAGGCAATCCTTCAGTCCCAATAAGTGTCATACACTCCCATGAAACCCCAAAAACCCCCTAAACCCTAAACCCCAAAAGCCCTAAACCCTAAAACCCTACCACGACAAAGCTTCTGCCACGTAACAGTGGGATCCCAGGCTTGAGTAGAGGCGCACACCGCCACACACTCCCCTCTAGGCCTCTACTTGGGTTTGGGGTTCACAGGGATTAGGGTTTAGGGTTTATAGGATTTATCGGGTATATGGTCTAGGATTTCGGGCTTCTGGTTGAGGGTTTTGGATTTAGGGGCGACACTGAGCGCCGAGGGCCAAACGGCACAAAACAGCAAAACCTCTTCCAAAGCTTATACCTGGACCCCCAAAGTATGTTAAACAACACAAAAAAGCACCCAAACCCATAGAAGGACCACCATTTACTTACTTTAGGGGCTTAGATATTGTCTAACAAGGCATTTCTGTTGAGTGGAGTCTTATACACTGCCGTGCTAACTTCGAGCTCGGAATGTGAATGATCCCCCCCCACACACACTAAACCCCTCCCCCAAATATTAAACCCCCCCCCCTGTCCCCGAATACTAAATACCCCCCAATTATAGTTTACATTATAGCATATTTGGGGGTCTTTAATATTCGGGGGTAAGGGGGGGTTTAATATTAGGGGAGGGGATTAGACTACACCCGCTAAGGCCCCTCATTGACATACTGGCGATGTGGTCCACTGGAAGACTGGTAAAGTAACAGCAAGCAGGTGGGCTGCAACGACGCGCGTCGAACCACCAAACATCATCAAAGGACTTCCTTGAAACGCTAGCCGCTAACAAAATCTATGCCGGGGCTCCCTTCAAAACGGCTTACAATAGAGCCAGGGATGCTTGCACGGCTCAGAAGTCAGAAGGCTCTTTTCAGATGAGCCCCATATAGGCTTCGCAGCTTGAGCGGGCACTGCGCTTTTTCAGTTTTAGGGCTGATCGGGTAGAATCTGTGATGCTTGCAAGGCTTCTCTGCAGCACCCCAGGGACCCCAGCTGGGCAAATGCACTACTGTGGAAGCACTTGCGACCATCCAATAGCCGGACTAAACATTACGTGCTCATCGGGGACTCCTCCCCGATGAGTCAACAAAACGACCAGTGCGGAGCTGCGGTGACGGACTTGATCCGGTTTAGGGTTTAGGGTTTAGAGTTTAGGGTTTCGGGATTGGGGTTCAGGGGGCGTTTGTTTGGGGATAGGGTATCCAGTACATCGTGCTATTACCCGGCGTCCTGTATTAATCGAACCCAGAGGTTCTTAGTCAGGAAAAATGCTGAGCTCCATAAAGGGTTCAGGTTTTAGGTTGCGGGCTCTTTGGGAAGCTTCTTGCCTCTATCCAAGGAATGATAAAGGGACTTATAGGAATTGAACTTCCGGAGTAAGTAAGAAGGGGCTGCTATGATTCCTCAACCCAAAACCCCTCAGCCCTAAAGACCCCAAACCCGAAATCTTCAAATGGCTTTTCGAAGCGGTTGGACGCTACAGGAGAGCACTCAAGAGACCCCCTATGCAGAGGTGATCTAAACGTTCGAGGTTTAGACGTTCGCTTGAACTGGAGCATGTAGAGGCTTCCAGAGTTTGCGGGTATGTACAGCCTAGGGTAAGGCACATAGGATACTGGACTCAAGGCCCAGTACGTGCACCGCAAGAGTTCGCGCCGCACTTCTTGTGCCGTTTGGCAGAACCCCAAACCAGGCCTGCCCTCCTACGAGGTTTTAGATACCCTGCACAGAAAAGGCGCAAACGGCAAGGGCCCCACGCCACCAGACAACCAAAAAATTCTACTTCTAGCATGCCAAGGAACTCTATAACTACGAATTGCTTAAGAACCCGAAAAAACAGAAACATATTCTTCCTTGTTAAGGGCATTATTTCTTGTTCTTTTGGATTTCTTATTAAGCAAATAGTAGATAGGGAGTTGATGTGATCAGTAGCCTACAACAAACTACGGTATTTCTTGGCCTCTGAAAGTACACACTCAACGAAACACACATCCCGGACACTTGTTACGACTCACATGAGCGCCCTGCCGGCAGCAGCAGGCATCGAAAAGAAAAAAGGGACCGCTCCGCACAGCAAGCAGGCCACTGGCCACGTGGAGAAGCCCTTTTAATGATTAAGGGCCTTCATCTGCAAAAATGCCTGGCAGCCCCACCTGAGCCTTCAAAACATCTAGTTTCCCAAGCCCGAAAAGCCCCTAAGACCCTTCCCCAAAGACGCTCCAGAAATTGACCTGTCTGCTGCGTCGACGAGCGGCTCTGTGCACAAAGACTTCCTGGCCTACAAGGAGGGGCCACCCCTAGTGATAAGTAGAGTTAGAAGGACCCTAAGGTAGGTTCTAAGGATCCTAAATTAGGAAATAAGCCCCTTGACTATAGTATAGTAGGGGGGCCCCCTAAATTAGGTTATAAAGATCCGAAATTAGGTTACAAGTCCCTTAACTATAGTTAGTATACTAAGGGGCCCCCTAAATTAGGTTATAAGGATCCGAATTAGGGTATAAGGCCCTTAACTGTAGTTAGTATAGTAAGGGGGGCCCCTCCTTGTGTTCCCAAGTAGCTAGCTAAGCTTGGAGGCTCCACCCCGAGCTCGGCTTGCATGGTGGCTCGACAGCTGCGGAAACCTAAAAAGGGTTGCCTGTAGGTATAGGGTTTAGGGTTTAGGTTTAGAGTTTAGGGTTTAGGGTTTAGGGTTTAGGGTTTAGGGTTTGGGTTTAGGGTTTAGGGTACCAGGATGGGCTACGAGGCCCTATAATCCCCAGCATCAACCATACACAAAGGGCCTTGTTCAGGGGTTGTAGGGGTACAATGGCCCATGCTGGTATAGGGCGGTGTAGGGCAGCGGAGGCTTCCAAACTACATCTCAAAGAAATCATCTCACGAGTGCCCCCTAAACCCTAAACCCTAAAACCCCAAAAAACCCAAAAAACCCAAAACCCTCAAACCCTAAAACCCTAAAACCTAAAACATTAGTGAAATGTAAAAAAGTAAAACGGAAAGGAGGCTTACGGGCAAGCCGGTGCGAGTGATGGCAATACAGGTTTCAACACCGTTGACATCTCATGATCCAAGGATGGTGCCCGCTACTTCCACCCCCTGTAACCCTAGACCCGCGACCCTAAACCCTAAACCCTATAAACCCTAAACCCTGACAGCCTTAACCCGCCCATCGGTATCCAAAACCTAAACCCAGTGCTCTGCAGCCTGATCTATCCGCCTACAGCTTAGGCTTAGGGTCGGTGGTTAAGGGGTTGCTGCCTCAGCAAAGCGCTCATACGCCGTTGCGTCAGCCCCCCTTTTTTCCAGCCTTGCAGCTGTCAAACTCACATGGTTCTTGGGGAGGCCACTTGAAATTTGCCATGGCCCTCGCTCAGGGCGGCTTCATGAGGTTTACAGGGTTTAGGGTTTAGGGTTGGGGCTTCGGGCGTATGCCTTGCTCCACGATACCTAGCAAACCCAAAACCACTGATGCGAAACATCGACACTGCAAAGGCTTAGGGTTTTCCGCTCGGCCCGAGGCCTTCAGCCTTAAGATTTCGGGGTTTACAGGGCTGAAATAGGATTTGGCTTATCGGGTTTGGGGCATCGATCAGCAACATCTGCCACTACGCAGTGCTGAGGTGCTGCTTGCTCAAGTGTGGAAGCAACTCTCCAAACGCGGCTGAAGAAGAAGAAGCAGAATAATACGAAGAAGAAGCCGTGCGAAACAACCCTAAAACCTCATCGGGTTAAGGGCCAAGGGTAAGAAGAAGAAGGCCGCAACACATCCTCATGCCCCCTGCGCCGAGGAAGACTTTACAGGCCACGAATTTTCGAAATCGATCCTGAGGCTCCGCCCTAGAGATTCGCCGCACATGGCGCAAAATGGCAAAGACCACTGTGAGCTAAGCACTGCCAGAGAATGGGTTCTGAAGCCGCATTATATACCCCCACACGCAACCCTCTAAAGGGCCTTTTGAAACCCTAAACCCTAAACCCTAAACCCTAAACCCTAAACCCTAAACCCCTAAACCCTAAGGGGATGTAGGGTATAAAACCCTATAAACCCTAAACCCTTGACACTATAATCGCCCATGCTGGTACGAGCCTAGGCCTCTGCGGGTGATGACTCCACTTTAGGGTTTAGGGTTTAGGGTTTAGGGTTTAGGGTTTAGGGTTTAGGGCAAGACTGCGATTTTCTGAACCAACCCAACCTTGGGGCCGTATGAAGCCTAGAGGGTGTAGGGTTCATCTACCTGATCGGAATCATAGCAGCTAGAAGGGTTAGGGTTCATCTATCTAGGAATCATAGTTTAGCTAGAAGGGCTTAGGGTTCATCTACCGAATGGGAATCATAGTAGTATAGGGTATATGACCCTAAGGTTAAGGTTCAGTTGGTTTTCAGGGAACTCTGAATACAGGCTCACGGTGGTCAACAGATATCTCTGCCCATGCGAAAGTGCTTCAAACACATGCCAAGGTGACGAAGTCGCGCAAGGGCATGAACTTCCTCGGTGCCCGACACCCTAAACCCTAAGCCCTAAACCCTACATGCTTCGGCTCCCTCTCCGTACACTTGGAACCTTAAACCCCACAACCCCTACACCTTCGCATGAATTCCTGATCTTTGAAATGGGGCCCCCTGCCCCCCCCACTTCAACCCAATGCCGATAGAATGATGTGCCGTAAAGGATGTATCCGAAACGCCATTCGATTCGACTCTGTGGGGGTTAGGGTGCAAAGGGCTTGGGGTGTGGGTTTCGGATCACCCTAAACCCTAAACCCTAAACCCTAAACCCTAAACCCTAAACCCTAAACCCTAAACCCAAGGTTTAGGAGTTGAAGGCTGTACTGCCCCCAGTTAGCTGCCCACCAAAAGAACGGCGCTGACCGTAACTGTAGGCCGAGCGTCATCGGTCCTCTCAGCAGCTCGAGTACGTCACGGTGCGATCCGTAACTGTCCTTCCACACGGGGCTTAGCGGTCTGGAGGGTGTACCAGCATGGGCTATGATACCCTCTAGCCCCTTGAAAAGGCCCTTGAAAGGGTTGATTATGGGCCATAGCTTGGTAGCCCAGTAACCATATTATGATAAGGGCACCCTTTTTTGGGGTTGGATATTTTATAAGGGAAACCATAAACCAAACAAAGGGTAAAGGGTACCACTGGGCTACCAAGTGGGGGGTTATAGGGCCGAATAGCCCATCCTGGTAGGGGGAGAATCCTCCACCCTGATACTCCCCGAGATGAACGCTCCCTCTTTCCCTGTTGAAACGTGGGGCTCATTTCGGATGTAGGGTTTAGGGCTTAGGAATGAAGGCTCAGAGATTGTAGGAGGGGGCCGACGGAACCCGAAACCCTAAGCTCAACAGACGCTTAACCGCGCTTGCCTCTTCCAAGCACGAACGACCTGAAGAGAAACACGATTCCGGAACCGAATGAACCCTAAAAGGGTACGTATGATCCATGTACCCTTGGATGGGGCTTAGGGTTTCGGCATGCGATGGGCAAGGAGAACACTCGTGAGACAGCTGAATTGAGCGAGCATTCGGCCGTGGAATGGCAAACATAGAAATCGTCAACAACCTTCATAAGCACCATTTGAACACCACAAAGTTCCCTCAAGAGTTTGCTGAAGCTGAGTGGATAGCCCGCAGAGATCGTATGGAAGAATTGAACAAGCTTGCACCATTCCAACTTCAGCTTGGTAATCCGCGGTCAGAGTTCGGGGTTTAGAGGATGTAGGGCGGGTTGTAATAGCATAGGGTCTGCGATTCCAATTGTAGGGTTCATTTAATCCCCAGAAAAGGGGATCCTGACCCCAAAATGAGGGAGTAAGGGTCGCACTGTCTACAGCATGTTACGGTTTAGGGTTTAGGGTTGAGCGGCTACAAGGAGGGGCCCCCCCAAGTTATAAGTAGAGTTATAAGGACCCTCAGTTAGGTTATAAGGATCCTAAATTAGGTTAAAAGTCCCTTAAGTATAGCTAGTATAGTAAGGGGGCCCCTCCTTGTAGATGGGCGCCACCCACAGCCCCAACCCTGGATAACACACCCTGCGCCACGAGCCCTGAACCCCGAAGGCCATGTGGTCATTTCTGGGGTTTGGCCCAGGGTTTAGGGTTTAGGGCCTAGGGTTTACAAATTCTGAGCAAATCCCATGGCGTCCCCTTTCACTTATTCCGGGTGGGAGAAAGGCGGAGGCTTTCTCGGGTCTGTAGCTGTCCCGAAGGCAAAAAATTATAAATCACCTACGCCCCAAACGGCAAAGAGGCTGCCTCTGCAGCGGCAAAGTCCGCTGGCGATCGGCCTTTGGACCTTTTCTCGCAGAGGCTAAGGGCTACGTCCCTTTTGGGGACGAGGAACAAGCAGGGCGCCCTGCTTTTCCTGGACCACGAACTTCAAGTTTACGGGGTTTTGGGGAAGTCACAGGTTCATGGGGTCTGGCATGGAGGGCTCAGGGCTGAGGGGTTAGTGTGCCAGTGTTGAGGGTTCAGGTTTGAGGGCTTTATATATACGGGTCTAGGATTCAGGGTTTCGGGTTTACATGACTCTCGATGCTGCCAGGGCGCGATTTCTGATCACGGTGCGCGCCTGCCTTTAGCAGCAGGCGGACCATTTCAGCCTCATATCTGTGGGCTGAGAGGGCTTAGGCGTATGTTGCCCTGAACCTCCCCAACACTAAAAGCAAGCCACTGCTTGACAGTTCTGCAGTTCTACCTGCGGCTGTTGTTTCGCCTGCAAGAGCCGACACATGACTAGGGCTTTTGGGAAACTTTTGGGGGTGTCCGAAACTCGGGGTCCTGATGATAAGGGAATCCTACTACTATAGGGCTACCTTATTTTCGGAAACCCCCCCTAAACCCTAAACCCTAAACCCCGCACCCCAAACCCGAGGATGTCAGCTGGTGTAGGAGCCGCAGGCCTGCTAGCCCTAAACCCTAAACCCGAAACCCTGAACCCTAAACCCTAAATCCTAAACCCTAAACCCTAACCCTAACCACCTTGCAACCTAAACCCCTAAACCCTACATGCACTCGAGGGTGCATCGCCAAGATGGGCCGCCACGTGGATGGGATAGATGGCCTCCTTGAGAAACCTCGGCTACAATTGGTGGGGTTGCGGGGGGTGGGGGCGCGGGGGGGGGGGGGGGTTTAGGGTTTAGGGTTTAGGGTTTAGGGTTTAGGGTTTAGGGTTTGGGGGTTAGGGTTTAGGGTCTCAGGGTTTCTTTAGGGTTTCAGGCTTTCAGGGTTTAGCCTAAACCCAGACCCTAAAACCCAAACTTTGGGGTCCCCAGGGAACCAAGCCAGGAGATCAGGCCGGACACACCGGACGAGGCACGCAGAATGGTTGACGCAAAAATCTAACAGCCACCGGCTTTCGGGTTTAGGGATAAGAACCCAAAACCTGCACTTTTGTAGGTGATTACGAAAGCCCTTATAGGATTCTTAGGCAACCTACTTCTTGTAGGTTTTGGGTTATTAAGGTAGGGTTTAGGGTTTAGGGTTTAGGGTGCGGGGTTTAGGGTTTAGGGTGTATTGCTTCGGGTGTAGGGCTTATAGGGCTTAGTGGGATTTACCCCCCCCCCCCCCCCCCAAATGGCCGGGAAGAAGCCTGAAATACCGTAAACAACCCCAAGCAACCCGAAGTAACCCCCTAAACCCTAAACATCCTAAAAACCCTTGAAAACTCTGCCAGTCGCCGAGGTCACCCTAAACAACCCATTTAACAAATCGACAAGCGCGCTTCACCTCTGAAAAAGCCGGGTGGCACGCAGCAGGAAGACTTCGGCTCGGACACATCGGGCCCGAAATTGTGCCTTGCGCTTGAGGGTTGTTGGGGCGGTTTTAGGGGTTTTGGGGAGTTTAGGGTTTAGAGTTTTTTTTTTTTTTGGGGGGGGGGGGGAGGGGGTTAGGGGGTTACCGGTTTTTGGAGGGCTTGAGGAGTTTTAGGGGTCTCGTAGGGCTTCTTGGGGGTGTGCAGGGTTTTGGGGTTTAAGGGTTCTAGGGGCCTTAGGCGGGCTAGGGAGTCCTGGTTAGCGGTTTGGGGCATGTAGATTTCGAGGTTAAGGGCCTAAACCCTAAACCCTAAACCCCTAAACCCCTAAACCCCTAAACCCTAAACCCTTGCTTGGGGTTGAGAGGTTTAGGGCTGTAGGTGTAAGAATGTCGCGAGGCGGCAGTCTGGGGGGAGGCTGCGCTCGATTTGCGCTTGGGCGGCTTCTGGGCTTCAGGTTTAGGGTTTAGGGTTTAGGGTTTAGGTTCCTGAAAGCTTAGAGGGGTTTAAGGGTGTCATTTGTAGTACTGATAGGGGTTTAGGGTGATACCCTAAACTCCACAGCCTTCATCCTTATGATCTTAAGCCCTGTAAGTGTGGCCATCCTTATAAACTTAAACCCTATATGTGCGGCTCGGCAGCTCTTTCAGAAAGTGCGCAATGATTGCCTCAGACTTCTGCTTTCGTTTCAGGCGCTTCTTCAGCGACTGCTCGCTATCTCCAGAGTACCTGAGAGGAAACCCAACATGCTGCGGCCAAGGATGTCGGGGGCTATTCTATAACCCCTTGAAACAAGGCCAAGTATAGGTAACCCTAAACCCTAAACCCTAAACCCTAAACCCTAAACCCTAAACCCTAAACCCTAAACCCGAAAATGTGGGTTACAGGGCCTAATAGCCCCTCTTGGTAAGCATAAGTAGGCCCGGACGTTTGTGAAATCAGGGTCTGTGGGCTGGAGTGGCAGATCAGGGAGGTTACAAGGGCCCCCTGAGAATCAGTACATTTCTCTCAGGGCCCCAGTGGTTACGTGGTTATGTGGTCTCGTATTGTGGGCCCTTACCTGGGGTACCCGTAGACCCCTTATATACCCTATAAAGACCCAAGCAACCAAACTTCAGAACCCTTTAAAGAAGGTAAGGGACCATCATAAAGGGCCATGTAGCCCAAGGAGTCTAGGAGACTCTTGCTGTCGTTGGGTGTGAGCTTGCCTGTGTCTGCAGGGTTTCGGATGCGAGCTTCACAGAAGCCGTGTAGTCTAGGAGTGTCGCACAGAGACAAGGACCCCTAAACCCGAAACCCAGAACCGGGTTCAAGCCGAGGTTGCACACTCCCGCTGGATTCGCTATTGCGAGAGGAGGACTCGCAGGAGTATACCTTCAGCTACCATGTCAGTCTAGGTTTAGGGTTTAGGGTAGGGGTTTAGGAGCTTAGGGGTTTAGGGGTTTAGGGGTTAGGGTTTAGGGGTTTAGGGTTTAGGGATTTAGGGGTCTAGGGGTTTAGGGGTTTTAGAGATTTAGGGACTTAGGGTTCTTAGGCTTTAGGGTTTCAAGGTTTTAAGGTTTAAGGTTCCCCCCCCCCTGGGTTTTGGGACCGGAGCCCCTCCAACCCCCAAACCCTTCTCATAGCCATATACTATGGAGCGGAGGTTGATATTTGCTTAAGAACCTCCAAAAAACAGAGAAAAACAATCCCTATATTGCCCTTGTAAGGAATAATAGTTTTTTTTTTTTTTTATTGGGGGGGGGGGGGTTCTGAAGCAAATAGTAGTTCTCTCTGCAACCTTGGCTGCCTCGCAGTCCGCCGGTGGTTCCGGGACACTGACACATGGGGGCAGGTCGAAAGCATCCGAGTCCACGCACACCTGCATGAGAGCTGGGGGTTCAAGGTCTTAGCCGAGCCCTGGGCCCACAGCACAACAAAGCAGAAAGCCCAGACCCCCCATGCCCTACTCGAACAGGCTGTGAAGGCCTCAGCCCTCGAACCTATAAAACCCAATCAGCGTTTTGGGTTTTGAGGGGTTTCGTGGTTTAGGGTTGCGGGGGCGGGGAGGGTTTCTTGGCTGCTCTTTGGCTTGGGGTCGAGGGTCCTAGGCCTCAGTGCTTAACAAGCGCAGAGTCGTAGAGCTTAAAGGACGCCGTCAACTCCGTACAGGGCTTAGGGTCTTCAACCCTCAACCCTGAACCGGACCCAAACCTGTAACAGATCTAGACCTTCCTCGGGGACAAAACAGCCTTTCAGGGGGGGCCCTGTGGGTTTAGGGTTTAAGGGTTTAAGGGTTTTAGGGTTTAAGGGTTTAAGGGTTTAAGGGTTTAAGGGTTTTAGGGTTTTAGGGTTTTAGGGTTTAGGGTTTTAGGGTTTTAGGGTTTTAGGGTTTAGGGGTTTTAGGGTTTCAGGGTTTTAGGGTTTTAGGCTTTTTGGGTTTTAGGGTTTTAGTGACTAAGCCTCACCCTGATTTGAGGAGGTTAAGCGATGACTTCATCGATGACATGTCTCCTCTTGAACTCCTCTTGTCAATTCAGATTCATTGAAAGCCACACATGGTGTGAAACGATGCCAAACAAACAGCCCCCCCCTCCAAGCCCTGAAGCCCAAACCCTTGAACGCTCCCACCTCAATGGGTTTGCATGGGGCACGGCAATTGGGCGCCATGGCTACGCAAGATTTCTCCAAGCCTGCGCAACCTTGAGCCTCGGGTGGAGGGAAGAATTAGAGAACAAGCATGTGGGTTCAGGGTTCCTTCTGTATACACCCTAACTGGAGCCTCCTTGAGGACCCTTTAACTTATTGGGGTGGGCCCTCCTAAACCTTGTAAACCCCCAAGCGCTTGCGTTTTGGGGTCTTAGATTCCGAAACCCGAAACCCCAAACCCTAAACCCCAAACCCTAAACCCTAAACCCCCAAACCCCAAACCCTAAACCCCAAACCCTAAACCCCAAACCCCAAACCCCAAACCCCAAACCCTACACGCTATTCGGTATTAGGCCTGAAACCTGGGGTTGGAGAAGGAACTGGGCGCACAACGCCCTGGACCAAGTTCGGGATCAACAGGGTCTAGGATTTACGGGTCTAGGGTCTAGGGTTTAGGGTTTAGGGTTTAGGGTTTAGGGTGGTTCGGCGAACTTATACCCCGAACTAGTCTACTTATCAGCAGGGTTTTTAGGGGACTAGGCAGAAGGATTTACGGATTCAGGGTCTACACAAAAAAGCAGGGCTTCGTTGCGCTTCAGGCACCTAATTCCATGTCCAGTCGGCTACGGCAACAAGGCGGCTTTCCTTTGTGAGTGGTCGTCGAGGATGCATAAACGCCCTGAACCCCCTAAACCCCTTAAACCCCTTAAACCCCCCAAAACCCCCCAAAACCCCCCAAAACCCCCTAAACCCCCCAAAACCCCCTAAACCCCACCCCCCCTTCGCCCCCAGGTTGGCACTGTGGCGGGTAATAAGCTTGACGAGCCTCGATCTGGCGACAAACGAGCCTCAGGCTGTCTTGACAACACCAAAGCATGTCATGCACTCTGTAGGACATGCTTAGACCGTATGAGTGGATATATGCAAACACTGAAGTCTTTATAATGATGTTAAGCGCAAAGGTTATAAGATATAAAGCCACTTCTACTTGAAAGAAATCATCCAAACCTTTATGTAGTAAAAATGAGTGCTGCAGATGACGTTGTAAGACCAATCAAACGCATCAGTAGTCACAAGATTCTGGAGAAATTAGATCTCATTGAGAAAATAATAACACCACTGGACAAAGATAGTGATGTCTATAAGAAAAGAGAAACGTATAGGTGAATAAACTCAACAACCAACAGATCCAGTTTCCGAAGAAAGAGACATTCGATTATTCTGAGAGTAATACGATGGCGCGATGAGAGCACATTAAAGCTTGTTTTTTACAAAAGAACAGTTTGCAAAACAAACAAAATAAAGAATTGAGGACTTATATATTCATGGCAGAAGCTTCTGGATATAAAAACAAGCAGGAAACAACCAAATTTGATAATGGCCTGAACTTGATAAAGAATGAAGTTTTGAACGCCTGAACTGAGTGAGTATATTGAAATCAATGGCACGAATATGGTTTAGGTAATGGAAGGAAACATGTTTATTGAAATTGTTGAGGTGAGCCAAATCTCATTCGGGAATAGTGGCGGGTAGGGATTGTTTAGGTGCTTTGTGTTTTGGATTATGTTTTGGTTCTTGGCTTTGTTTTGGATTGTGTTCAAGACCGTTGGGGGGGTGCTTTGTGTATTGTGGGTTTGGAGGGTTGACTTATGTGAGCGTAGGGGGCGGGGGGGGGAGGGGGGGGATTGAGTGTGAGGTCTGGGCCAACCTCTGCTTGCTTCTTTCTGGGGGCCTAGGGGGTTTCGGACTTAAGGTCTGTTTTCTTGGCTGCACTTAGCAGGGTAGCTATAAATTTAACACTTAGCTGCCTTATGAAGAAGCCCAATAAACCCGAAATTTCGAAGGATCTACAGTAACAGTAAGGTACCACAGAGTTGAGGTTTGTTTTAGAGGGGCTGTTGAACAAAAAAGGGTTTTGGGGATGGCCTGTCGGGTTCATGCTTCGCGGGGCTTAGGGTTGGGGCTTTCGGGGTTTACGCGCGAGGATCCCAGCAAAAGGTACCCACGAAACCGAGGAATGTGGGGCTCAGGCTTAGGGGCTTAGGGGCGTAGGCTTATAGGGGCTGAATACCCTGGCCCCAAAAAGGAGATACATACATAGTTACATACCTATATATATATATAGATATGAATATATTAACATCTTAATATATATATATATAATATATATATATGGAGGATTCTCTGTAACCAAAAAGGTTCAAGGTTATCTACCAAGTCCCGAAGAAGGGGGGCTCTCAGAAAGCCCGTGCAGCTCCCCGGAACTCAGACACGAACAAGTAATCAGCACCCTGAAGTCCCTAAGCCCTAAAACCCTGAAGCCCCGAAACCCTAAACCCTAAACCCTAAACCCTAATCCTAAACCCTAAACCCTAAACCCTAAACCCCGAAACCCTAAACCCTAAACCCTGGCGAGGTGCAGGGCTTCGGCCCAGGGCCGTGCCTGAAAGCCGGCTTAGGCACAGAGCATCGGGTAGATTCATTTTACCAAAGCGACGCCCTAAAAATTGGGATCATTATTCCCGGTTTAGGGGTTTAGGGGTTTAGGGGTGTAGGGTTCCCTATGCGACTATAACCCTGATTAAGATATGTAGACCACATGCCTTTCAGGGTTCATGTGGTGCTTGGGGCAGCCCTTGACCATTGATCTGAATTTGTTCTTGTTTGCTTGTTCTCATTGTTTAGGGTTTAGGGTTTAGGGTTTAGGGTTTAGGGTTTAGGGACGGGGGGGGGGGGGGGGGCGTTTGGAAGTCTGCGTCTTAGAGATTTGAACCCAAGACCCTACACCTCTGAACCAAAACCCTAAACTCTAAACCCTAAAGGGTCCAGGGTTGAATCTAGTGCCCCACGGCTGCTTTCTCAGTTTGCCCCCTGGACCCGATCTCCCTAAACCCCAAACCCTAGAACCCTAACCCCCCATACCGCTCGCGAGGCCGCACCTCGCCAAGCGCGCGGGTCCACTGGCGCAGCGAACCTGCCAGAGATCCTAAGATGGACCAGTTTAACTAGAGAACCCCATCAGTGTCCAGGGTTTAGGAGCCCTGAACTCAAGCTAAACTCTTCAGCACCTGCCCGGATGGGGGGTTGCGGTTTCAGAATCCCCCCAAAAAACCCTATAAAGAGCCCTTCTAGGGGATTATGGGGTTTGGGGTTTAAATAGGGTTTAGGGGATTATAGGGTATACTAGCCCATCCTTGAAACCCCAACGACCCTTCGATGGGCTTCGTTCGCCGCCACTGCTTGGGTTTTGTTTTCTCTCTTTTTTTGAGGGGGAGGGGGGGGAGGGGGGGGGAGGGGTGGCTCGCGGATTCGGAGTCAAGACGGGATTGTTGTTGGAGGGTCAGGGTTTTAGGGTGTTGTGCTTAGGGCCTGTAGGCTCTCGTAGTGTGCGTGAAGGCACATTGTTTCACAAATTAAGGGTGACGGGATGAGAAGATGTTGTCAGGAACCCATACGGGCTAAACCGGGATCCTGAACCCTAAACCCTGAAGCCTAAACCCTAAACCCTGAACCCCAAACCCTAAACCCTAGAGGACCTTCCAGCCGAAGTCCAAGCGACCGAGCTGGAGACATGGGTCCTAGCCGAATACCCAGAACACCCCCAAAACCCAGCATCAGCCAAATCTCGTTAACTGCTTGGTAGCCCAGTAACCATATCATGATAAGGGCACCCTTTTGGGGTTTTTTAAGGGAGCCCATACCCAAAAAAGGGAAAAGGGTCTATCAAGACTGTATCCTGCGAGTTTCGAGCCCCAAATCCTCAGCTGACAGATTGTTTGAAGCATTTAACGGGTGGAGGCATGCGGCAGGGATTGTTCCAAATTGAGGGTCCCTTTCTGGTACGAGTCTGTTCTGCCACAGATAGCCAATCTCCGCACCCATACCCCTAAACCCTCAGCCGTCGACTAGAACCTCAGACCCTAAACCCAGGCATCCTTGAACCCTCACCGCCTGTTTTTTTGTAGGAGTCAAGGTTTATAGGTGTTGGGTGTAAGAATTCATAAAACTGAAAAATGATTTTCAACAATGATCCAGTTTGTATGTCCTGCCTCCATGACCGGCCGCCATGCTGCGTCCGTGGCATGGGAACACTCGTCGGGTGCCTGCGTCTGAACGAATGGGTGCAAAGCCTAAACCCCTAAACCCTAAACCCCTAAACCCCCAAACCCCTAAACCCCTAAACCCCGAAACCCCGAAACCCCTAAACCCCTAAACTCCTAAACCCCTAAACCCCTAAACCCCTAAACCCCTAAACCCCGAAACCCCGAAACCCCCAAACCCCCAAACCCCCAAACCCCAAACCCCCTAAAAACCCCTAAACCCCCCCTAAACCTAAACCCCTAAACCCCTAAACCCCTAAACCCCTAACCCCTAAACCCCTAAACCCCGAAACCCCGAAACCCCGAAAAACCCTAAACCCCTAAACCCTAACCCCTAAACCCCTAACCCCTAAACCCCTAAACCCCCGAAACCCCGAAACCCCCTAAACCCCGAAACCCCTAAACCCCTAAACCCCTAAACCCCTAAACCCCTAAACCCCTAAACCAAAAACCCCTAAACCCCTAAACCCCTAAACCCCGAAACCCCGAAACCCCGAAACCCCGAAACCCCTAAACCCCTAAACCCCTAAACCCCTAAACCCTGTGCAGGATCGAGGGTGGGCTTGGGAGCGCCGGCTTCCACGCAGCGCCGGAGACTTCGATGTTGAGAAAGGAGGGAACTTATGTGCAGGTTGCAAGAGGAACTTCTGTATTTTGGGGTTTGGGTGGTATATGAGCCCTCGGAACTTCTGTATTTTGGGTTTGGGTGGTATATGAGCCCTCGATCCAAAAGAGCCCAACACTTGCATACCAAGTCTGGGTTTGGGCTAGTTTAGGGGGTGAATCCCCGGGTGGAAGATGCGAAGCTTTTGGGTCTGGACCTTAAGCGCGAACCTGAACCCTGAACCCTGAACCCTAACCCCTAAACCCTAAACCCTAACTCAAACGTGGCAGACTTCCCCTTCCTCGCCCAAAGGCCGCAAGGCATGGCCACAGCAGAAAGGGTGGACAAGTTCAGCCCGAAACCCTAAACCCCTAAACCCTAAACCCTAAACCCCTAAACCCCCGAACCCCTAAACCCCTAAACCCTAGACCCTAAACCCTAAGCCCTAAGCCCTACACCCTAAGCCCTACCTTAAGAACCCAAAACCTCTTTGTTGTAGGTTTCCTAACGGTTTCCTAAGAACCCCATTGTTTTTCACAAGAAGTTGCCGACAAAAACGTCGCTTGTGGGTTCTTAAGGTAACTAGACCTGAAGCAAAGCACCGATAACCAGTTGGGATGATGGGCTTTGAGTCGTGTTTGTATAGATTTGTTCAGAGCTTGCGGCTACGTGCTGGCCGCCACAGGTGCGGATGCTCGACTGAAAAAAGGTCTTCATCGGTTGCATGGCATGAGTGCCTTATCTGCACCTGTCTGCCTCCCTCTCAACATCTCTGCCCCTTTTTTTCTGTCTTTCTTTCTTGGGGCTTGGGGAAGCCCCCCTGCCAAGTCACGCCCGGCTGCAATCTGGCTCTCTCTCACTCTCTCACTCCCTCTCTCTCGCTCTTCGTCCCTGTGCCTGGGCTTTTGTACAAGCAACACCACTTTGGGTGCGAGTCATCTGCGAGCAGCTATCTGCACAGAGCAGTCAGGGGTAGGAGCTTCGCATTCCTCTTGGGGTTTCTGTACTTCAGGCTTGCTAGGATCACATGGTACGAGAGCACAGCCACCGAGTGGTGTTTCCCATCTTCCTGTTGAACCCAACGCTCGCATGCGCCCTCATAAGGCTGCCTAAGCCATGCTTTACAGAGTCAGCTTAGGTAAGGTCGAAGCTCAGGTCCCAAAGCTGCGCCGTCTCCTTCTAGGCACTCTCCACGCGGAGCCACAGGAAGATCTCCCCCAGCGACGAGCGCGAGATTCGCAGCTCGTCATCGAGGAAAGTTGTTGTCAGGCTCAACGGCCTCAGTGTCCAACTTTTGGGTGACGGACATTCTTTGTTGTTTTTTGCTTTGGTATGCTGCAGTTCAGTGTCACTTCCTCAAGAAGTTGCAAGCTGCCATGAACCAGCCCTAGACTGGGTGTTGCTTTAAAGCCCTTTGAAAATTATTTATGAATAGGTTCCCTTGAAAGGGAAAGAAGGGAAATTGAAAATTATCCCCAAGCAACTTTAAACAGCTCTACATCAGTCAGGGGATTTATGTTAAACTGTTAGGGCAGCCTGAGCCATCTTATACCTTGGTAGCCCAGTAACCATATTATGATAAGGGCACCCTTCTTTTGGGTTAGCTATTTTATAAGAAACCCATCATAACAAAAAAAAGGGTAAAGGGTACCACTGGGCTAACAAGATACCCTGGCTTCTTATCCTCGGGGCTCAAAAACCTGCAGCTCTCTACACCCCACTAACACCCTTTACTTACACGCTCTACCCGGAGAACTGAAAGGCGAGGGTTTAGGGTTTAAGGTTTAGGGTTCAGGGTTTAGAATTTGGGGTTTAGGGCAATACATACCATCGGAGCCGACTGGGCGGGCTGCGTGGTATCGCTCAGGGGCAAGGCGGCCGGCGGCAAGCCTGGCAGAGACACCTGCGAGTCGCTGATTTACTACTAGGATGGCCCTTAACACCCTCTGTAAATATGAGCCTCTTAAACCCACCAAGGGGAAAAATATCTAACGTTTCAAGGGCCTACCCATACTAGAAATTGCTTAAGAACTCCCCCCAAAACATAAACATATTCTTTCTTACAAGGGTAGTATAGGGTTTTTAATGTTCTTTTGCGGTTCTTAAGCAAATAATCTTTTTGGGGGGGGGCCTGGTAGATGACCTAAACCCCCCAAAGTATGTCAAATAATGGCTCCTTTGATGGGTTTTTGGGGCTCTTTGTGCCTACATTAGGCTTACATACTTTGGGGGGGTCAAGTTGGGTTGAGGGCTTGGGTGTGTTTAGGGTTGTAGAGCAGGGCCTACAAGGTTGCAATGTTTGGACATCGAGAACTTTGGATTTGTTTTTTTTGTTTGTGCGAGCTGTGTCTTTCGATTTGTTGATATCCCTAAACCCTAAACCCATAGGCCTCAGGCCCTGGCAGGCTTAGCCCTAAACCCTGAAGCCTAAAACCGTTTCATTCTCCGAGATACAAGTGGATTTAGGGGCTCCGTTGTCTTAGGTCTTCGGGGTTCTATGCCCCTAAACCACCCCAAAATTCTACAAAACCCTAAGCCCAGAATCTAGAATCTTAGGGTTTGTGGCTTGGGGAAGTAGGACCTTTGTGTTTAGGGCTTCGGGAAGCCGCCCTAAACCCTAAACCATAAACCCTAAACCCTATAAACCCTAAACCCTGAACCCTGAACCCTAAACCCTGTAAACCCTAAACCCACGCAAGGCGGGAGCCGTGGGTTCTTTTCACCCACGGAGCATGCGGAGCGGTGCTGAACGGAGGGCTCACTGCGGGACAAGGGTTTAGGGTTGGGGCTTAAGGGTTTAGGGATTTAGGGTTCGGGGCGTTAGGGTTTAGGACTGATGACTTCGGGAGTTTTTGGAGGCGATTCAGCGAAAAGAAGGAACACTTCGGACCCATCCGGGCCACTGTCACTGCAGACGCTTCCAAATCCAAAGCCGCCAATTGGGAAACCCCCCCCCCTCCCCCCTCCCCTCCCCTCCCCCCCCTCCTCCCCCCCCACCTGCCTCCGCTACCGGCCGATCCAAGTCGAGGCGCCTCGAGGCTTGAATGCATGGCTTCACTGGTGTTATGATGTCAGGGTTGGTTCGTTTTAGGTAGGCTTGGGGTTTAGGGTGGTTTAGGGTTTGGGGGCTTTTAAGCTGACACATTCTCCAAAGAGATGATCCTCTTCAAGCTCGAAAAGCGAAAACAGAAAAGTCAAGTCAGTTTCGGGTGTAGGGCTTGCTTGGCTTGGGGCCTACGGCTTTTACGTCATGCGGGCTTGTGGCTAAGGCTTGTTTCCGAATGAAACTGTAGGCTTCATGCGACTGGAGCTGCGAACTTGGGACTTAAGGTCACTTGGGATCGAAGCTGCCGTTTATGGGATCTGAGGTGCAGGGCCTTGGGTTAAACCCTAGACCCTAAACCCTAAACCCAAAAGCACATGTTGGGAAAAAGAGACAGAGAGAGTAAGCCCCGCAATGCACTTCAACCTTAAGTCTTTCTCTTCTCAACCCTAAGCCCTCAACCTTTCACTCAGCAGTCTTTGGGGCTTAGGGTTTAAGGTTTAGGGGCTTTAGGGGTTTTAGGGGTTTAGGGTTTATTTAACCCACCGAAACCCTATATTCCTGCCAAAGACTGAGTTCGGCTCGGGAAGCACGTGTCTGTAGTCGGCGTGCCCGACAGTATAAGAGATCACGGAAAGGCTGCAATACCCTTACTAGGATGGGCCTAGAAAGGGGCCAATTTGCAAGGGATTATAGGGTAGAAGAGCCCATGCTGGTACCTTCACTGGATGGGTTTTCTATCGGAAGAAGGTCTCAACCCTAAACCCCCCGCCCCATAGCAACCCAAGAGCCCTCAAACACCCTAAGCCCTAAACCCAAACCGTAAACCCTAAACAATAATTAAACCCGAAAACCCTAAACCCCAAACCCCAAACCCCAAACCCCAAAACCCCGAACCCCAAACCCCAAACCCTAAACCCTAACCCTACCCACAAGCCGGATGGCGGCGCCTCGCTGACACGACCTTTGCGCAGCAGCGTAGGGAGACCTCGGGCGAGAAAGCAGCACGAGGGTTTAGGGTTTAGGGTTTAGGGTTTAGGGTTTAGGGACAGCAACAAAGGAAAACTAAGGGCCAAGTTTGGGATGTTCCCCCTTATACTAACAGTCCTTAATAGGGATTATAATCTACTAATTGCTTAAAACCCCGAATAAATCAAAACATTCTTCCGTATTTCGGGTAATATGGGGAATACTATGCGTTATTCTTTTGGGGCTCTTAAGCAAATAGTAGTAATAGGGGTACTATAATTCCTACTGCTAGTATAAGGGGGAACATCCCAAGGCCGAGAGCTTAAATGTAGCCCAAAACACCAAACCTGCTGCCTGGGGCTGCCTAGAAGGATCCGGAACCCCGAAACCGAGAGGGTTTAAGGGTTTCTGGTTTACTAAACCAAACCCGTGCTCAAGGGAGCAGAACGTAGAAGGAACCAATGTGTGTGTGGCGTTTTCAACAAGTGCTCTGCCACAAAAGATGTGCTCCTCCCGAATATGCTGCTTCCCTGACCCCCCCCCCCCCCCCCCCCAAAAAAAAAAAGCTCTTGAAACCCTAAACCCCAAACCCTAAACGTCCTTCACACCGCTCTACACATCCCGGCCTGAACTCAAAAGACTAAAAATGGCATCCCGGGTGAACCTACAGCCCTGCAAAGCCCATGCAAACCTTGCAGGGTTTTGGGTTTAGGGTCTAGGGCTCTAAGGGTCCTGGGCTCAGGGATCGGGGAGGGGAAACCGAAAACCAATGCCCGAAAAACCCTCAAAAATCTTCGGGTCGTGCGGCGGTGGTGAGTCCCACTGGTGGCACAGGGAGGGCACTCAACAGCCTCGAATGTTAAGGGATCAATGTCGTCCTAGTTAGGGCTTGGAGATAGGAGTTTCGGGCTAGGGTTTAGGGTATAGAGCCATTGTCTGTAGGGGTTTAGGGTTCAGGGTCGGGTTATTCGTTGAATAGGGTTCAGGGTAAACCCGAAGCTTAAAGACCTCTTGGCTCAAAAGCCGCTCAGACTGGTACTGCGAAGGAACAGTTTCTAGCCTGAGATCCGCCGTCGGCATGCAACCTCCTGAGCCTTACTGGAAGCTTCATGGGTAGTTTTAGGTGGGGTTCTTCTGAGTAGCCCCAATAAAGCCACTCTTCACTACCCTCAACCATAAGCCCGACACCCTAAGCCCCTTCAAGCCCGCGTTTCAACTACCCGTGAACCTCCAAGTGCGGGTCGGCGCCAACGGTTCTCACAAACACGTGGACGGTTGTAGCGATTCGAATGACGTGAGGCTCTTACCAATGCCGGCATGATTCAGGGCCCTTGTGCTTTGTAGAAATTCGGGGTGCTTCAGGTTCTAGGGTGTGACCTTTAAGGGTTTGTAAGTTGTTGTACGCGTGTTTGGGGGGGGGGGGGGGGGGGGGGCTGGGCTATTCAGGATTTCGGGATTAGACTTTGGGAGCTGGTGGGGTGAGGGAAGGGCGTGGGGACAGCCAGGGTTTAACAAGAGATGCTCGGTTCGATGAGCTTTGCTGTGATTGTTGCTGGTTCACCAGACGAAGACACCGCGCTTAGCGCTTCATCAAGACAAAGCCAGCAGTACCACCCAATCTGTCCCCAACCCGCAGCCTCAATGCAAGATGTATATACCGGTACACCCTAAAATCACGAAACCTCAACCCTAATCCTAGACCCACACCATCCCACTACCAATTGTTTAGGAACCCCCCAAAAAACACAACACATTATTCTGTAATATAGGGATGACTATTTCGAATCTTTTGGGGGGGGTTCTAAACCCTAAACCCTAAACCCCAAACTCTAAACCTTCAACCTTAAACCCCCTAAGCCCAGCATGACTCCTGTAACTCGAAACCGGGAGTAGCCGAAGCGGCGCGGCCCCGCGGGGAGCCAACTGCGCAGTCGTGCACAGGCTGACATCCTCCGCAAGACTCGGGTTTAGGGTTTAGGGTTTAGGGCTTAGGGTTTAGGGTTTAGTAACTTAGGGTTTAGGGAAAGTTTAGGGTTTAGGGTTTGTTGGTTTGGGATTAGGGCATTCGAGGGGCTTTAAGGGTTTGCGTTCGGGCCTCAGGTAATTCCCTAAGTGGATATAGACTACCCCACATAGGCAACCGATCCTGGTTCGCTGCTGCCGGCGCCTGCCCGCCTCGAAGGATCATCAAGGGGAGCATGGAGAAAAGGACCCGTTTGCTGTATAAAAAAAGGGGAAGAGGGTTTGGGGTCTACGAGGACTTTGGGGTCTTATGAGGTTCCTGGGCTGTACCTTAGGGCGTGGAGAAATTTTGGGAGGGCGTCCTGAGTAAGAAGCATCAGTCGGTGTCCCCTACGCTCTCAACGTCCTGAAGTCCCTGAAGCGGTTTAGGGTTTAGGGTTTAGGGTTGACTCTCATGTTCGGCTCCCTTGCTTTCGGAGTGAAAGCTGCTAGGAGCCTCAAAGCCTCTGAGATGAAGACGGACTTTGGGCACTACAGGAAATCGAGAGGTTGCAAGACGACTGGCTCCGCAGTTCACACACTCAGGTTTAGGGTTTAGGGTTTAGGGTTTAGGGTTTAGGGTTCAGGGTTCAGGGTTCGGGGTTCGGGGTTCGGGGTTTAAGGTTTAGGGTGCTCCCTAAGCCTAGAAACACTATAAACTCTTTTGAGCCCTACCCCCCCGACTCGCACCTGGCATCCGGTCGATGACTTCGCATATCCTGAGATGCCCCCTAGAAACAGAACCCCCGAGACATTGTACAGCGAAGGAATAAATGCCCAACTCCGATATCCCTACTATGTATACTACAGATGCTTGCTCAGGCTCTCTCCGCACTCCAGCAGCGCAAGCGCCCCCAAGAAGAGGACCTTCCGGGTCTCCACCCAAAAGGCTCAGCAGCTTCTAGCTCCAAGGAAATCCCCTACAAATTTCCGATGAACCCTAAATGCCCTACATGCCCTATACCCTAAACGCCCTAGAATCCCTAAACCCCACTATGAGTCCTCTAAGCTTCATCAGCACAAGCCCGGTATACCCTAGAAGCCCGAAACACAAAACCCTTTACCCTGAAAGCCCTAAACATCGCCCTCAAGAGTCTTCAAAATTCCCTAAGTCCCATCTTGTTGCGAGGTGCGAAGCCCTAAGCCCTAAACCCGAAATCCTCAGCTTTACCTCAGGAGATGGATTCGCAGCAAAGCAGCGTAGTTGGGATGCTTGGGGTTTAGGGTTGTGGCTCTTCCAGCTATAAGGCTTTGGGTTAAACATCCCTCTGCCTGTTCAGCGCAACTCGGTGTGGGAGAGGTTTAGTGGGTGGGGGCTCGACGCTAGGATTGTGAAGCTGTGAAGCAAAGAACTGACTTTAGATGGTTCTACCAGCATCCAAGACTGCCCCAAACGCCACCAAGACCAGGATGTGAGTGAAACCCGTTGCGACCGGAGGATGTACCCCAAAGTGTCCCAAACTTGAGGTCTCAGGATGGCAAAGGCCGGCTTCTTCGATATAAGCCAAGAGACAAAACTCCTCAATCGATAACCTGTCCCTAAACCCCAAACCCCCCCCCAAGAAAAACTTGGAGCACAATGGGAATTTCAAGCACATGCGCGTTCTTCACCCCTTGAAGAAGGAGAACTGAAGCAGGGGCTCAGATGTGGGTTGTTTGGGTACCCTTGTAGAAGGCTGACCTCCACTTGGTAGCCCGGTAACCATATTTCACATAAGAGTACCTGTTGGTTCCTTGAGAAGGGAACCTGGTAAAAAAAGAGAAGGGCAAAAAGGATACCACTGAACTAACCAAGCCCGAACAGGACCCTGATTGAGAGAACCTCCCGTACGAAGCTGCTACTGCTGCCAGCTCACGGTGGGGGAGGTAGACCACATCAAGCGCCAACTGCCGAAAAGTTGCTCCTTGGACGGTAAGGTATAGAGTCTATAGTTTTAAGGGTTTAGGACTTCGTGTTGAGGAAGTCGGGGTTTTGGGGGGGTGCCTGATGAGGATCGTTCCCAGTGATGGTTATGATGTTGGCGATTGTAACCCTCTGCCTGCCTGGAACTGGCTTTGTATCAGGGATGGCAAGTTTGTCCTCTTTTCGTGCGCGCCCTGCCCCCCCCCCCCCCCCCCCCCCCCCCCCCCCCCACCCACCAGATGATATTAGTAAATCGAGTTCTCTGGCTCCTTAAACCCTACACCCTAAACCCTACAAACCCCTAGGGCTTCCGTGGGCTGTCAAGCTTTCGTGGGCACACAGTTTTTGCGTGGGTGGGTTCTGAGTGGAATACTGTTTATACTAAAGCTCTACCCTATACAGCCACTTGACCTCTCCCACGCCACCCAGCTCTGAGCATCGGCATTATCCTTCCAAACTGCAACAACACGAGCCGTTACCCAGCCTGGACCCTGAACTACACGCCAACAGTGTGGCATGCACGCGTCGCAACTAATCAAAATACAATGAGGCATTTCCTCAAAACAGGGAACTCTCCCACCCCACACGCGTAACGACACATACCCCAATACAGTATCATCTGTCATGGGAACTCCAAAACAGGGACGCACCCCCCCCCCCCTTCGTTGACACAGACTTAGAGACTTTAGCTGGGTCCAGGGGATCTCTCCGCTTTTGGCTCTCTCTCTCTCTCTCTCACTCTCTCTCACTCTCTCTCTCTCTCTCTCTCTCCCTCTCCATGTATACATATATATATATATATACGTGAAGATGTAGGCTTGGGGTTAGTGTTGGGGCTTTTTGCCTCTTGGGTTTAGGCCCGATTCCGACAGTCGACAGTATCTACCCCTGCCCTAAGCCTCAATCTTCCACCCTTTACATCCCTCAACAACCCGAAGCCAAAACCCTAAACCCGCAACCCTCAACTCTAACAAAAGCCCCCCACCCGCGGGCCCTCACTCCAACAAAACAGGCGCCGCCCAAGCTGCGGAGACCTGTGCTCCGCGCGGCGGCAGCGCCTGGGCAGATTCGGGTGAAGCCTGGGGTTTAGGGTTGAGGGTTTAGGGTTAAGGGTCTAGGGTTTAGGGTTTAGGGCTTCAAGACCTAGCCCCATGAATTCTAAAGCGTGACTGCACCCCACGACATCAAGCACTGGTTTAGGGTTTAGGGTTTCGGGGGTTCTAGGGTTTAGGGTTGGGGATCCTAAACCCGAAATCCCAAACCCCGAACCCCCGAAATCCTAAACCCGAAATCCTAAGCCCCAAAAACCCTAAAACCCCGGCTCCCCCTCTGCGCCCCCTCGACGCCTCTGCGGGGGATATGGACTCAAGCTGCGCCAGGCAAGCCAGGATGTCCCCCTCGGCTGCAGACTCCCAATCCCAAAGACCCCCCACAATCCCCAAACCCTAAAGCTCAACGACCGCCCCCTCCCGCGGCCCTGCCCCGTACATCTCAGAAGGGCACCTCAAACCTCTTCTTATGGGATTCTTCACGTTCTTAACGACAACTTGAGGCAATTTGGGGTCTAGAGGGCTTTGGAAGCGTACAGTATGCTGGAAGCAGTTCGTGAGAGAACCCTGACTCTGACGCTCAACTCAAGGCGAACTGCATGAATATGAAGGGCTTTAGCAACCCAAATCTTGCGGCGTGAAATGCGAACTCCTCTGAAGCCCCAAATCCTAAACCCTAAACCCTAAACCCTAAACCCCAAACCCCAAACGGCCATGTGCCGGTTAGCGGCCCGCTGTTGGTAGGAGATCGGCCCGAAGCCTCCTAAGGGATGTTGGGCTTGCGGGGGTTCGTTGAGCGCAATTGAATAGTGCTAGTAGGAGGACTAAGTAAGAGCCGTCAAGAGTGAAAGCACCTCTAGTCGTCACCCCGCGCTGCCGATCTCGCATCTGCGTTCTCCGAGCAATCTCTCAGGTAACGCTTCGTCATATCGGGGCCTAAGTAATCAGAATAGGGTTGTGGGGGGCCATAAGGGGATACGACTAGCAACTAATCCGAATACATCTTGTGGGCATGGAAGTCTGCGCTGTGCATATAAAAAGTGCGCGCCCCGCAGGAATGCAAAGCGGTGGGCTGCAAACTCAGACACAAATATTTTATGAACCCGGACACAAATACTCTATGAACCCTTTTTAACAAATAATCGATGAACCCGTAATTTATAAGCTCCAGAGGACAACACAGCCCTCGAACAGCTACCGAGTTGCTGTTCGTCCCCGCCGTCAGGCGGAAAAGGTGCGCCTGGCCGCCAACGAACTCAAAGAACTCCAAAGCCCAACTTCTCAAAAGGTTTTTAAGGTTTAGGGGTTTGGGGTTTGGAGGGGTTTAGGGGTTTAGGGCTTTGGGGGGGTTTCGGGATGTTTAGGGTTTAGGGTTTAGGTAGGGGTTAGGGATTTAGGGGCGGGGTGTAAGGTGGCACAGGAAGGGCTGGTTGTTTTGGGGGGGGGGGGGGGGGGGGGGGGGGGATAGGTTGCCAGTCCCGTGCAACCACCGCTACTAGGCAATGTACTGACCGTACTGAAACTATAATGAGATTTTGGGCCAGCTACTTTTACATTCTACTTTAGGGTTTAGGGTTTAGGGTTTCGGGTTTAGGGTTGAGGGCAAAACATGTAGAAGGGGCCGTCTAGGGAAGGGCGAGCACCATCGAAGCTGCCACAGCCCCGAACCTGTTGTTTGGGGTTTAGGTTTGGGAGCCCAAAGCCCACCCGACTGTAGGCCCCAAAGGACCGCCAAACATCTGTAAAACCCTGAGCCATAATCAGCAAGGGGTCTATTCAAATAAATTGGAGTGGCATGGAGGGTGAAGAGGACGGAAGCCTTGAGCGGCTTTACATAGCCGTTTCAGGTTTAGGGTTTTGGGGTTTAGAGTTCAGGGTTTAGGGGTTGTGAGGAAATAATATGGGTAACTACTTAGGCTCTGGTATCCAATTCGGCCCCCGAAAAACAACCCCCCCCCCGTCCCCCCTTCCCATCCTTCAGCGCGAAAGCGCCAGCAAATGCAAGGCCTGCAAAGAGGTGCCCAAGACACTTCAGGGTTACGGGTTTAGGGTTTAGGGTGTAGGGTTTAGGGCTGAGGGTTACGGTTTAGGGTTTAGGGTGCCCAGAGAGCCCCAGTAGAGAGCCCCCACTGCCCGGTTTAAGGTGTATTACATCCGGGCCCCAAGAATGCACGTGCTCTGAGGAGTGTGGGTTGAGGATTTAGGGTACATGGTCGATTCAACCAAATACGGGCCCTTACAGTACAGAAGGAAAGGACGGAACATATGTCCTACAGCGCTGGGCTAGGCCTTGTCAGCACCCTGTCAAACAACAAATATGGACTCCAAACTATAAGCCCTCTAAGCCGTAAACCCGAACCCTGTAGTGATTCTTGTGTCCACGCGGACACCCTAAACCCTATTAACCCTCATCTACGAAGCCCTGAACCGTACGATACTAAAGCGTGATAAGCCTTAAACCCTAAAATGCTACAAGGCCTGCAAACTGTAGCCACAACTAAACACTCGAAACTTCAAGCCACACAAGACTTAAGCCTAAGACCCTCTCATCCCTGCAAAACCCCCTGAACTCCGCGAAATTTAACCCTAAAACGCTATGCGCCCGAACTGCCTTAAGCCCTCAGACGTGAAGCCCTATGAGTTCTTCATAAATTTCATAAACTTTATGACCTATGTGAGCCTGAAGCCCTGAACCCGCGGATATAAATCTTGCGCTTCTTTCTCCCATAACCAAGGAACAAAAAGGTTCATTCTGTATTATTCCTACAAAGTAAGGACGCCCAAAAGGTCAAATGTATGTAGCCCCCCCCCCGCCCCCCCCCCCGAAGAAAACCACTAATCCCGAAACCCCAAACCCTACGCCCGCCTGGTGGGCGTGGAGATGCCCCTTCCCTCCGCAAGAATCTGGCTACCTCGCCTCGCCGCTTCAGGGCATCTCGGGCATTTGGCGCTTTCGGGTTTTGGGGCTTTAGGCCCTTAGCTGTCAGTTTTGGTTCCGGGGGCGGAGGGGGGCGGGGGTGGGGTCTTCGGGCGTGCGAAGTTCAAGAAATTTAATGAATGACTGCTTCGGAAGACGACATAGGCACGCAATTAGGGGCGTTTCCCCTACAGATTCGTCAATTTGTGCGTTAAACCCTAAACCCTAAACCCTAAACCCTAAACCCTAAACCCTAAACCCTAAACCCTAAACCCTAAACCCTAAACCCTAAACCCTAAACCCTAAACGGCAAAGAAGGGTTTTGGTCAACCAGGCTTGGGCTTGGTAAGGGGGGAGTGAAGAGCCACAGGCCCGTGTCCTGCAGTAGCATCCTCAAAATCTCAAGAAACCCTTAACTTGGGATGTTGGCCCTTATTACTAACAGTCCTTTATAGGGATTGTTGTCCCCCAAGTAGAATCCCTATGAAGGACTGTCCGTATAAGGGGAACATCCCAACCCTTAACCACAAAACAATGAAACCCCAAACCCCAAACTTCAACAGCATGCACAAACCCTATGAGCCCTAAATCTTAAACCCCTATGAACAGTAATCCCCAGCCCCGTAGCCCGTAAGTTCGCCCTAAAGCGCTGAAGTGCCCAAACCCCGAACCCCACGACCTCCGAAGCCTACACGCCCACCTGTACAGCCTCAGGCCCTGAATACCTTCAACCCCACGACCCGACCCACCAAAACCCCCAAAACCGCAAAAACCCAAAACCACCATAAACCCTTTTAAACCCTTATAAGCCCTTATAACCCCCTATAAACCCCTATAAACCCCAAACCCTAAACCCCAAACCCCAAACCCTAAACCCTGCCCGGCGCATGCCTTCCAAGCCATCGAGGTGATCTTGAAAGTCCTCGGACTTAGGGCTGTTCGGGTTTAGGGGGCTTAGGGGGCTTAGGGGCGCAGGGTTTAAGGTTTAGGGGTTTTAGGGTTTGGGGGGGGGGGGGGGGGCATGAGGGGGTACTGTAGGCTTTGGAGTTTCGCAGTTTGTGGGGGCTTTAGGCCCTTTTAGATTTTTTTTTGCGGGGGAGGGGGAGCCTGCATCGACTGCACTCTAGACACAAGAAGCCCTATAGACCCCAAACTGATACCGAGTTTACTGGTCGGAGGTCTTCTAGGGTCGATGAGCCCTATCTGGTGTCTGTGTCGTGTCCTTCGCTCAACCGAAGGGCTCAACAAAAACTTGCAGCCAAGGGTCCATAGGAGCGCTGTTGCCACTCTTCATTCGGACAAGCCTTGAGCATGCACCCTCTAAGCCCTAGAAGCCCTGACCGACAAGGAGTCCAACAAGGGCCCATTATTCCTAAGCCCTTATACGCTAGAAACTGTGATGCCTCCGGGGCATCAGAAGATGTGCCCTGAACCTTTCCCTCACCCTAAACCCCAAACCCCAAACGCTAAACCCTAAACCCTACACCCTGAACCCTAAACCCTAGGCCTGTGATTTGGAAACCAAAGAAACGGTCAGCGCAAGCATGGCTTCAGGATTTTGCTTCCTTCCTCTCTGGTTTGGGATTTCGGAATTAACCCTAAACCCTAAACCCTAAACCCTAAACCCTAAACCCTAAACCCTAAACCCTAAACCCTAAACCCTAAACCCTAAACCCTAAACCCCTAAACCCCTAAACCCAAACCCTCAACCCTAAACTCTCCTCAATGCTGCATCGCGGCTCCACAACCCTCGCTTGATTTGGATCTTCCTCCCACTCCTGTTGGCCACACGAGGTTCTCAAGGTTCAAAACCCTAAACCCTAAACCCTAAACCCTAAACCCTAAACCCTAAACCCTAAACCCTAAACCCTAAACCCTAAACCCTAAACCCTAAACTTCGAATTCCCTTGGCCCGACGAAGCCCGGAACGCTCGGAACGTAAACGTCAAACCCTGAAACCTGAAATGAAGCTCCATTAGGGTTTAGGGTTTAGGGTTTACAACCGCGTCAGTAGAGCACCAAAGTCCGGCGCTTAGGGTTTTGTGCGTCCAGGTACCAATGCCAAAAATAGTACCCCCTCTTTTGGAGCTTTGGGCGTTTAAGGCTACATGCTTTGAGTTTGAGACCACTATATAGTACTTCATCCCCTATATTCCCACCTGATTCTTGTATAATGGCTTTGAGAGCCGCAGATTCGCTGCATGCTGCGCTGCTTAAGGATCAGGTTGATGCTTTAGGGTTTAGGTCTCAGGGCTTGGGGTTGCTGGTTTTCCCTCACTACTAGCATGTCCAGTAATACGCACCCTTCTTCATTTTGCTTGGTGCCTAGGATCCCTTATACAACAGCATGCAACAGGGCGCCCCGGCGTTTAGGATTAGGGGTCGGGGGTGGATTGCAAGATCCACGAGCAGTTCTCGAATTTGCGGCTCTTTTTGACCTGAATAATCATCAGCTCCACATATCATAGCTACCCCGAAAACCCCTACATGAAACTTGTCACAGCAGGGGCTGGGAACTGCTGGCCACAGGCAATGATCAAGTGAGGTAAGTGAGCTCAAGGGCCAGTGGTTCGAAGAAGAGTTTAGTAAACCCCAGTCCCGACCTTCCCCAAACCCGGCCTGGATGTTGCTGGAGGCATCCGCCTCCCATTCCACCTTCCAACCGGTTGGCTGAGCACATGAGGCTTGGATTTTGGGCACCCTCAACTACTTCAAGCCCTAGACCCTAAACCCTAAACTCATGGCTTTGGAGCAGAGAGACATGAAGGATTGATGGCTTTGGCGCTCAAAGTCGCGGAGTCTTTTTGGGTTGGCTTAGGTTTTTGGGTCAGGGGTTTTGGGGTTGCAAAATTTTGGTGTTGAGAGCCAAGACCTGCCCAAACGAGTTCGAAGCACCCGGCTAGGCTCAGTACAACACTTAGCTGCTGAGTTGATAAGCCCCAACACAAAGTGTACACTTTCAGCTCTATAGGGAGTTATCGTATCCCATAAAGTGTAAAGTGTGCTCACTCAGCTACTAGGAACACCTGTCGCGGCCCTGGGGACAAAGGCTGGGCTGCCTTGCTCCTAGCGGTTTTGGGTTTTGGGTCTTAGGGTTTAGGGTTTAGGTTTTAGGGTTAAAAGCCCTGAGCCCTTCAACCCTGAGCGCAGTAGACACAAGTACCCCTTACAAAGTCTGGAAATCCTCTAAGTCCCGTAGACCCTTAATTTGGAGACTATAAAGCCCAAAAGCCGGGCCCCCAATCCTAAAAACTTAAACCCCAAAGCTTTACCGAGTGTGTTTACGTGAGTTGTTACCCTGAACCTAAACCGTAACCTACGCAAAAATTAATGAACATCCTATATTACCCTTATAAGGAAGAGTATATGTTTCTATTTATTGGGGGTTGCCTTAAGCAATTGGTAGTTTAACCCCTAAACCCTTCTTTCCCCAAAACCCGCCTAAACCAAAACCAGAGAGCCCAATACCCCTTAATTAGGGAATATAGCTTAAATTATAAAGGGATCCTTACTATCCCCCTAAACCCTAAACCCTAAACCCTAAACCCTAAACCCTAAACCCTAAACCCTAAACCCTAAACCCTAAACCCTAAACCCTAAACCCTAAACCCTAACCCTAAACCCTATCATCTAAGGTATATTCCTTAATTAAGGGGGTATTCGGCTCTTTGGGAAAACCTCTTGGGCTAGGCCTCCAGCTGTCGGCGGGCCTCTCGCACCTGTCATGAAGGGCACGTTGGGCTTTTTGACTCTACTCCCTTAGAACCTTAATACAGAATACTATTTTAAATATCCTCTTGGGTTTTATATGAACAAAAATAAGAAAATAATTCCCCAGGGGGATATAGTCTAGGTTGCAATCGCAACTCATGGGGTTTAGGCTCCCGGGGCGCTTCAGGATCTTTCAGTGCAGGGGTTCGTTGAGGTCTATTACTATGGAGTTTCGTGACGGCTGCAAGGCTTTCTTGATGTTCAGTGTCTGTTGGTGATTTTAGGTTGCGAAGTTGCGAAACTCTCAACCCCAAACAGCCGAAACTCACGAGGTGACGACGGGCCGTGTGGGGGCTCGGTGGGCCTCAGCCATGAACCCCAACAGCGCCAAAACCTTGCACTAGAAGCCCTCTCAAGCCCGAAACCCTCCTGTCCACTTCAGGATACTTGAAAAACGGGGATTCCGGGTCCGAACGGCACCCTAAAAATGTAGCCACTCCCCCCAACCTCCCAAGGAAGGTACCCCAGAAGCCCTAAACCCTCCGCCGGCTCGGTTTCATGCTGGGGGGTATAGGGTACAGGGTTTGGGATTTTGGCCTTGGGAAGGGGCTTCGGAACTCTCGCTGGTTGAGTTTTGGAAAGTTTGGAATCAGACCTCCAAACCAGAACTTTAGAGTTTAGGGCTTCGGGTTTAGGGTTTAGGGACCAATCAAAGAACTCCAGCGCCTCCTCGTCCTCCTCTTCAGCCAAGTCGTCCTCGTCGTCCTCCCACGCCTGGCATACGTCCAGCAACAACCCAGATCTCACCCTGCATCAAAGATCCCTCCATCCAAAAACTCAGAAGTACCCTAAAACCCTAAACCCTAAACCCTAAAAAACTAAGACCTAAAGGACACTAGAGCCGCAAGGTTCTGGGGAACTGGGGGGTGGGGGGCGGCTCGGTAGCTTGAAGTACCCTACGGGTGTCTAGCTTTTGTTCTTTGTATAGTGTCATGGGGTTTAGGGTTTCATTATGTGGGATGTTCCCCCTCATACGAACAGTCCTTCGTGGGGATTGTAAAAACTAGGGGGTGCCAAAATCCCTGTTAAGGACTGTTGGTATAAGGGGGAACATCCCAAGTCATCATCATTCTTTCGATTCTTTTGATATTTACCCAGACCCAAGAGTAGCCTAGGAATCAAGAGGGTGCCCTTTGTTGGTTAAGGGGCAGAAGAGAACCTGAGCCCTAAAACCACTCGGAATAAGGGCCTACTGTGGGTCCTAGTTAGTGAGTGTGTTGTGTTATGAATGCTTGTTGTTTATGGCTCTCCTTCTTTGGGGCTTTTGAGGCGTAGGATGTCGGATCGATATTTGGGCCCCCGACAAGCACGTCTGCTTAGAATAGAACCCTTGTGAACAAAAACAGGTTCCCCAAAGTAATCCTCCCCGAGAGCAAAACCCACAGGTGATTCCCGAATTCAAAACTTCTAGGGGTTCCAATACCACGCCAATCATTCCTCACACCTCTAGGTGCAGCTTCAAGCAAAAAGGCCGTCCCACCCACATGCACTAAACCCTAGCCCTGCAATAGTGCCACCGAGGGAGGTCGAAAAAGGGCTCAACCAAGGCTTCGGATCGTGGCGTAGGGCTTAGGGCTTAGGGCTTAGGGCTTAGGGCTCGTATTCAGGGATATCGGGGTTCGGGGTTCTCTACTTGCCTGTAGGATCCTAGGTAACTACCTTGGCAGCCCCCACCCCTAATCCCTGATCCCTTAGGGCTCAGGGCTTAAGATCTCAAGCCGAAGCCCTAAGCCCAGCGTCCTCAAGCTCCGCTTCGGCGAGCTCCTGGGAGTTGCTTGGTGTAGGGCCGTGTAGGGGGCTTAGTAGCTAGGGTGTAGGGTTTAGGGCTTAGGGCTTAGGGTTTAGGGTTAGGGTGTAGGGCTTTCAGAGGCCTAGGCTTGGAGGGCTTGTGTTTGGAGTCTGGAGCTTGGAACTTCCACGGTTCTCGCGTGATTTGAGACAGCCGATCCCTCGGAGAGGTGGAGGTTCATGGGTACTTCTACCCCCAATTACAACTCTAACCTGCTTAGAGGACTTGCGGGGCATACTTGGGGTTACAAGCACCGGACCCTTGGGGTTAAAGACCCTCTGAATAAGGCCCCTGTTTAAGAGAGCCAGAAGAGGGTTAAGAAGGGTTCCCTTTTAAAGAGTCCCCCTAAACCCTAAACCCTAAACCCTAAACCCCAAACCCTAAACCCTAAACCCTAAACCCTAAACCCTAAACCCCCCCGAACCTCCAAGTAGAGGCCTCCGGTCCTCCTCCAGCGCCGCGTCAATGGCATCCAGTGGATCCCAGCCAGAAGCAGCGAACATGTCCTTTCACTTGTTTTTTTCGGGGTATTTGTCGGTCTTAAGCTGGCGGTTTAGGGCCTATAGGCCCCCCCCCCCAAAAAAAAAAAAACACTAACATGCTCAATTTAAGGAAGTTCCCGCATATAATGAAGATGTCAGTATTGCCTTGAGCCGAAGCCAGAGCCTTTGGGTCCTTTGGTGCTTAAGGGGAGTGGGGGATTGAAGACGGGCATGACTCGGTTCTTTGGGCACTGTTTAGGGTTTGGGGTGTTTGGGTTTTTGGGTTTTTGGCTCAGCAATTTAGGGCTCGTACGTCGTCTTCAGCATAGCTGTGAGTCGGCGTGCTTGCCCCCATCTAGCACTCCCCTAGACGCCACGGTTCATGAACTCAACTGTTATTCACGTACCGCCTTTGCCAACTGATTAGGGCACACATACTTAAAAGAACAAAACGGCCGAACATGCAACCCACAACCCTGGCCAGCCCACAACACCAGCAGCGGTTTAGCAAAGGGTCTGCAAAAAAAGGGCCTGTTTGATCGACCCCAGCTCCCATAACCCCCTGCAAACACCCGAAAGGCCTAAATGCCCCAAAACCCCTGAATCCCTAAGAACCCTAAACCCTAAACCCTAAACCCGAAACCCTGAACCCCGAAAATCCTGCCCCACAACCCCTAAACGCGGCATCCACTTCCTCTGGAGGCTTCTGCTCCTCACAGCCCAAGGCGGACCTGATGGCGCGTCGGGCAAGCGGATGACGGGTTCAGGGTTTAGGGTTTAGGGTTTAGGGTTTAGGGTTTAGGGTTTAGGGTTTAGGGTTTCAGTGACCGGGTGTAGCGGGGAATTGGGTCCTTGAGGCTTTCAAAGCCCCCACCCCCCTCCACTCCCAAACTGCAACCTCCTCTCACACGTAGGCTGTTACAATGTGGTTTCTTCAGCCAGAACTCTAGAGGGGCCGTTTAGGGTTTAGGGTTTAGGGTTTAGGGTTTAGGGTTTAGGGGACAATTCTCTAACCTAAGCCCCTTCAAACTCCCGGCCCCAACAAGGACATCTGGGGGCTTAGAGCTCAGCAGTAAGCAATCGTTCTTCGGCAAAACTGAATGTACTCCTCCACAGCCTCAACCAACCCCAAAACCACTAAACCCGTAAACCCCAAACAGCTCAAAAACCCTCTAATATAGGGGCCTTAATATTTCGAAATAGGGTTTGGGGGGTGTTATAGTATTAATATAGTTTTCAAGGGGCCCTAAGGGAATACCACAAGCAATTCAGGGGTCAGGGAGTCTAGTGTTGAGCATCATCTAGAGAACCCCATGCACCTTAACCTACACCGCACATGTGCATGTCGCCCTCCCAATGGACCTTCGCAAGCCTGATGCGAACCTACCCACCCCGACCCCCACATCTGACAACCAAAAGACCCCCTAGACCACACGATGTCTGCTTAGTCAAGAGCCCCCCAAACCCTAAACCCTGAACCCTGAAACCCTAAACCCCTAAACTGCCCTAAACCCTAAACCCTAAACCCTAAACCCTAAACCCTAAACATGAACCCTCAGGGGCTTGAGGCTCAGAGACTTTGGGCTTCATGGCAAGGCGCAGAAGCCAAGAGGAGTCGTCCTGTCGCTGCTTCGGCTTTTTTTTTTTTTGCTTTGGGGGGGGGGGGGGGGGGGGGGTAGGGGTTAGGGTTTTAGGGTTCAGGGATTAGGGTTTAGGGTTTAGGGTTTAGGGTGGGTTTCCGAAGTGGACCTTCGGGTTTAGGGCTTTAGGGGCTTGGAGGTTTGAAGATTCTGGTCTAGGGGTTTCAGGGCTCAGTATAGGGAACTGCGACACCCAAAACCGACACCCCAGCTCCAAACTGCTTTCAGATTTCGGCCTGCGGGTCTTCGCCGAACTCCACCACCATCAGCCGCTTTGGCAGGGCCTCCAACTCTCCAGAGACTGCTCGAAACTTCAGCCCCTATAAACCAAACATAGAGCACGAGACAAACCCGAAACCCCAGACCCTAGCATGCACCCTAAAGCCCCTACCCTACATCCCCAAAACCCTCGAGCCCGAAAGGCCCAAACCTCCTAACACCCCCAAAGCCTGGAAAACACGAGTTGCTCGAATGGGGTGTCTTCTTGCATATTACGGTGTGTGTGTGAGAGAGAGAGAAAGAGAAAGAGGGATCCCGCTGCGAGCTTGGTCGCCCGGTAACCATATCACAATAGGGTTTAGGGTTTAGGGTTTAGGGTTTAGGGTTTTGAAGTTTGGGGGTATAGGGGTTTAACGACGTGCAGCACAGCAGAAACTGGGAGGATAAGTCGGATCGCACCGATGTAGGACCTGCTCCTGACTAATGAAAACCTGCCGGAAGCGATCTCTTCGGTTCAAGCTGAAACCCTAAACTCTAAACCCTTCAAGCCATGATGGGTTCTCGAAAGTCACCATATCAGGCTGCAAGCTATTGGGGTGGGGGACCCCTATCCCACCACCTGACGCCCTAAACCCTCCAATGGGGGAACGCCTGGCGCGCTTCCTCCGAGGCCAAACGTGTGGCAAGGTCCTCTTGTTTTGTGTATGTGTGGGGTTTAGGGTTTAGGGTTTAGGGCTTAGGGTTCAGGGTTGAGGGTTTTGGGGTTTAGGTAGGGCCCCACCAATCCTGGAACCTGCGTCCCCCAGAATTCTGGAGATCAAGCCCTGCAAGCGGCGTCGCCATGAAAGATATTGGGTGCATTGGGTTGGGCAGCAGCTTGGGCAGGGGAGCGGTGGGGGGCATCTGGGTCTTTGAAGTATCCGTTACCCAACTCTGCGCGAACCACACAAGAACAGCTTCTGTAACTTATAGGTCTTGATAAGGTGTGCAGAGCTTGTAAGGCTTGTAGGGTATACACTCTCTATATGAGTGTAGGCCTCGCCAACGACCCGGAAGACTAGGTGCCTCCAGCCTGACCCCCAAACACGAAACCCGAAACAAACAACAGTGGTTCAGGTTTTTTTGCTTGGCCCGGGGCGACGACCCTAAACCCAAGCAATATCAATATCCCCCCAGGTCATTGGCTTGAATTCCGTGGTCCTACATGAAAGTAGAGGGGGAATATTGAAGAGAGGGCCCATACCTATGCAGCGGACCTTTTTTATTATTTATTTTGGGATGGGGAGAGGTAGGGACTTGGGGCTTGACCCTCCTCAGATAACAAGGATTCCTTCTGTTTGGGGTTGCTTCTGTTTTTCCTGGGGGGGGGGGGGGGGGGGCGAAGCCATTCGTTAAGGGTGTTTAAAACTTAGGGTTTTTTAGGGTGCCTAGCTGACGAAGAGGCCACATTGCAGGGAACATAGTCTGGTCAGTCAAAGAGAAATAGGGAGAAATGGTGCCTACAAAGCCGTCGCAGCAAAAACGTTCCGAAAGGTTCCGGTTTTTCGCGAAATCTCCAATGTGGTGATGGCTTGCCCTCCCCGCACCTTCGTGCTTTGGTCCGCACTTGTGCGGCTGTACAGGTAAATCCCTGTATAAGGGAGGCCCCCACAGTGCTGAGTGCTGTACAAGCAGAACAGCGTTTGGGGAGCACGAAAATCTGATGAGTACACGAGTCTACTTGCCCTGCTTCATCATCAGGGAGCGCTTCCTCTGAGTTTTCTGCATCTGGGTCTCCTCATCGCCATTTGCCTTCCACAAGCCGCGGTGAAGAACCTCGGCCGCAGCATCATGCACCTTCTCCCAGCCATGGAAGCGTCCGCGCTGGCTCAGCGTGCCGACAGCGTTGGGGAACGCATGGTGAACGTCATGGAAGAGCATTTCGTTCCAGCGGTGCTTGCCACCCAGAACCATGGCCATGACATTGTGCAGCACTGGCCAGGTACGGCCCGGATCCTGCGCGAGGAACTCGTTCCAAGGAAGGGAGTGCGTGAAGTTGGTGATGAACATCCAGGCCGCCGAGAACCCAATGCGGGCAAAGAACGACACGGTGAACATGAAGCGCCAGCCCTCGCTCAAGGGGCGTCCCAAAGGGTAGGTGCCAAGCAGCCACACGAAGGCCCACAGGGACAGGACAAAAGCATTGTGTTTGATGCGGCGAGGAACCCATTTGCTCCAGAACTCCTTGTTGCACTTGCCGCCCGCGCCCTCATCCGGGAAGTGCATCCACCACTCCAGGGCGAAGAGGGATCCGGTGTCGTTCAGGCCAAAGAAGTGGATCACAGGAATGAAGGGCACGGTGAGCAGGTACTTGTACCAGTTGGAGCTCCATGGCCCTGCCCACTGCTGCAAGGCATAGTGGAACTCCTCAGGGTCCCAGCCGAACTCGCCCTGGATGAGCAAGTCCACAGTGGACGCGTGGTGCCTGTTGTGTTCCAGCACGAACTCCTCCCACGGCAAGGAGAAAAAGTCCGCAAACCTATGCTGAACTTGGAACCCTAGCAAAAATTCTAAGTTTAGCTGTTTCTTAGGCGTTATAGTACCCAACAATCCAAAAATATTCCCAAGAATTCCTAAGAAACGGGTGGGTCAAGAAGCGCTGCCATTCGTACACGGGGAAGGTTGCACCGTGCATGACATCATGATCGATGTAGATCTGCTGGATGGCGATGTACGAAAACGGGATGCCGAAGCACAGCGTGCAGGTCCACCAAAAGTCTGGGAAGCAAGCCAAGGCTGCGCAATAGGCGACTACCATCAATACTTGGCTGCAAAAGATCGCTGTGAGCACGTTCCACATGTATATCATTTGCTCAGGCGTAATCTTGGTGAAGAGGAACGCCAAGTTTTGCGGCATGGGGTCTGGCTTGTTCGGGGTCGGGAACAGCCGATTGGTCTTCAGACTCCTGTTTTCGTTGTTTTTCTGAACAGAGAGCATCTTGTCGCTGCTTTGCGCAACGCCTGCTGCATTTGGGTCTCCTTCACCAGGCAATGCGTTTTTGAGAGCGGCGATCTCGTGATCATGCCTATACTGAACTTGGAACCCTAGCAAAAACTAATGTTTATGCTGTTTCTTGGGAATCATAGTACCCAAAAAAAAGTAATTCCAAGTACCCCTCAAGATGCTCATACTTGCGCTTGAGCTCCTCGAGGTACTCATCAGCGCCATAGAAGATCGAGGCCTTGCTGTGGGCCTGGGCCTTGCCCTCCTTGGCCAAGAGCGGCGCGCGGGTCGCCATAGACGCAATGGCGGTCGAAAATTGAAGTTGTGCTTGGACTCCGCTTGGACCACAAATCTGGAGCCAAAGTGGCTTGCGGCAAAAGGTGGTTTGTCAAAGGGCCTGTTCGGGGTGTTTAGGGTTTAGGGTTTGCTTAGGGCTTTTGGGGTGTTCAGGGTGTTTACGCTTTGCTTAGGGGTCTTTAGGGCGGTCAGGGTCTAGGGCGTCTAGGGAATAGAAGCCGGTTGAGGGCTGAGGGTGGCTGCGGGGGGGGGGGGGGGGTTGTTTGGAAGTACTCCGAGCCCTAAACCCTAAACCCTAAACCCCACACCCCAAACCCCCTTGCGAAGCTCCTCTCGAGTGGGTCGAAAGCGCCGGGCGCCCTCCAGAACTTCGGCGCTGGCGGGCAGAACCTGCACATGGAGATTAAAATGGAAGGTTCAGGGGGGTTTAGGGTTTGTAGGGCTTGGGGGGGGTTGTGGGTGTGAGGATCATTGTGCTGTAGTCCTTCACCCTGGAACCCCCCGAGCCAGAGCCAAAAAAGCCCTGAGGGTTTAGGGTTTCGGGTTTAGGGGGTTTGGGGTTTAGGGTTTAGGGTTAGGGTGCTGCAGCTAAGCCCTGGGCGCATAACCACCCTCAATCCCCCCCCCCAAAACCTGAAACCCAAACCCCCACCTGCTGCAGCAGCCTGGTGACCTCACCAGGCGGGGAGTCCTCCAAGGCCTGCGCGCCAAAGGTTACATGGTCGGTTGAGGGTTTAGGGTTTAGGGTTGAGGATTTAGGGTTTAGGGTTAGGGTTTAGGGTCTGGGGTTTAGGGTATGGTCCCTTAGTATGGGCCCTTAAATGGGGACCCCTTTATATACCCCTTATGTACCCTGCACAAACCCAAGGGCCCAAACTTCAGAACCGTTTAAAAGAGGTAAGGGATCATATTAAGGGCCCATGTCACTACCCTTAAACACCGAAACCTGAAGCCCCACAGCGTAGGGGTTTCCGGAAACAAGCAGGAAACCCTAAAAGCCAAAACCTGAAATGCCTAGGGCCCTAAGCCCGTATTCAGTGAACTCCGCAATCGTACTACTTGGAGGTTCATGATTACTTACAATAAGGGTTTTAAGTAGGATAACTATGGTTGTAACCTTATTTCCGGCGCTTGCAACTCCACTTTAAGTACCCCTGAACCTTCAAGTACAGAGGCTTTCTGGGATTGACGCGGCCTGCCTGAACTCGCTCAGACCAGGTCTGGTGGTTCGTGCGGGAGGGGGAGGGGGGGTTGTCAGATACAAAACCCCTCAAAACTCTTATGCCCTGAGTAGTCCCAAAACGAGGGTGAAGTTTCGGGCTTGAAGTGCTAAACCACTGCAACCCTAAACCCCTAAACCCTAAACCCCTAAACCCTAAACCCTAAACCCTAAACCCTAAACCCTAAACCCCTAAACCCCTAAACCCTAAACCCCAACTCCGAAAAACCTAAACTCGCATCAGGCGGGAAAACTGCCTGCAGGAGCTTTGCATCCCAGCTGCCCTCCTCTTCGCTCCCATTGCCTCATGGGGGCTGGTCCTTAAACCCTAAAGGTTTAGGGATTAGGTTTAGGGTTTAGGGTTTAGGGATAAGGGTTTAGGGTTTAGGGTTTAGGGTTTAGGGTTTAGGGTTCTTCAACTGCACCGTAGGGCTTGCTAACTCCACCATGTTCCGGCTACAGAGGCCCCTGGCCGGCGCCGAGCTCTACAGTGTTGTAGTTGATACTGCGCAAACTTGACTCTACTCTCAGAGATCACTGGCCAGAGTCTAGTTGCGCAGGCCCGGGTCGCATGTGCCTAAACTCCAGGATGACAGTGATGAGTCTAGTTAAGCTTTAAGGTTTCAAGTTCTGGACTTCGGACGGCAAGGAGCCCAAACTTCGTTGCACGACAGCTTGTGTTCCAGTTCACTGGCGTCTGGGCACCCCTCTGCATCTTCGCCTTTGTAAGGTCCCTACGTTCAGTTGAGGGTGCCTGGGCAACCTGTGTGAAGCTTCGCAAGTCTGGGGAAGGAATGCCCAACACGATTGAGTCGGGTTACCTAACCCCCTCAAGGTCCCCCCCTCCGGTTTGGACCAGCCATGTGAACCCTAACCTATAGGGTGTCCGTAAAACCTAAACCCTAAACCCTAAACCCTAAACCCTAAACCCTAAACCCTAAACCCTAAACCCTAAACCCTAAACCCTAAACCCTAAACAAACCCTAAATGCTAAACCCTAAACCCGTATCACTAAGGGATCTCCGGGCCGAAAAATGCAGTCCCTGTCCAGGCACGGAGGCCGCGCAGCGTTCGCGCAAAGCCCCGGGTCACCGCTTCGACGGCACGGAGACCTGACACTGGGTTTAGGGTTTAGGGTTTAGGGTTTAGGGTTTAGGGTTTAGGGCTTAGGGTTGTTTAGGGTTTGTGGTTTGTTTACGGTTTAGGGTTCAGGGTTTGTTTAGGGTTTCGGGTTTCGACATTGGGACTAGGTTTTACCTAAAGGCTCTCCTACATAGTACCTCTCCTTTTGAGGGTAATATGCTATAATCCCCTATAACTAGCCTGACAAGGAACTACATAGGAGCCTTCAAGTAGGAGCTTAGGGTGAAGGGGTCCCCCGCCAAAGTCCAAAAGCTACAAGGCTGCTACCGAGGATGGATTTCTGGCTGGGCGCACTTTGCACAAGGGTTCGTTGCTTTACACAAGTAGGCAAATAGCTACGGGCGCTAAACCTAGTTCAGACTACGTCCGATTCATTCATTTGTAGAATTTCGGGAATTGTTCATGATACGTAGACTTGCAGCTGATATCACTGGAGCTGTTTAAAGCTCAAGCCTCAACCCTCAACTGTTACCTTCAGAAACCTTGCACAGTCCCCTATAAGGCCCTAAACCCTAAACCCTAAACCCTAATTGAACTAAACCCTAAACCCTAATTGAACTGAATTTTGTCCAGCCATGTCCGCACCCCCCAACAGCCGCCTCTCCGAAGCTGACCCTGCTCTGCGAAGTCCTCGATGGCCTTTCCTGGTTGAGATTTTGAGGGTTCAGGGCTTAGGGTTTAATTACGGTTTAGGGCTTAGGGCTTAGGGCTTAGGGTTTAGGGCTTAGGGCTTAGGGCTTAGGGTTTAGGGTTTAGGGTTTAGGGTTTAGGGTTTCGGGTTTAGGGTTTAGGGTTTAGGGTTTAGGGATCAGGCTCACCACGCTGCAGCTTTGCAAAAGGCCAATGAAAATACACAATGGCCAAACATGTTTCGTTGCAGCTGGCTGGGAGGCTTGCGAGCTTTGCATTACAGGGTGAACGCCTGTGTAGAGTTGGGGTTTACGACAATAGGGGACCCCCAAAACAGATCCCCCAAAGTGTACTAGGAACGACCCCAAATAAGGTACCCCTATTTTCGGCAACCCCCATTTCTTGCCACCCGGGGGCGATCCAGCTATGGGGGGCCAGGGCTTTTGGGGGGGGAATCATCTGGTTGGTTACCATGCCCTGGGGGCTCGCGCGTTACTGTCAGTTTGTGAAACAAATTTAATTCGTAATGTTCATGATCATGAATATAGTATAGTGTCCTTTTCTTGGTTGAGCGCCCAGCTCTTGCGAGCGAAAAATAAGGTTTGGGATCGCAATGTTGCGAACCCTGTCCTTCTGGGCGTTCGTTTTCTGAGTCTGGCAGTTCTTAGAGTCATGACGCTGACACAGCGACACAACTTCTCATTCGCGTGGGAAGTCACCTCAAGCATATATATATATATGTGTGTATTTATATTATATATATATATAGATAGGCCTCATGCTTTTGGGAGACAAATCGCCATGTCAAGATTTCGGGCACATCAGGACGCCGGGTTGGGTCTTAGGGCTTCTAAGGGTTTAGGGTTGGGGGGTTTTTGGCGACTACTTCATCAGTAGACCCAAGGCCCGAAACTTTCAAACTGAAACCCCTTCACCCTGTAAACTCCTTATATCCCAACCCCCCCCCCCCGCCCCCGCCCCAAAGCCCTGATTTTTTTGGGCTGAAGCCTGAAGCCCTAAACAGCGCCATTGCTTAGCCCTCCGGAACACTGACAACAAAACATCCCACCCGCAAACCTATTCTAAGCTCCCAAACCACCAAAACGCCACTTCCCGAAACCTAAATCTTGATCTGATCCCCTAAACCCTAAACCCTAAACCCTAAACCCTAAACCCTAAACCCTAAACCTTGCAGCGCTATACCCAACGAGCGGCGCAGCTGCGAACGGACACGTCGGGGAGCTGGAGGCCTGGTCGAAGAAGTGTGAAATTTAGGGTATAGGGTTTTAGGATTTTAGGGCTTTAGGGTTTTAGGGTTCTAGGGTTCTAGGGTTTTAGGGTTCTAGGGTTCTAGGGTTCTAGGGTTTTAGGGTTTTAGGGCTTTAGGGGTTTAGGGCTTTAGGGTTTTAGGGTCTTAGGGTTTTAGGGTTTTAGGGTTCTAGGGTTCTAGGGTTCTAGGGTTTTAGGGTTTTAGGGTTTTAGGATTTTAGGGTTTTAGGGTTCTAGGGTTTTAGGGTTTAGGGTTTTCGTTTCAGGATTGAGGGTTTGGGGTTTTTTCAAAGGGCCCAACTTTGCTGAGGGTTTGGCGTGAGGGAGTGTAGGGTAAAAAGGTACCGGGCGCAACAGGTCGATCCCCCTCCAAGAAGCAATGAACCTTAAACTGTCCTCCGTTCTCTTAGATTCATTTTGAGGTTTTGGTCTTCAAGCCCCAGCCCAAACCCTAAACCCAAGAAGCCCTAAGCCCGAAACCTCAAGGACTCCCGGTGCGGTTCCTCTTGTGAACCCTAAATTCAACTTCTAAGCCCTAAGGCCCGATGGTGCCTCTTACCTACTGCGAGCTATAAAGGAATGCAAGGAAGCAGTGATCGAAGGAACCGTTCTTGCTGTTTTGTACACCCCCAACACCAAACCCTCATCGCAGCCTTACACTTATATGTAGGGTTCTTAAGGGAGGGGGTTTCAAAGGGATGTGCAACCCAAGGTCCCCCAAAACTCCCCATGACCCCGTAAGGGGGTACAATACAGTGCTTGGTTGAGGGCCTTGAGCTATATTCCCTTAGAACCTTGATAAACATAATATTGTGAATATCCTCTTGGGTTTGTTATAAACAAAAAGTTCCCAAGGGGGATGTGGTGAGGGGCTTTTGCGGCTTGGGGTCTTGGCGCTTCGGTGCTTCCGGGTGCTGCTCTAGTGCGCAAAGGTGCAGGCCAATTGTTCGAGCATCGATTCCTCAGCCCTAAGCCAGAAAACGATGGGTATTGCGTTTATGGTTTAGGGTTTGTGTGGCTAGGCTGTGCCCAGAGACGGAAGTTGTGTGGGTCTAGCACTCCAGGGTTGGGAAGAATGGTTCCAACGGGGAGATATCGGAACAAGGGCTTAGGGCTTTGGATCCCGGGGTTTCAGCAGTGTTAGCATGCAAGGCTCATGTACACTTGCTTGCGCATCCTAAACCCTAAACCCTAAAACCCTAAACCCTAAACCCTAAACCCTAAACCAGCGCCTTACCTTCTGAGGCCCTGTAAAGCTGCAAACTTCGTGATGGCTCGTGGGCCGGTCATCCTGTCCTGAAAACCTACCTGGGGCTCTGTATACCGCAGTTGTTGGGTCCTTGGGTTTAGGGTTTAGGGTTTAGGGAGATTGCAAGGTCTGGGCTTTAAGGTTTATTTTCCAGCATTAGGTTTCCGCACAAGTGAAAGCTCGCCGTATGAGGGTTCAGGGCTTAGGGTTTAATTACGTGTTAGGGTTTAGGGTTTAGGGTTTAGGGTTTAGGGTTTAGGGTTTAGGGTTTAGGGTTTTGGGTCCTGCAGGCGGTGATGTCTAGGGGCGGGGTCAGGAGGTCATTAAGGTCGTATAGATTTGGGGAGGGAGGTGGCACCGGTCACCAACCCCAAAGCCTAAACCCTAAACCCTAAACCCCAAACCCCAAACCTCACACCCCAAACCCTAAACCTCAAACCCCAAACCCTAAACCCTCAACCCTGTGCTGGCCTGGGCAGGCTGGCCAGGAAAGGGTTTGGAGCAGGAGCGACGGCCAGAAGCACCAGACCTGGAGAGACTTTTAGGGTCTAAGTTTAGGCTTAGGGTTATTGTCTAGGGTGGACAAAAAGACATCTGCAATTTCGCATCTTGCAGCCTTTTCATCAGAATGGTGGCTAAAGGTGTTGAGGCCCTAAACCCTAAACCCTACACCCGACACCCTAAACCCTACACCCTAATTACACTCTACCCTAAGCCCCCAAACCCCTAAGCCTTAAACTCGAAACCCAAACAGCCTTACTAGCTATGGAATCGAGCCCTAGAACTCCTTCAAGCCAACAGCATCCCAAGAATCAAAGCTTCGCGCTCAAAAACAACTCGGCTACAAGACCTGTTTTGCGGAAACGCAGGTCCTTTAGAAGCCTTAGAAGTATATGGTGGCTTTCGGGGATTGCGGGTGGGGGATGATAGTGGCCTGGCTGCTCTGAACCTGAACCCGAAAGCCTGTACGTCTGAAAGGCAAGGAACTTGCACCCCACCAGTTACGGTTTGGGGTTTGGGGTTTCGGGTTTAGGGTTTCGGGCTTAGGGCGGAAGGGAAAAGACTCCGTCTCAGCTTTAGCAAGGGCTGACTAGCCTACACCAAGAGCCTCCAGAAGCCCACGAGTATACCTCTGCTGACATTTTTCCCGGCATGGCATGCCCGGGAACATTGCAACAACGGAAGGTCTAATGGTGGGGTAAGTAACTCCGAACAACTCGCAACAAATACAATAGTGTCCAGCCACCTAAAACAATATTAAGTAGCACAGTCCAAAGGTGCCCCAATCTGCCTGCACGTCTATGAGTGAGGGATACGAGGAGCTGAACCACCTGCAGCACATGCGCTTGCAAGCATGTTGGAAATTATTCTGCGAATGCTGGCTTTAAGCACTATGGCGGTTGAAAGCTCACTTAGCAGTGCGTATCGTCTTTCTACTTATGGCACCCATAGATCACCCCTCTTTTGAGCCTGCCGCGCCGGTTTTTGATCATGACCTGTTGTGAAGGCTACAAGCGTCAATGCGAGCCCTTCCTAGAGATACTTTGAGAAGGCCTGAAAAGAAGACCAACCCAACTACAAGGAGCTACTCTAGCACCACACAGAGCTAGCATCAGCTTAACCAACAATAAACCATACCACGAGGCTTCCTCATAACCTCACAGGACAGGCGACGGGTGTGGGTGAATGTCGCAGTCACCCCCCCCCCCGAACCCCACGTGAAATTTAGGATTCGGAGTTGCACCTGCAAACCTTGTGAAAAGTCTTGATACTTAGCTTCTCTTATAGGTTTTAGGGTTTAAGGTTTGGGGTTTGGGGTTTAGGGTTGAAGGTTGAAACCGAAAACAGATCCCTAAAATTTGAAGCCGAAACCTGCTGACAAATGTTTACGGATACGTTCCGACATTTTGTCTTACAGCAAACCTGAAACCCTAAACCCTAAACCCTAAACCCTAAACCCCAAAACCGAACCCCTCGATGCATGCCGGCCACTGCGCCAGAAGCGTGGCCGAGGCCCCAAATCGGGAGGCAAGAAACTTGAACACCTTTTGCCGGCAGGGCAACTTCTGGCTTGTGAGGCTTGGTGGCCTAACCTAAACCCCCCAAAAAAACATGTCGTATGTGTGTGGGCGCTTGTAATAGGCCGTCTCTTGTGGTCGCTTACAAAAGGACCCTGCAAATTTCAGTTCTAGTTCTAATATACATCGACACAGCTGGCGGGCAACAACTTCACGACCACCCTTTCCTTTAGGATACGAGGCTTTTGATAACGTCATACAAACGTCGCGAAGAGTGGTTTTAGGTTTAGGTCCACGGTAACCCTAAACCACCTGATGTGAGGCGACACCTGAAGCATGCCAGCACGAGCAACTCGAGGGCACAACATTTGACTTTTAAGTTTCAGGAAGCAGTTCTGATTCAGGGTTTAGGGATTTAGTATAAGCTCTAGACCTGAAAAGGGTTCTAACCTACTAAACCGAAGTATAACACACCAACTACCCTATAGCGAGGACGAAACCCCCAACGCCCTCAGCCGCCTCGACTTTGCAAGGACAGAAGGGCGGCATCCACCAGCTCGGCCACCTCAAAGGGTTTAGGGTTTAGGGTTTAGGGTTTAGGGTTTAGGGTTTAGGGCGCTAAGTCGGCGTGCAGGCTCGAAATTCAACACGTTTATAGGCCTTCAGGGTCTAGGGTCTGAATGCTTACAATTTTAGGATGCAGATTCGAGGGTTTAGGGTTTAGGGTTTAGGGTTTATAGGGTATAGGGTTTAGGGTTTAGGGTTTAGGGTTTAGGGTTGGAGGATTCTAAGGTGTTTGGGTTGTATAACGTTTGGGCGTCGAGGGCTGCAGTTTACTGCAGGGTTTAGGATGAGTCAGGGTTGCAAGGGTTGGGTTTAGGGCCTTTAGGGCCTTTAGGGCTGGACGGCTTTCTGCTTGAGCACTTTGTATGCATTGAGCAAGCTTGAGCCACATGAGGGGTTTCCTAAGGGTACCCTTTTGGGGTTTCGAAAACAAAAAGGCGCTTCGGGACATGTTCTTGCGGGATACGCCCACATGATGCACGAAGCTTGCATCACAGCCACCTTCACCGCGGCAGCATCCTGATCCAACGTGGCGTCACAAGGCGTGGCCACGACGACGGCGCCTCCATGCAGAAACCCTTAAACAACTCCCTTGCTAGGCTTGCCAGGGATTCGAGGCGTGTCAGCCAGCCCCCAACACCCAAAGCTCAGACTTGGAGGCAACGGAACCTTACACCTGCAAAGCCAAAACGAGGGTTGAGCGCAAGCAACGGAGGGGATGCGCGACTCGGGGCGCGGGCTTGGGTGCATTTTAGCACCAGCGCCCCACCCCCTCAATGAGATTAAGATATACACCCTGAACCCTAAACCCTACTGTAAACTCTAGACCACTACTTCGGGTCTAATAGCTCCACATCTCGGGCCGGCCAAGGTGGTCTGATTCTTACACCATTTAATCACTTAAAACATGCCCTTGACAGCCTTCGTCCTTCAAAACGGCCCTTTAGAGATTGGACCTTTCAGGAGGCTCTTGCGAGACCTGATTTCGTCACTGCAAAGGCCCCCCACGGTAGGTTTATTTCCTTTACAAAAACCCCCTCTAGAGCGAACTACTTGGGGATGCTAAGGTCTAGGCCCATCCTGGAAAAGACCTGGGTCTTCCGATATCCACATGGAGGGTTTCATCTAAACTTTGGGCCTCTTCAGTTGTCAACTATAAGTGTTGTAAGAACTAAGGAAATCGCAGCCCGAGCCTATAACACGGGACATAGATCGATGCAAACTGCCCCAAAGTGGCTGCTACACGACCTTTGATGAAAAAGAATGCTGGCCCCAACTTGAACAGGAAACCGCTAGCCTTCAACCCGCAGCAGCATCGGTTGGCGAGCCTGTTTCCTCGGAGATCACCTCCAAGAATTGCCTGTACCTTGAACAACAGCGAGAAACCCAGCCCTAAACCCTCAACCTGACACCCTGAACCCCAAACCCCAAACCACAAACCCAAAACCAAAAATCCTAAACCCTAAACCCTAAACCCTTAAAACAAATTTAGCTCCTCAGCTTGCTCTCTGCTTCGTTAGGACGCACACCACGGGATGCTTTTGAGACTTTGGGCGGAGTGACAGCCCTTTTTCTCGTGAATTTTCGAACCCTGGGCTGGAAGGCCTACTCAAAAAAAAAAAACGCAACCCCGCAACCCTACAAAGCCTGAACTCAAACCCTGAACGCGCAACTCCGAAACCCTACAAACACTGAGAGCTGGAGAGGCTCATTCTTGTTCCAAATCAGCACGCATGAGCGTGAGCTGCCGAAAGCCATGTACCAAATGCTTCTGGGGACTTAGGGTGTCTAGGGACTAAGGGCTAAGGGCAGTTTACAGGTTCAAGAGCTTAGGGTCTGGGGACTACCTGGGGCTCTATTCGCCTACTGTTTCGGGGCTATCCCTTACATTTAGGGCGGATTCAATCTCCTACAAATGTTCTAGGGTTTGGGAGTCACAAGTAGAGCCTCAACACGCGCAAACCCTAAACCCTAAACCCTAAACCCTAAACCCTAAACCCTAAACCCCAAACCCCAAACCCCAAACCCTAAACCCAAAGAATTACTGCTTGCGGCCGCTGCCAGGGCACACTAGCCGCGGGGCAGCCGATGCCCAGGAGCTACCGACGAAGTGCAGCACACAAGTCGGTCGCGATCCCTTGCGGGGTTTAGGGTTTAGGTTTAGGGCTTAGGGCTTAGGGTTTAGGGTTTAGGGTTTAGGGTTTGGGGTTTGGGGTTTGGGGTTAGGTTTTAGGGTTTAGTGTTCAGGGTTTAGGGTGTAGGGTTTCGGGTTTAGGGTTTAGGGCTTAGGGCTTAGGGTTTAGGGTTTAAGTTTTAGGGTTTTAGGGTTTACGGTTTAGGGTTTAAGGTCTAGGGCTTAGGGTTTAGGGTTTGAGGTTCAGGGTTTTAGGGTTTAGTGTTTCGTGTTTGGGGTTTACGGGAGGAGGCGCTACAGGGTGGGGCCCCTTAGTTATAAGTAAGTTAAGATACTTATATGTAATTTAGAGCACTTATAACTAACTTATACACTAAGTTTGCTAAGTTAGTTAGCCAACTTATAAGTTGATTTATAAGTTACAAAATGTTGTTTTTGTAGTAAAAATCATCATGCAGAGCCCATGTCTTAAAAGAAGAGGTTTTTGGGCGCTCTTCAAGAAGAGGCGTCTCTTGGCCCTGCAACGCCATCTCAAAGCAAGTTGGTGTTGCGGAGAAACGAAAGCTGTCTGGCTGAGACAGGAAACAAAACGGCTGCAGGCAAGGACACAAAACGTTTAGCGCATGCGCTTGGGATGTGGGGATGTGTCCGCGATGTGTCCGCCTGTGCCCCGCGTGTGTCGAAAACCCGATGTGTCCGCGATATATCCGCGATGTGTCCGGTGTGTCCGCCCCATTTTTTGCAGTGTGTCCGGTGTTTTCCTGTGTGTCCACCCTCTTTTGCACTATGTGTTCCCAATGTGTCCCCCGTGTGTGCCGGATGTGTCCGGATGTGTCCCCGACGTGTCGGTGTATATGTCCGAATGTGACCCGAATGCGTGCCAAGCCAAAGGCTTCGCAAAACACGGCCCGGCCCGGAACATCAGCTGTGGAAACTCCTCGAGATTAGAACTTGAAAAACAATCGTTCCGAGCCAATAACCTTGCAAAATCCTATATCTCACAGTCGCGAGCATGGATCTCATGAAAACACGGTTTTTTAAAGCTAAGTTGTATAAGTTACTTATAAGTTGGGCACACAAAACTTATAACTAACTTATATCTTGGACAAATAATTTATAACTAAACCATGAACTTAACAACTTATAATTTATGTTAGGAAAGTTATAAATTGATTTATAGAGGTTATAAATCAATTTATAACTGAGGGGCCCCACCCTGTAGAGATTAGGGAGCCTAAGCTGGGAATCGAAACCCTTTTCGGGTACCTGTATGCCGCAAGCTATAGAACTAGGTTGCCCGGTACCCTGGGGCCGTGGGAAATGATAGAAAGGTGTCCAGCTTGGTTTCTTAGTTGCTGAGTTCATGAGCCCCCAAAAAGTGCACACTTTCAGTTTTCCAGGGGATTATAGTATCCCAAAAAGTGTAAAGTGCACTCACTCAGCTACCAAGGTTTGGGGGGTTGCTGAGGGAACCTACCTCGAAAAGGGGGAAGGGCATTACTCGGCATCCTTGTCTGGTGTTAAAGGGTTTAGGGGGAGGACGTAAGGTAGATTCCTCAGCGAGGGTCATCTGCGGAGCGTCCGATTGGGGAACTGTCAGGTCTTAGGAGCAAAAACCGCCCTAAACCCGAAACCCTTAGACCTGAGATTAGAATATTGCAGTGATCCCCCATAGTCGTGGGCCTACGGTCCACAAGCTTACCGCTACGCAATTCTTCACTCTCACCAAGCCTGAAACTAAACCCCTAGAACCCCTCGAACCCCTCGAACTTCTAGAACCCCTAGAACCCCTAAACCACTAGGCACCTAAGCACTTACACCCTCAGCAGCTTGAACACAGTAGGTTCGAAGCCCATCATCCCGGTAACAATTGCAACTAAACCCTTTACTGGGAGAACACAAGGCCCCCTTTTTGGGCGCACTGAGGCTTACATAGGGATCCTACGAAAGAGGAATCAAGGCAATCAATCCCAGACTCAAACCCCTAAACCCTAAACCCTAAACCCCAAACACTCCTAAAAAGCTTCCAGGCCTCGCTGGAGGCGGGAAGATACACCGGGCACCCTGCCACCTGACGCAGGGTCGGCTGCTCTAAACCCTAAACCCGACAAACCCGAAAACCCTTGTTTGGGGTTTAGGGTTTAGGGTTTAGGGTTTAGGGTTTAGGGTTTAGGGTTTAGGGTTTAATCGCTCACACTCGGACAAGCCAGGCGAGGCACACAGGTAGGGTTTAGGGTTTAGGGTTTACGGTTTAGGGTTTGGGGTCTCCAGGTGCATGGTCCCTTGATATGGTTCCTCACCCTCTTTAAAAGGTTCTGAAGTCTGGGCCCTTGGGGTATAGCGCAAATAAGGGGTATCTCACGGTTACGGGTGTCTTCTCTTCAGGCCCAGAAGGGAGCAGGGTACAGGGTTTGGGTCTTGAGGGCTTCGGGTAGAAGCTGCAAAAAAAAAAAAAAACATCACTTTTCAGGAACAGCCGATGTAAGCCTTCTTAAACTCCCATGCTTACCCCATAAGCCCTACCTGCCGAAAAACCAAAGCTGCCTACAAACCCTTTGGAACTTTACGAATCTAGGGGAGCCCTAATATAGACCCTCGAACGGTAAAAGGGCCCCCACTAAGGTACCCTGATGATCGTACACCCTAAACCCTAAACCCTAAACCCTAAACCCTAAACCCTAAACCCTGAACCCTAAACCGTACAACCCCCTATGCCCCCAACCATCATGAGCTCGCAGGCCTCGCGCCACTCGGAGCGGAACTTGCAGGGAAGCCGCGAAGCGCGCCGACGTGAGCGAGATCCTGGGGTCTGCTGACATATTGCGCTCTACGGTTGAACTTAGGGTTTAGTGGGATTTCCTAAACAATACAATACCCTTACAAAGGCCGAACTTGCACTTCATGGTCAAAGCAAGCTTTGACGTATGGGTCTTGGGAAACATGTTCCATGCAAAAGCTGCACATGGTCGCAACGGTGCGATTACGCCTCGAAGGCTCCAATTCGCTCTGACAGGATCTAGCGACATTTACAAAGTAGAAAACTAAAAGGCAAGTTCCAGGCTTCGGCTTCTGGCTCAGAACTTCATCGTTTTCGCAACTTTGGGGACATCCTTCAGGGTTTGGGGTTCGGGCCTTTGTATGCCAACAGCCCCCAACTCGTTTCATCATTGCTTCCGGCCACGCCTCGCGACCAAAGCAGCGCCGTGCCCGTGAGGGCCGGGACGGCGCCATGCTGAACGGCCTGCGTTGGTTCGTCAATGTATAGGGCTTACATCGGGTTGAAAGTGCTTCTCGATCGTTCATCATACACAGCACCTGGACGAAAGAAAGAGGTTGATTCCCCAGCATGCCTTGCATCTTTACTTCCAGCGCCTATAGCTCGGGTGCATTCACATAGCCTTTCGACGCGCCATCGATGTCCGCAAAACACAGTTGAAAAACAACAGTCGCTTTCATTTGTTCAGTGGCCGCTTGGCTTTTTTGTGAGCTGCAGCTTCACATAGCTTCCCGATGCTTCAATTTTTGTTCGTCGTCAGAAGTGTCCAGTGCAAGCTAGGAGCAGACTCCGGCCGCTGCGAGGACTCCCCAACAACCACCAAATCCTCAAAACCCCTTGGGACTTGTGGGCAGCATCTGAAGCTGTAGCGTCAAGAGTGGAATGCATGGTTTGGGGCCTTCCGGTTGCCGAGGCGGCGCGTAAGCAAGTGTAAGCAAGCGTTTAGAAGTTGAATCGGGACTTCAAAGGTGACTTTTCGGGCTCCTGACTTGGAAACGCCCAAGTTCAACACTCCGAATATCCCATCAGCCGAACATGATACCCGAAACCCTAAACCCTCTAAACCCTAAACCCTAAACCCTAAACCCTAAGCCCTAAATCCTAAACCCTAAGCCCTTAATGGGAGCCTTGAAAGCTCTTCTCGTTGGACGAGCCGATCGGGGCGCCTGCGATTATGTAAAAACAGAATGGGTTTAGGGTTTAGGGTTTAGGGTTTAGGGTTCAGGGTTCAGGGTTTAGGGGAGGAGGTTCAAAGCCACGGAGACTGAACTCGGTGTGGGGAGTAGTTGAGTAGTTAAGACAGCATAATTTACATGAGCCCCGGATGATTTCAAAGACAGTTGCATAACTTAAAGGGCGCTAAGGAAAAAAAACAAACCAACCCTTAAACCCGAAGGGGCTGACCTGGCTCCGCGCCTTGCCAAACGCAGCCGGCGTTGTTGTGCCATGGCGGCAGGGCCAACGCAAGGCCATGGGTTTAGGGTGTGAAAAGGTTGAGGGTTTAGGGTTGATAAATATGGTTTAGGGCATTTTAGGGCCCAGACTTGAGGGTTTAAGGTTTAGGGCTAGTGCGTTATTTAGGGTGCAAAAATGACAGTTGCGTATTGATCACATTGCCTGTGTAGCTGAGGGACTGAAATGATTGACAGAACCGGCGATTTATTACACCGGGCATTGGCTGGGCTAAAGCATCGCTTTTGCGGCAAAAGCGATGTGCGGACGAGTTCCTGCAAATGACGATGGCGGAACCGCGAATCCGAAACGTGAAGCGCAAACACAACCAAAAATGTTGAGGAGGATAAAGCTGCAGCTCATTCCAGGCTAGGCTGCACATGGGGATCGAGTTCAAGCGTGTGACTGAATCGCTTGCGTGAGTGTCCATGGGAGCCATTTCATGGCCGCCCTGCCCCCCCCCCCGGTCCCCCTCCCCAGCGCCAACCACAAACCCCCATCAAGCTGTTGACGGTTGCCATCTACCAACACGGGCTACATGGACGCTCTACTTGTCATTTATCTACGTGGAAAGCAACCAAAACAGCGTTCGCGGTAGCCCCTACTGCAGGGCATTTTTTTGTTGGCTGTGAATGCGGGGTAAACATCCAACACCATGACTTTTGACCGAGATCCACATCGAAAAGAAGGACTCATTTTTTCTCTTCCGCCACCGAAGGGAACTATCCGTAGCGCCCAGGCTCCACTTTGACGGTCTGCTTCTGCGGGTTGGACTGCTTGAGGTATTCCAGAAGCTGCACCTCGGCAACAGACTCTAATTTGTGCGGCAAAGGTGCGCCTTGTTGATTTCAAGCCGCAGGTCGTCTGCTGATTCACATACAACGGGCGCCCCAAAAATTTGATACAAATTGACTGATCGGCGTACAGCATGCAAACTGACAAGCAAGCCTTCACTCAAGCCCTAAAGACAGGAACCTTTCAAGCGGCGTGGACCCACCTATAGTCGTAGCGATACTTGGCAGCAGTATCGCCAGAGGATGCTGAAAGTCCAGTACAGCAGTGGAGAGCCTTTTGATGAGTTTAAGGGAATCCTAGTGCCTGCCTAAACCCTAAACCCTGAAGACCTTATAAGAAGCGACATGGATCGGACTGCGCCGCCTTGGTGCTGTGCGGCAACTGCTCGAGCTCCGTGGGCGAAAGCCTGGACATCGAAAAAAGCGCAAAAACACAAAACCTACTTCCCGACTTCCCTATGAAGAACCAGTAAGTTGAGGATTCGGGGGTTCGGGGCTTGCGGTCCAGGGTTGTTGTTGATAGGGTTTAGGGTTATAGGGTTGTGGGTCAAGGGTGTGGTGTTTCTATACTCCCCTTAGAACCTTAATAACAATAATATGTTTCATGCCCTCTTGGGGTTTATACAAACAAAAATACTTAAAAAACCATATGCAACCGCAAAGACTGCTCTACTGGTTGTACTAAGCCTATGTCTCCACGCCTACTTCTGAGGGTGGAACAAAACTGCTTTGCTTAAGCCTCACTCACTACCGGCAAATGCCCAGGTGGTGCAGGATGCGTCCATCCCACACCAAGGCAGAGAGCATGGACGGCCGTAGGGCAAGCCCCCGACACCTGCACGAGTCTCCGGCGTCCCGCGAGAACTCCAGCACCACGCTTGCCGATGGGCCCGAAGACGATGCAAGAGCTTGACGGACCCAAGCGGAGAAAAAACAATGATTCCCAAGGGGGCTGTAGGATTAGGGCTGAACCTGAGGGTTTAGGGTTTAGGGTGACCCTTTTCACAGGGGATTTTACGGAGGCAGTGAATGCTCTGTGGGCCAAGTGGCTGGGCCATGCGCTCAAGTGCAGCTCGGCGCTGTTCCTGCCACAGAATACTACTACTTGCTAGGGTTTAGGGTTTAGGGTTTAGGGTTTAGGGTTTAGGGTTTAGGGTTTAGGGTTTAGGGTTCAGGGTTCAGGGTTTAGGGTTTAGGGTATAAGGTTTAGGGTTTAGAGTTTAGGGTTGCAGAGAACTACGAATTGCTTAAGAACCCCGAAGAAATAAAGAGATTCTTCCTTACTAAGGGAAATATGGGGATTTTATTGTTTCTTCTTCTTTTGGGGTTCTTAAGCAAATAGTAGAATAGGAATAGTAAGTGTGTCTCTGTGGGGGGATTTGGGGGGGGGGGGGGGGTTTGGTTTTCGGGGATCTTAGCTGATGAGGAGCTTGATTTGGGGATTCTTGCTTCATGGGCCAAAAGAACCAGGTTCGCAGGAGGGTTTAGGGTTTAGGGGCAACTGTGACTTTGAAGTCGTCCCGGGCGGGGGGGGGGGGGGGGGGCGTCGGCCTGCCGAACCTCTGACGACCTGAGGAAGGACTAAGGGATTGGGGGCTGACATAATGGGCGGTTTGGATTGCTACTATTTGCTTAAGAACCCCAAAAGAATAAAACAAATACAATAAATAATCCTTATGTTACCCTTAGTAAGGAAGAATATTTCTATTTTTCGGGGTTCTTAAGCAACTAGTAGATTAGGGTATCGGGTTCAGGGTTTGTGCACCACAGTCGCCAATTTTGGGATCAGAGCCCACAAGCCATGTACTTGTGGTGCCCTATACAACTTAACCCTTTCCGAACCCGGCGCAAGACCCCAAAACCTGAACCCTCAACTAAACCCTGCTTGGGGGGTGGAGGGGCCGAGCAGGGCTCTGGGCCCTTGATTCCGGACTAGAAGAGTTAGTTGTCCGGTTAATACCAAAAGTGAATGGTAAGTCCTCAATCTCATGACACCTTAACTGCCCAAGAATCCACCACAGATGAACGGGGGACAAAAGCCCTAATAATATTCTTCTCCGGGCGTGCTCCTTCATAATAATACGCATTGTTCCTATCTTTTGGTTAATAATGCACTTTCCTTATCACATTCGTTCGTTCTTTGATCAAAATGAAACAGATCATAGAAATATAGTACACCTTAAGCACCAGTGAACACACCTTATGTTTGGATTTCATGTTTCGTTCTTTCATTTCGTTCTCACATTATTTTATTCGCTTCTCTTTCTTGTAATGTTACGAAGAGAATATTAATAATAGAGAACGGGGGACAAAAGCCCTAATAATAATAATTGTTGGGATTATTCTTTTCTTTGTCTGGTCTTTTCTCTCGTTTCATTCATATAATCCGTTCTCTCGTTTCGTTCGTTCATTCCATTCTCTACGAAATAAAAGGTAAAAAGGGAACACATGAATTATATTATTACGGACAGGAAATCTATTGTGTCCGCCGCAACAGCCGTCTTCTAATGAGCGTATTAATATTGATATTACGTAGTGAGTCTAATGATTGACAATTTAATTTAATTCGCTTTATTATACTATTATTCGCTTATCCGCGGGTGAAAGAAGATAATAAATAATAGCCCGCGGTAATAGTATTAATTCATGGTGATAGAGAGCTTGCTAATAGAGAACGAGCGTAGCGTGATCCCAACTCTCCGCCCTCAGCCCAAAACATGCTCAGATGTCATCAGACCCCGGGAATGCGCTTCTTTTGTACTCTGGCGCCGGGGAAGGCCAGGCGTCGTCGGATTCCCTGAATGTGCAAAGTTGTCTGGAGAGCGTGCAGCTTAGGGAAAGTGCGGATGCCAGAACTTACTCTAAACAGGCTTTAGGGTTTAGCGCGCATACTTCGTTCCATACTTCTTTGGGGACTAAGCAAACCAAAATTTCAAAAACAACACATCTAAATCCCCTAGGGGGCTACAGTAGAGCAGCCTTGATGTAAACAGGCTGGAGAGGGATTGGCTGATTTATCAATAGGGAGGGTTTAGGGCTTAGACTGCAGGATTTACGGCTTAAGGTTCCCAACTTGAGGTTGAAGGAATCAGAACGGTTTAGGGTTTAGGGTTTAGGGTTTAGGGTTTAGGGTTTAGGGTTTAGGGTTGAAGGATTCAGAACTTCGGGTTTAGGGATTCGGCTTCAGTGTTTCTAGCGCCTGGTGCCTTACTTAGGTGGAGACTGCAGGTTGGTTTGTCTCAGATTCCTCTGAACCCCTAGATCGGTTCATATCTCAAAGCTCGAAGTCCTTGTGGGCCCTAAACCCTAAACCCTAAACCAGAAACCCTAAACCCTAAACCTTATAAGCAATAAACCCCAATACTCCTTGTGCACACTGCAGGCTTGCACTGGGTCAAGGGCTTAGTTCTTGCACCAGGGATGTAGGGGACGATGCCTTGACAAATCGAGTACAGAATCACTCCGAAACCTTAAGTCGTACCCTAAACCCCACAACCTAAGCCATAAACAGCTTGCAAGCCCCGCAAGCAACGCTTCGCGAAAATCCCCGGTGGGAAGCAATGGGAGTGCTATACAGGGATGCCCTGGCGTCGTCCACCGATGGTCGCATTCTAACGATTGCCTTTCTGATGATTATGATGATTATTGCCACTATGTACTATGATGATTCGTTTATTGCAACAAAAGCAATATGGCAATATTCTTGCGGCACTGAGAAGACTGAGCACGACTCTTTCTTTACGCCGATCAAAGCCCCTTGCGGCACATGTAGCCCCAAATGTGACCATAAATAACGAGCGTGCTTCTCAGGCTTAGGAACGACCTTACCCTGAACCCTAAGCCCTAATCATGAACCCTATAAACCCTAAACCCTATAAACCCTATACCCTAAACCAAGGGCGGAGCAGTGGACGTGGAGCAGGGCATCACAATTCACAAGCGTGCGAGGATTTGATCCTTCTCCTCGGTGAGAACCCACTCAGCACTGCGCCGGAACTCCACACGTGCCTGCGGCACTTTCGGAAACCGATTCTTACGGAGTCCAATGCATATACATATATATATATATATGCTTTATTTAGTTATTTACATTTGTTTTTTCATGTATGTTATATATATATATAATCTATATTTGATTTATATGTTTATACGTCTATATTTATATTTGTTTACTACGCTTATTTAATGAGGTTCAATGATTCATACATATTTACTTTGGTTTATACCCCAAACCCCCGTGAATCTAAACGCTACACCCCACCCTTTGCCCTGAAACCCTCAACCTACGCCCGCCCAAACCTCAAAACCAAACCCCAAGCCCCCTGAATCCTCAAAGGCTTAAACTTTTAAAGCTCTAAACCCCATAAACCCGGTTAGACTCAACCCTATAAACACGAAACCCTATAAACCTTCAACACCGCACCCAACCTCGTCCCCGTGCCAGGTCCGGTCCACCGACAAGGGCGTCGCGGTCTGCGGATCCGGGCGGGGATCGGACCTGGATTGCGGGTTTAGGGGAACTAGGGACTGCAGGGCTTAGGGCTTTGTCGGGTTTATGTAGGGGAATTAGGGTTTAGGGTTTAAGTTTACGGGATTTATAGAGTTGAGCGGGTCTAGTCGCATTTCGGTTTAGCTTTCTAGGATTATCAGATTTTTGGGGCGTGGTTTTGAGTTTGTGTCGCAGCGTCTAGGGTTCATGGGGCTCTTGGGTTTGAGGTTTAGGGGCTAAGGGTCAAGGGTTTAGGGCACATAATTGAAGACCTAAACCCTACACCCATGATTCAATCACCCAATGCAGGCGTGAACTATGAGAGTTCGGGGATCAGGGGGCAGAAGAGGGCTGTTGAGAGGATGACGGTCCAGAGCTCAAAGGGTCTGAAACCTACAGGGTTTTAGAGGTTTAGGGTTTAGGGGTATGAAGGCTTTCCTTGTTGGCTCTAGGGCTTCAGGACGTCGGATCTGCCGAGGTTCAGAGCTTGTAAGGTTAAGGGCATGGGAGTGTTGGGCTGTACCGGATTCCTGCAGCCTAAAACCCTAATCTCTAAACCTTAAACCCCAGAAGACGCAGTAAACATGGAAGGCAAGGGGTCAAAAACCCTAATCTCCAGACCTTAAACCCTAGAAGACGCAGTAAACATGGAAGGCCCCGGGTGTCATCCATAGGATCGGTTGGGCTGAAAGAGCTGGCAAGGAACTGGCTGGAGACCTGGGGAGTTTCTGCCCCCGCAGGCTTGGGGTTGAACCGTTCGAGAGTTTAAGAGTTTCGGGGTTCAGAGCTCGAGGGTCTTGAGGGTGTTGAGGGTTTTTGGGGTTTTTAGGAGTGTGAGGGCTTAAGGGCGTACGGGTTGAAGAGCCTAAGGGGTCAAAAGGGTTGAAGAACTACTTGGGAACCTTGGGGAAGGGGGGGCGGGGGATATGGCGTGGGGAGGGGAGCGTCGGGACATCAGCTGACGCGCAGCTGGTGTCCATGTTTTGGGTTTCTATGGTTTAGGGTTTAGGGTTTAGGGTTTCCCTTCATATGGACTCCCCCAAGTAGGTTCGTTTATGGACACCCCAGAAAGTGCGGGGGCCCATCTCTGACCCATGTTGTTTGGGTTGAGGGGCTTCGCTGCTCAAAGTGACTCACATAGGGCTGACGGGGCCCCTTGTAAACATAGGGCTCTTGCTTGGAGGTTCAGGGGTACCTATTAGGGTTATAAGTCAAGCGCCGACTCCACACTAAGACTCTTCTTGTTTAAGGACGAAGCCCCCTTGACCCTAAACCCTGCAATCCTAAGGTCGCACAGGAAGAGTCGAACCCCCTCACAGCCCTGTGAGCTGAAAACCAAAGCAGGGTTGAACGTTTAGGGAGAAGGGTTTAGGGAGACATATAGGCAATGATACTACTTCACAACTCATCCTGAAAGCCCAGAACCGTCCAACACTCCAAGCGCTAAACCCGAAAACACCTAAACCCAAAACCCAACACCAGAACTCCAAACCCGATAAACCCACCCAATGTCAAAGCCCCCTAAACCCTAAACCCTAAACCCTAAACCCTAAACCCTAAACCCTAAACCCTAAACCCTAAACCCTAAACCTAAACCCTAAACCCTAAACCTAAACCCTAAACCCTAAACCCCAAACAAACCCTACAGCCGGCCGGCCTCGATGCACAGCTGCGGTGCAGAATGCAGCTGGGCCACGAAGCGTCGGAAGTCCTGTGCGCTTGGGTTTAGGGTTGAGGGTTTAGGGTTTAGGGTTTTGGTTGGCACCCGCATAGCTGGACGAACCACTCCGCAGGGATTCCAAGTTCAACAGACGCCTGTCACTCGCTCGCCCACACAACGCCACTCCACTAGGGTTTAGGGTAGCACCCTGAACCCCAAACCCTAAAATATGGCAAGGTCCGAGGCCTGCCGTTACTCTGTTCAGGAATGGTGTGCGAAGCCAGCCGCATTCTCGTCGCCCGAGCCCTAGCGGCTCACCTTCGCCCATTCTCTGCATAGGCATCTTCCGTTAGCTGCATGTCTTATATGCTAGTATTCATAGAATCATAGGCCACCAAGGGGGCTTAGATTAGATTATAATAGAGTTTAGGGGTGAGGGTTGGGACAACTGCACCTCCCCCAAAGTAGGATGTGAAGGGAGGTGCAGCGCCTTGAGCATGGACCTTGGGGTGTGAACTTGGTGCCAGTGGCGGCGAGCACATGAAAGTCCGCACTTCCATCAAGCAGCTAACAAACATAGGGTTTAGGGTTTAGGGTTTAGGATTTAGGGTTAGACCTCAAACCTTTTTTCAACCCAGGCTCCTCCCCTAAGCCCGTTTTGAACCCGGTCTGAGAGCCATGCCGGTACCTGCTAGCGAGAGAAAGCACTCCCCCCAAACCCTAAACCCTTCGATCCTCCAGGCTCGTTCCCTCCACTGCTTTGCACTTTCGTGTGCGGCGCTCGAAGTCGTATCGCTGGCGGCTGACCTGGGATGGTCCGCGGCTTTAAGCCTTGAGCAACTAGCTTCGATGATGGTATTTTCATTACTATATATATATATGTACATATGCATATATATATATATGTATGTATGTATATATATATGTATGTATATATATGTATATATATATATATATGTATATTTATATAACTGATATTATACATATACATATACATATACATATACATATACATATACATACATGCATGCATACATGCATACATACATACATACATACATACATACATACGTACATACGCGCATGTAAATCTGATTCAATACCTGTACATACTTTTGCTGATATATGTTAAACATTCTACCTCCTGGGACCGACCTCAAGCGGCACGGACGCAATTTGAGGATTCATGTGTCTGTGACACGGCCGTAGATCCAGAAAGGCTTACATACCTGGGGCTCCCCTGCCTTTGTGGGATCCCCACCCCCAGCCCGCCACCAGCAGAAACAAGGTCTGTGGGCGGTTGGGTAGCAACCCGTTCCCCCTTTTTGCTCCGGGTCAGACAACTCTCTGAACCGTTCCCCTAAACCCTAAACCCTAAGAATGCACAACCCAAGACTAAAACTGTTTGACTATTGGGGAAGAGAGAAAGATTTCGATCAAAGCGTCGAGTCCTGGATACACCCCGAGGACCCTCAGAGCGCAAGACTTTACCCCTTGCAAACTAAGAAGGCGAACGGAAGTTGACCCGGGGCACCAAGGACTTGACAAGGAATCCACAGCTGCCGTGCCCCCAAACCCCAAACCCCAAACCCTAAACCCAAAAGGGGGAAGGGGAAGAGCCACATGGCAGGGACCCACAAGAAAGGCCAAGCAGGACGCTTTGTTTCGCGCCATTGCAAAACACCCTGAACCCTAAACCCTAAACCCTAAACCCCTAACTCCCTCAACCTTGAAAGTTTCCCGAGATATCGTGGACATGAGGTTAAGAACTGCCATAGTGGCCCAAGAAATCGAGCCTGGATCCCCATGAATGGGCTACCCAACCCCACCCTCTCCAATCCTAGCCCCGAAGCCCCTCCCAGCCCTAAACCCTAAACCCTAAACCCTAAACGTGCCCTCGGAGGTCCCCCCCATATGGCCTCGTTCCAGTATCTGGAGTTCTCCTCCCTGAGGTTCTTAGGAGCTTCCGAGAGAATCGAGACCAATCCTGGAGTGATTGGGTTTAGGGTTTGGGGCCTTCTCGTGGGTTTTGAGTTTCGGGTGCCTAGGGATTTGGGTGTGCAGATGGAGCAGGACGGTGAACTTGAGTTTTCCCAAGCTCAAAATCCCCCGGAGCCCCCTTCCCCCTCCTCCCCGAAGCCCAAAACTCCAAACATCTCCAAGCCGTAAATCCTCAGCTCCTCTAAGGGGGTTTTAGGGGGTTTTAGGGTTCCAAGATCGCCGAGAAGCCTTCCCGGACTTTGGCAAACTCCATCTCCTGGAAGCAGGGCTCTACGTCGGCTACTTGTCTTTCCTGGACAGCTCCACCTAAACCCTAAACCCTAAACCCTAAACCCTAAACCCTAAACCCGTTTAGGGTTTTCAGGGTGAGACCGAACCTGTGCTGGGTTTGGGGCTTCGGGTATTGTCGGGTTCAGGGACCTCGATCCTTGTGCTTTCTTGCTTTCTGACAGGGCCTCGGCTCCCCAGATCTGTCAACCTAAAACCCGACCACCCTACACCCTAAAATCTAAACCCGAAACCCTAAAATCTAAACCCGAAACCCAAAACCCTAAACCCGGAAAAAAAAAAAAAACCTAAACCCTAAACCCTACGACCCTACGACCCTACGACCCGAAACCCTGCAACCCCCCCCCTCCCCCCTCAGTCCGTCAGCTCTTCTTGCGCCCAGCGGAAGAGATCATCCAGGCAGGACTCGATGCGGCCTCCGGGAGGCCGAAAAACACCAACGTTGAACTGCAGGGTTTAGGGTTTAGGGTTCAGGGTTTCCTAAACCCGAAACCCTAAAGCCCACTGGGAAGACGAAGGCTTGGGGCAACCCACTAAACCCTAATTCTTCAACCGGGAAATCCCGATATCCCAACCGGCAGGCAACCCAAGCTCCCAACTCCGAAATCCGTGAGCCATGTTTTCGGGGTTAGGTTGCAGGTTGCAGAGCACCCTAAACCCTGATTCGAAGAAGCCTGTGATGCCAGGGTGCCTCGGACGTACTCGGGCCTGAACTCGGACTGTAGGATGCACTGGAGGTGGAGGAATCCTGGGTCTGTAGCTGGGTTGTTGAGGGGGTTATAGTATCCCAAAAAGTGTAAAGTGTACTCACTCAGCTACTAAGGTAGTTTAGGGTTGGGTGTCGGGTCTATAGGGTTTTGCCGGTTTGGGGGGGGGGGGGGGGGGGGGGGGGGGCGGTTCAGGGCTTCAGGTTAAAGGGTGTATTGGGGGGTTGGGGAGGGATCTTGAGCTTAAAACCACGACAGCATCTCTGCGTGGGCCCCGGCCGAGAATGGTCAGCCAGCGCGAGAAACTCTTACCAGCGAAGCTTAGTACGTGGCTGCGGCTCTCTTCCTGTTGCAAGCTCAGGGCCTCTTCAAGTAGCATTTGGGCAACGTAAAAAACCACAAAGGCGACCTTTTCGTAGGGCATTCAGCTTAGGGCTTCTCCAAACTCCCCTAGTGAAGGAATAGGATGCCTAAACCTTAAACCCAAAACCCAAAACCCAAAACCCTAAACCCCACCCCCCCTGATGAGGCTAAAGGGTTTCATGCCCGACGGTTGAGTTCATCGTGGCATGTTGATGCTAGGTGCCGTCCAAGAGTCCGTTGCCGTCCGAGTAGCTCAGGTCCACAATATATCCTTAGTAGCCCAGGAACCTTATTGGTACAAGGGCACCCTTTTTTCGGGGTTGGTTACTGTTATAAGGGAACTTTGAACCAAAAGAAGGGTACCACTAGGCTACCAAGTATCCCAGCTGCTGCTTCGTGCGGAGCTCTAGGAAAACCTGCGAAAGGATGGACGGAATGACAAGGCAAATGAGGGTGTATAGGGTACCAGGATGGGCTATTCGGCCCTATAACCCCCGTAATCAACCCTTTCAAGGGCCTTTTCGAGGGGTTACAGGGTATTTTAGCCCATGCGGGTATACTGTTTGAGGTTTGTTGCTAGGGTGTTTAGGGTTTGGGGCTTTGTCTGGGGCAGTTGGAGCTGTCGTCTAGGGATTCAGGGACGGGGACGGCTTCAACAACCTCAAGACCCAAAGCACTCTCGAGTGTTGTCGAGGGTTTAGGGTTTAGATAACCTTGGCGAACCATACTGACGGATGCCAGACACTACGACGGAGCCAGGAAAGTCTTTCACCAAGAGTTTTAGTTGCCTAGCTGACATACAAGTGGATTTTAAAAGGCGTCCCTTGCCAGGATTCGGCAGTTCAAAGAGAACCCAAGGACCCATCAAAACGGTTAAAAACAAAGGGGACGCACTCACCGAGAATCTATCAACAGGCCTGCGCTTTCGCAGACCAACGCTTTTGAGCCGTGTTCTACGGCTCTCTGGGCAGTTCTTCCAAGCGCGGTCCCTGTGGGGTTCCTATTGTAATGAGGATCCTTATATGTAAGGCTGTAAGGTACCCAGAAGTTAGGGGCCTATCGCTTTCCGAACTCCCCATAGGGGCTTCTCGGAGCTCGGGCTTAATTATCGTGCTTAGGGTTACGCTCAGGTTCTTCGATCCCTCGACCTGAACGTCCGGGCAGGGATAGAACAAATACCCCAAACTCCCCCAGGTTTGGGGTTTAGAGCGCTCCACTGCCCCAGAAGACAACCTAAGCCCTGAGCCCTAAACCCTAAACCCTACACCCTCTCTCTCTCACAGGCGCTAAACCCTAGACCCTAGACCCTAGACCCTAGACCCTAGACCCTAGACCCTAAACCCTAAACCCTAAACCCTAAACCCTAAACCCTTGCCTTGTTGTTGAGCAGCCGAACCAGGAGATGCATCAGGGACGAGTTCGCCAAGGTGGCCTCCACCCTTAGAGAGAGCTTCCGGGTCAGGGTTTAGGGTTTAGGGTTTAGGGTTTAGGGTGTAGGGTGTAGGGTGTAGGGTTTAGGGTTTAGGGTTTAGGGTTTAGGGTTTAGGGTTTAGGGTTTAGGGTTTAGGGTTTAGGGCTTAGGCCTTACCTTCGACCACAGATAGCTGAAGCTTTAAGGGCCAGGCGTTGAGGTGTTTCCTGGGAGACCTAGAGTTAGGGTTTAGGGTTTGCCAAAAAAAGCTTAGTGTGTGTTGTTTTGACTACAGCTGGTGCTGCGCGCTCAGGAGATGCATCTCCTCAAATGCCCGCTGCTAAAAAGAGCCGCGGGTCTGGAAGACCACGTCGACGCAGTTGTTGCGGTCGTCTGGGTTGGGGTTCGTCCTGGAGAGCCAAGATCTCTACGCAAAAACACGCCTCTCACCATCTCTCACCTTTGTGTCCCGTTTGGGTTGAGGCTACAAGGAATAGGTAGCATAATAGCATACTCATAACAGTTGATGGGCTGTTCATACTGGGAAGGGGAGGGGATGAACTCACCCGAGGGACAGAGTCCAAAGTGTGCGCCCTGGCGGCAGGCGCGCTTGTCGGTGGGGGCCGGTATCCTGCCAAGAGGGCGACGAGGAATTAGAGCTTCCGGTTCACATGGATCAAGACTCCTAACCCACACCCTGACATCCTATGCCCTAAGCGATGACGTCGTTGGCAACGCCCACATTGGTCTAGCCAGTTCAACATGCACTTTGTGGGGCAGCTTCTGCGACTAGCGAAGCGTACGCACTCAGGAAGCGGGCAGCATCAGTGCAATCTGCCAATCGGGACCTGAAACAGCTGGTGTACTGCTAACATCGGCTCCTGGCTGGTGCCTTGCCAGAGTGGACCGAGACCTCAGGGGTTGCGGCATGTTGCTTTTGTGGATGCTTAAAGGGGGATGGGGGGATGTGACGGGAACCCTACAGGGGGGAGGCTTTGGGAGAGGGGATTGCCAGCAACGGTCTCCCTGGGCATCGTAAACCCAAACCTAAACAAATTGCACCCTGCATTGGCTGGTTTTCAGCATGCTTGGGCCACAAAGCGAGGGATAGAGGCGACGCCAACCTCCTTTCTCCATCGCCTGAAGCCCTACAACATCACCCCTGCAACCCTGTAACGAAAACCCAAAACCCAGGACTGAGGTGATCCCCGATATAGACCCCCAAAATAGTAGGATTCCCTGAAAATAAGGCCCCTAGTTAATACGGTACCCCTAGTATCGTAAACCCCGCATGGGAGAAAGGCAACCCCGCAGCTCAGGGCTATGTTGGTGTGAGTCAGGGGCCGAAATGTCTGGCCGATGCTTTGGGAAACGTTGACGGCCCCAAACGGAGGCAAGCGCTTCAAGCTTTGGCCTTTCTAGAGAAACGGCCAGCATGAGGGCTCTTATGGTTATTTTAACGCTGAAACCCCCTAAGTGCATGAGGGTTTAGGGTTTAAAAAGGGTTTAGGGTTTAGGGCTAGGGTTTAGGGTTTAGGGTTTAGGGTTTAGGGTTTAGGGTTTAGGGTTTAGGGTTTAGGGTTTAGGGCTTAGGGCTTAGGGCTTAGGGTTTAGGGTTTAGGGCTTAGGGCTTAGGGTTTAGGGTTCCCCACTACAGCCACTACAGACTCGACCAGCCTTCGCTGAGAATGCCAGACAGCCGTCGGCAGTCCTCCTTGCCAAGACTCGCCGAGAACTTCTTTCACAAAGACTTCGGGTGACGTAATTTTATTCATAAATATCATAAGAAGGTTGTTAATATTATGATGATAGCGACCATAATCATCACAACAAAAATATTTCTCAAAAAAACAAACAACACAAAATAACATCGTTGACTTTTGGTGTGGTTTCAAGCAGTGGGCTCTTGACGTGCCTGTCGCACCTTCAGTATGGGCGCCTTCGGGCGACTGACTCACGACACTGCTACCGATGTCCACTACCTCCCAAACTACCTTTATGACAATGCAAATATACAGTGGCCCTCATTGTGAAAGAAAGTGAGTTTTTTCCCTTGAGTCAGGGCTGCCGAGCTCCACAGGAGACACAGGGAAGCCCGGGAGATGAGGCACATGTCGGGACGACGCATCAGCAACTGCAAATAACCAGGGCTGTCGTACCTTTACTCAAAGTTTTGATCAACATCAAGACTCACCAAAAAAGGAGCTCTTCGAACACTCGAGCAACCCCTAAAAAACACATCTCAAGTGCCCACAGGCGGCCCAAACAGCTCCTCATCCACGTTGCCCAAGAACACGGCGTTGCCGGGCGAGTTGGCAAACAACCTGCTTGCAGGGCCGTCGTGAATTCATAGCTTTGACCAGATCAGTTCTTTAAGCCGCGGTGCTTCCCCAACACGCACCACTTCCCTGAGGCCATTCTGGCGTAGAACAGCCATCCCACTTCACAAGGCTCCAGCCTCAAGGCCGAAGCCGGTATGCACGCCCTAACTCTAAGCAACACCTTTCAACAAAAATGAAGCTCTGAGCCAAACCCCCCCCCCGGTCCCATCGCTCCTGGCTGCTTCATTCCTCAAGTCGTCCAAGCCTTGGTCAGTCCAGGATTCTGCTTAAAATTGCCCTTCTTTGGGGGGAGGGGCGGGAGGGGGAGGGCGGGGAGCGGGGGAGGGGGAAGGGGGGAGGTGGCTCAAAAGGGTGGGCAAGAGACTGTCGGATGCTTGTTCAGGGATTCAGGCTTCGAGCGCAGTGCTCGTGTTTTCTTGTTGCTCCTGGCCAGCTTCGTGGAGTCTCAGAGCTGCTCCTTACCCCCAAACTTGTTTCATTGTTTGGATAAAGTTAAGAAAAATACACTCCTTTTTTTTGGGTTTAAGTACCCTTAAAAATGTAAAGTGATACCAAACTATGACAAAGCAAACCCGCACTCACCAAGCCCCAACGCTGTCCAAATGCTGTAAGAATCCCATCTGGCCTTGCAAGGATTGAAAAATCCAAGCAAAACTACCGGGCGTGCAATTTTACACCCTAAACCGAACCCTAAACCCTAAACCCTAAACCAAAACCCAAAACCCTAAACCCTAAACCATAAACCCTATGGATACTACGCATCAGCGTTTTCTATTCTGGGGCTTCTTGGCTTGAGGGCTCTCTCTGTCGGGTTTCAGAACCGTAACGGCTAACCTTAAACATGTTTTTTGTTTTCTGTCCTCTTGGGTGTCATTTAAACAAAAATATAAAATACTCCCAAGGGGGGATATAGTACCTCAGGCATGGAGCCCTCGGCTCTTGTCGTTAGATTGGTAAGCTTGGACCCTTTTTGCGCCAGGGTTTTGAGGGCTTTTTGGCACCCGCATAGCTGGACAAACCAGTCCGGTTTAAGGTTTAAGGTCTTTAGGATTTTAGGAAACTTGGACCCTAAGCCCGAAACCCGAAACCCAGTGCCACGGATGGCATCGCAAGATTCCAAGGGTCACCAGAGTGCTGCTTCGCAGCACAATGGACCGCGAGGGCCGCCAAAAACCCCATTCTAAAACATCAACCCTCAGCCCTGTGTCCAAATTCAGACTCTACCTCTCAGGAGTCCCGGAACTTACCCAAACCCTACATGGCTTAGGGTTTAGGGTTTGCTCCACCCCACCCCAGTGCGAAGCCCTAAACCACAATGCCTCGTGGCAGGGCCACGGGCCTAAAGGCTTCAAGTTTCTGGCCCGAGAGGCTCAGCATCTCTGCGTCCTGGAGCTTCTCTTCCGGCGTGAAGCTGAACCTGGACTTGGGCTTGAAGCTTGAGTAGGGTCTATAGGGTTTAGGAGTTTGGAGTTTCGGGTTTAGGGCTTAGGGTTTAGGAGTTTAGGCTTTAGGGCTAGGGTTCAGGGTGGCTCTGCGGCTTTCAACTCCACCTCGGCCATGTAGGGGGAATTGGACTCTTTAGAGGGCTGGACGTCGGGCCTCCGACTGGACTTCGACCTTCGAGGGATTCGGAGGGGGTCAGGGCTCACACGCATGGGCGGTGTAAAGATGGCGTGCGAAACGAAGGGCACTTGACATGGGGGTCTGCAAGGTTATGCTGCGCTATATATGCAGGGAGTGCAGAATTAGAGAGTTGAATCCTGAAGGCCACAACCTGGGTTTTAGCAGGCGTGTTGAAGGTGGCCCTGCGCGAGGCTCCGCGACGTCCGCACGAGGTTGGCAAGAACACACGGCAGAGAAGCTCCTGATCCCCCCCAAAAAAGCTAGCAACAAATTGTCTCACAAATCGCGTTGCGAGATGATGCGAGTAAGTAGAAGTCAGATGAAACTCTGCCAAAGAGGCGCCTCCCTTTGTTGAAATTAGAAAAGCCTACTGCCGCTGGAACCCAAGAACCGCTTTGTCACGCTAAAGCAAACCCCGTGAGACACATGCCTTCCCACTTCAAAAGAACACAAGTGAATAAGTAACTCCCCAAGGTCACGGTCAAAATGTAGCCTCCGTGTGTAGATCCTCACGCTGTCGTGGGTCGACTTTACACAATGCAGGTCGACTCCCCCAAAAAACAACCAACAAAACACATCCATCCCTTTAAGGGCAATGCAGGGATTTTTGTTGTCTTATGTTTTGGAGTTCTTAAAACCAAATAGGGTTTAGGGTTTAGGGTTTAGGGTTTAGGGTTTAGGGTTTGGAGCACTTATGAACCGCACAAAGCAAACTTGCCCAAGCGGCTCGTCCAAGAGTTCCCGGAACTTCCGGAGCGCGAAGGCCGTGGGCTTCTGCTTGCTTGCTTGGTTGCCTGAGCTGGGGTTTAGGGTTTAGGGTTTAGGGTTTAGTTTTTAGGGTTTAGGGTTATAGGGTTATAGGGTTATAGTGTTTAGGGCTTAGGGTTTAGGGGATATTCATGCAACCCTTCTTGGGGGCTATTTGTTGGGATGTTCCCCCTTATATTGGCAGTCCTTAATCGGGAATTTAGTACCCCTTATTCTCATCCCTGTTGTTGAGGATTGTTAGTATAAGGGGGAACATCCCACGGTATGTGTTTGCTAACTGGGCTGCAAAACAACCTTGGGTTGTCAGGGCACGTCGTGACTCTCCAGTGTTGTGGATGACAGTTTGGAACTGAAAGTTTTGGGTGGCTGGGGCAACTCAGAGGCGTCGAGGCCGACACAACATGGTTCGAAGAGCACAGCAGACATCCGACATTCATGCCATTGCCATCAAGTTACTGGAGTAAGATACGCTTCTATATCGCAGTACTCCATTCTTGAACCACTCTTCTCTTCTACTTCGTGTTGGATTCTACTACTACTTTGTTCGCATACGAAGAAGTGCCCCAGCTTGCTGTGCAGGCCGGGGGTCGATAGGCGCGCAGCAGCCGATCTTTGACCACAGTAAACGACTGCTCGGAGATCTCGGCCTGGCTACGGGGAGGCATTTGGGGGGGGGGGGGGGGGTCCGAAAATTCGGGGGGTTACTTCATTTGGGGCCCTTCTGATAAGGGAATCCTACTATTTAGGGGGGTCTCTATTCGGGGTCCCGTATTTTCGGAAACACCCATTTCCCAAAGCTCGCGAAACTCCCAGCAGACAGGGCCTTCGATGGTGGTACAAAGCCCTGACGATCGCTCGGAAATCATGCATTGGGGCTCTCCCCACCCCCATGTCGAGCCTAGCTGGAAGGCTTCTTGAAAGAACTTGCTCTGAGGAACTAGCCATTGAGGTACGATCGAAGTAGATGTAAGTAAAAAAGCATCCGGCTGCTTGTGCAGCAAGGGTGACACCTTTTGGGGTTCACAGGCATTGGAGCTTTGGGAACGAGGGACGAGGCGGAGCATGATCTAGGTATATGTACACATACACTATATATATATATACAAATATATATATATATATATATATATGTATATTCATATTTTAGGTTTTTTGTTTATTTATTTATGTACATGCTATTTCGTTGCGGGACAAGGCGCCCCTGCCATCTTCCGCACGATGGCCTGCCCAACGTCATGCTCTGCGTGAGCTATGATGCCATGCACAGGAAAGCCCCTGCATATCTACTGCCACATGAGCCACTTCTCTCGAACAGGGTTTAGGGTACAGGGTTTAGGGTTCTATCAAACGACGGCTAAGAACTACGGTCTCGAAGAACCTTACAATAGGTACCTAAAAGAGGAAGTCTAGTCGAGGGAGGGAGCCTCCCAAATAAGCCACATGACTGTCACTCAGTCAGTGTCAGGCCTCCAGAAGAACTGGCATCTTGTCGTGGAAGCCATCGACCTGCCAAGCTTTGCCCCTGCAGAGCCAACGAAGTTTGACTCCCGGGCAATATAAAATAGGCGCCTGTAAGGCCTGCATGTTCTGTCGATGGGTTTGGGGCTTTGCGCTCAACCCACCTGAAACCTACCGCAAAATCGCAACTGCACAAGCTGGATAAACCCTAAACCCTAAACCCTAAACCCTAAACCCTAAACTAAGTGAGGGGTCGCTTCCGTCGAGCGACAGACCCCGAACGCTCGGCCGAGGGCCTTACAGCCCGAGCGCCCAAGCGAAAAGAGAAACGGAAAGGTGAGGGTTAAGCCTCACCGTCTGTCCTGGACAGGCCAACGGACATCGGCCTTTTTTACGACAACGTCAGTACTCGGCTAAGGGATGGCCGGCACCCAGACCACCTTTAGCGTAGCTAAAGTATAACCCCAAATCGTAACCCTTTGCCTCTGGAGGTCGGTTCAGGGTTTTGGGTTCAGGGTTTGTCGGGCCCCCCCCCCCGGGGGCCCCCTGGTCCCTGGTAGCTGGATTCCTGGACCAGGAGGCTGGCGAGGGGTCCAGGCAGGCTGGTTGCTCAATTTCGTGATTTTGGGGGCTTTTCACGGATTTCCAAGGGCCCCGGGCCAAGGGCCCCCCGGGCCAAGGGCCCCCCGGGCCAAGGGCCCCCCGGGCCAAGGGCCCCCCCGGGCCAAGGGCCTTTTGGGCCAAGGGCTCCCCGGGCCAAGGGCCCCCCCCGCCTCGGGCCAGGCCCCGGGCCAAGGCACCCGAACCCCTGACCAAAAGCCGCCCGGGCCAAGGGACCCGGGCCAAGGGCCCCCCGGGCCAAGGGCCCCCCGGGCCAAGGGCCCCCCGGGCCAAGGGCCCCCCCAACCAAGGGCCAAGGGCCCTTAGCCATTGAGCCAAGGGCCCCCCGACCAACCTTCCAGGACCAAGCGCCCGGGCCAAGCCGCCAAGGGTGCCCGGGCCAAGGGCCTGCCGGGCCAAGGGCTTCCCGGCCAATAGGTCTCCGCCAAGGCAAGGGCCGCCTGTCAGCCAAGGGCCCAGGCCAAGGGCCCCCCAAGCCAAGGGAGCCAAGGACCGGCCAAGACCCCTGAGTCAAGGACCCCCAACAATACGCCCCCTTGGCCAAGGCCCCTTGCCGGACCAAGGGCCTAACACGGCTCGGCTAAGGGCCTAGGAAGCCCCCAAGAAAAGCCAAGAGCCACCAAAAGCTTCAAAAGCTTCAAAAGGCCCACTAAAAGAAGGGGGACCACAAGATTTGTCCGTGCCCACAATGAGAATATTGAAAACATTGTTTTTAGGCCCCTGCCCGCCTTTTAGTCTTGAAATCGATGGCTCCCCCTAAATCAGCAAGGACCTCTACGGGCCCACGTGCCGAAGGCCCGAAAAGGACCGAAACTACCCCGAACCCCAGCCTAAACCCTGACACCGCAAAACCCTACGACGGCCTTCAAGCATATTAGGGCCTCTACGGGCCCTGACGTGCCGAAGGCCCGAAAAGGGCCGAGGCTACCCTGAACCCCAGCTTAAACCCTAACACCGCAAAACCCTACGAAGGCCTTCAAGCAAATAAGGGCCTCTACGGGCCCTAACTTGCCGAAGGCCCGAAAAGGGCCGAGGCTACCCCGAACCCGAGCTTAAACCCTAGCGATTGAAAGACTCATTGGCGAAAAACTCATTAATAGGTTCCCTGACCTTTAAATGAATAAAGCCTCTACGGCCCCTGACACGCCGAAGGTCCGAACAAGGCCCCGAGAGACCCCAAGAGCCACCAAAATACTTCAAAAGGCTTCAAAAGGCCCCCTAAAAGAAGGGGGACCCCAGGATGCCCGTACCCGCAATGAAAAATGCGATTTTTTGGTAGTGAAATCGATGCTTAATTGAGGCCCTGAAAGAAGGGGAATCCAAAAGCAGACACAAAGGGTTTCCCTGACCTTCAAATAAATAAGGGCCTCTACGGGCCCTGACACGCCGAAGGCCCGAAAAGGGCCGAGGCTACCCCCAACCCCAGCTTAAACCCTAACAGCGCAACTTTAAAAACATCAAAGCAAGCATCAGAGCACAAGAAAGTAAATTCCATAAACCCTAAACCCTAATAGAGTATAGTTTGGGTGGCCGGGGTGGGTTGACGGGCAACGCGAGCGCGCGGCCCGGGGTGTTTCACACCCGAGCGCGCGCCCTCCCCTGACACACCCTAAACCCTAAACCCTAAACCCTAAACCCTAAACCCTAAACCCTCTCTGAGTCGAGTATGGCGGACACCTTGCAAAAAAGTAACACGAGAGCCACAGCCCAAAAGCACCGCATGGGAACTACTTCAAGGGAAATCTGCTGATGAAGGGCCCTAAACCCTAAACCCTAAACCCTAAACCCTAAACCCTAAACCCTAAACCCTGAACCCTCAAAATCGCACCTGGAGGTCCACCCCAAGTGCCGATGACATGAGGCGATAGGCCAGCCCTGCCTCCTCCTCGGCTTCTTTGTGAATTATAGGAGATATATATGGCGTTCCATACCGTCCCGGCTCAGAAAGAATAGGGTGCTAGAAAAAAGGTTTCGGGTTTAGGGTTTAGGGTTTCGGGTTTAGGGTTCAGCGGGTACGGCATGGCGTGCACATGGGGTTTCGGGTTCTCAGGATTCTGGGAGTGAAGTGCGGGTGGCTTCAGGTGTGTTCTTTTGTAGCGAAAAAAGTCTCAACTTCACATCTCAAATTCCTGCGAGAAGAAACGATGCTATGTGTATATGTATGTGCCCAGACGAAACTCTCATACGTTATATTGTGGTGTACGACGCCATGTTGTGCTATCTTGCAGTTTGATATATAAATAAGTAAAAAAAGAAATAAATAAATATATATATGTATATATATATATACATATTGGTTGGTTGGTTTTTTTATGTACTCATTTGATTTAGACATATACACACACACACACCTTGCTTGAACTGCATCACCTGTAGCACGGGATCCTTTGCTTGCAGGCAGGGGCGCTGCGTCATAGGCGTACTCGTTGAGCTCCTCCGCGATGCACGCGCACCAAGCCTTGTTAGGCGTCTCTTTGGGCCGAAGGAAGGTTTTTGGTAGGGTTTTCGGTTTGGGTTTAGGGCTTAGGGCTTAGGGTTTGGGGTTTGGGGTTTAGGGTTTGGGGTTTAGGGTTTAGGGTTAGGTTTACGGATTTCGCGCACCCAGCTGGCTTGTGGGCAATTAAGCGGCACGCAGGACAAGAAATGCAAAGAGACCTTCCGACCAGGGTCGCAGAAATGCTCCTACACAGGCGTAACATCGGGAATCAAATCTGGGATGCAAACCAAATCGTGTGCATTCGCATCTTTTTGCCGTCGTATGCTAGTGTGTGTGGGGTTCCTTTTGCACCAAGGGTGGACGCATGTTTCTCTCCGACATCCCGTGCTGGCATATGCTAGCCCGATTGTGGGCGATCCCATAGCTGCGAGAGAGAGAGAGAGATGTCTTTCTGCGCCGAAAACCTACTTAGCTAAGAATCCTATCAGGGGTGTTTTGGAAATAACCTGGAGACGCCCCCATTAGGAGGAGAAGGCTGCACACCCCAGGATTCAAAAGAATCCACGTAGCCATAGCAACAAAAGCATGATTTATGCATTGTCTTTTAAGGTTGAATACAACACCCCCAAAACCCAAAATGAGCTTTCTGTTAAACCCAGTTTCCTCTTGGTGGGCTGCACTCCAAGCAAGCACTGCAAAGCGCAGAACACACCCCTGCTGGAACTGGACAGTGCACCAGCATGGGCTGTTATACCCTATAACCCCTTAAAAGACCCTTTATCGGTTTGATTACAGGGATTAAAGGACATATATCCCCTTAAACAAGGCTCTTTATAGGTTTGATTACAGGGACTATAGGGCCCAATATGCCCAACTGCCGGGCAAAAGGAAACGAATCCTAAACCTCCACCCTAAACCGCTAAATCTAAAGCCCGAAAGCCCTAAGACGCTGAAACCCCGAAATTCTACACCTTAGAACCCCTATTTCTCATGAGATGTTTGGGGCTCCAATGCGGCCCAACGTGCTGTGGAGCGTAGGTTGCCTTGGCTCTGTGCGGGAGACCGCAGGACTTCCGCATTGAAGGCTTAAAGAATTCAGGGGGGGGGGGGGGGGGGTTATATACATAAGGTTAACATTATAGGGTTTAGGGTTTAGGGGCTCAAAAGGGTTTAGGATTCAAAAGGGTTTAGGGTTTGGGGTCTCAGGGTTCAGGCATCCTTCTTCCGAAAACAGCCCGAAAGAGCCGAAGACCAACTGAAAACCAAGCCAAAGACACCCCCCGCAGCACTAAACCCTAAACCCTAAACCCTAAACCCTAAACACTAAACACTAAACCCTAAACCCTAAACCCTAAACCCAAGGTCAAGCGGCTCGCCGAGTCCTGCATCGAACGCGGCCGGTGGAAGCGGAAGGTTGCGATCGACCTCAGCTACCCCACTAAAAAGCCTTTCAGGGTTAGGGTTTAGGGTTCAGGGTTCAGGGTTTAGGGTTTGCAGTAGGGTTTAGGGTTTAGTCGCTCACTCTCGCACAAGGCAGGGTTTAGGGTTTAGGTTTAAGGCTTAGGGTTATTGTTTTTTGCTTAAGAACCCCCCCCCAAAAAAAAAAAAGTTATTCCTTGTAAGGGCAATATAAGGATGATCATTTTAGTTTCTGTTTTTTTTGTTTGCTTTGGGGGGGGGGGTAAGCAAATGGTAGAGGGACCCTTAAGACGTAGCATGCCCACCATGCGTACTATCCCCCTCATATTCCGGGATATTCCGGGTATGGGCGTAGTTTCGCTACCCATTTATGCCCAAAGTCCTCATTCTAAATCGGCCCCTGTTGTTACAGAGGGCTTCGGGGGCTTTTCTTTCCTCCTGCCTAACAGCCTCACGCCGCACTCAGCGATCCTAAGGCCGAGAGCCTTTCGTTGCTAAGGTTCTCAAATCCTAGGTCCTAAGCCTTAAGCCTGTCTTGAAACCCGGAACCTTAAACCCTTCCCTTTGGAGCATGTGTTGTTCGTTGTTCATTCAGTTTCCAGGCCCCTCCCCTGCCGCCCAGAAGCCTCTAGATCGCAAGGGGGGAGGGGCATCTGGCTAGGAGGGAGGGCTTTGGCATTCAAGATTTAGGTTCCTGGGCTTGAAAGCATGGGGTTTCCCTGCAAAGCTGCATGCACGCTTTTTGCGGTCAAGAGCCCGCAAGGAGGAATCAGAGGCTAGGCCCTACATCCCCCAAACGGCAGAACGACATACTGGCTGCAGCTCCGACACTTTGGTTGCAAAAAACGGTCATCGGGGCGGTAGAAAGCCTGCGCACATGCCATCTGATACCGGTGACTTCACGATGGGCAGTCCAAAACATCTAAACTCTCTAAGCCTCAGCATGCCCCGAACTCGATCAACCTTAAGAAGCACTACGCTCCAGACGTTCCTGGATACCCAAAGTGTCCCCCAAGCCCGTCTTCTCAAAACCCCAAACCCTACACCCTCTGGAGGGTTCTCTGAGAAGCCTAAACCTTAAACCCTATAAACCCTATAAACCCTATAAACCCTATAAACCCTATAAACCCTATAAACCCTATAAACCCTATAAACCCTATAAACCCTATAAACCCTATAAACCCTATAAACCCTATAAACCCTATAAACCCAGTGAACCCTATGAACCCTATGAACCCTATGAACCCAAAAAAGCCCCAAAACCCTGTAAACCCTGTAAACCCAGAACGGAAGCCTTCGGGATGCAACCGAAGGCCGGCAGCTCAATCGGAAGCTCCACAGACCTGGCCCACGTGCTGGCCCAGAAACCCATCTTAGGGGTTCAGGGTTTAGGGTTTAGGGTTTGGGGTTTAGGGTTTAGGGTTTAGGGTTTGGGGTTTGGGGTTTAGGGTTTGGGGTTTGGGGTTTGGGGTTTCGGGTTGAGGGGATATTAATGGTACCCTTTTTGGGGCTATCTGTTGGGATGTTCCCCCTTATACGAACCGTCCTTCATAGGGAGTATAGTACCCCCCCCCTCCGTTATCATCCCGATTAAGGACTGGTAGTGTAAGGGGGAACATCCCAAGGTCCTTTTGTTAATCACTTTATAAGGGAAGCTTGAACCAAAAAGGGGTAGAGGGCACCACTGGGCTACCTGGCCCAAGGACTGCAGAGCTTTCAAGTTTTTTTAAAGTTTTAGGGGTAGTTGCCTGCTTAAGGTCTGTAGGGTTTGGAGGGGGTTCTGAGGAGAGTTTAGGGTTTAGGGACTACATGGGTTCTGAGGAGGGTTTCTTGAAGTTTAGGGTTTTGGGGCTTCTAAGGCTACTCGAGCGGCTGACGTGTTTGCGCGGTTTCGGAGGGTTGACAAGCCAAGGGCTTGGGGGCCCCTAAACCCTAAACCCTAAACCCCAAACCCCAAACCCTAAACCCTAAACCCTAAACCTCAAGGTCTTAGGCTCGGGCCTGACGGGCTTTCAGAGTTGGGGATTGAGGACGAATAGACGGCGTGGAGCTGAAATTGAGGCCGTAGGGTTTGAGAGTTTAGGGGGTTCTAGTTGAGGGCGCCCCAGGCCTTACAATCACGGGTGGCAGCTGCCTCTTTCAGATTGGGCATGGAGAAGGCTTCAGTTTTAAACTTGGGTTTCGGGTTCAGGCCTTCGAGGGTTCAAAGGTTTAGGGTTGAGGGTTGGGGGTTTAGGGCGTTTAGGGTTTAGGGTTTAGGGTTTAGGGCGTTTAGGGTTTAGGGTTTAGGGCGTTTAGGGTTTAGGGTTTAGGGTTTAGGGCTTATGGTTTAGCCCTCTGGGGTCACTCCGCAGGGAACAGTCCTGGTTTAGGGTTTAGGGTTTAGGGTTCCAAGACTTCGGTTGAGGGCTCGAGGTTCAAGGCAAGGCATACACTGCTTGTAGGGTTGGGCGTGAGGCACCAACACAAATCGAAGTATCCAAAAAAGCCAGATCATCTGAAGCAAAAGGTATCCCGGGGTCCTACCGAGCTATAAAGAAAGGCATGGAGGGTCTACAGTAGAAGCCGCAAAGTTGGAAACTCAATAGCCTCAATCCCTAAGAGCAAAGTAAAGGGAATCCCAGCAATATGCATCCTGAAAAAGGTTTCCAACTTTTTGGGGTTTACTGTAGGCCCCCACCGACTCGACTTAACCGTAAACCCTAAACCCTAAACCCTAAACCCTAAACGAAGTTGCGCAATCAGAGCCCAGCGACCTGGCAGTCTTGACGGTGATGTCCTCTGGAACGAAGACGTTGACCGGGGGCAGCGCCAAACTCATTAGGGTTTAGGGTTTAGGGTTTAGGGTGTCCAAGGTCCCTCTAGGGCTCTTGCTTCATTCATCTGCTAGGCTTGGGGCTTCCGGCCGCGTTTAGGGTGCCTGGAAACTCCTGCAGGAGGATTCAAAGGAGATGTAAAAGACGACCCCCCCATTCAAACAAAGCAGTCTCCCAAAGACCGAAGTATACAAAGCGCCCAGCTGGTTCCATTCGACCAACCCCTTAGCTTAGACCCTTACCCACTACACCCTGAGCCCTGAGCCCTACCTTGGTAGTAGTCGAAGCCCCCCTTTCTGAACTCGGAGGGTTTAGGGTTTAGGGTTTAGGGTTTAGGGTTTAGGGTTTAGGGTTTAGGGTTTAGGGAGGCCTTAGGGGCCCTGAAAACCTTTTGCATCTGGCCTGCTGTGACTCTGAAAACCTAAAGCCCCGAAGCCTAATTGAGCTCAGGGCCTCGACTCCTACACCCTCATAGACCCCAGGAACGGTTCAAGAACCTCCGTTACGGTTCAAGGCCCACGGTAGCTCAAGCGTGTTAGGGTTCCGTTGTTGTTATTGTTGGTTTGGGCTCTTCAGGACACGGTGACTGTTTGGGGGTGCACGGTGGGGTTCAAATCGTCCACTCCATTGCCGGGCATCGCTGCTCCTCTTAAACTTATATATACTCTCCTTATTCAAATCATATAACACCCCTGGACCGTGTAAACAGGACGAAAACCAGCTTCGACTGTTCTGGGGGGGGGGGGGGGGCCCCCCTAACGCAGGTACAACATTACAACCCATCGAGAAAGACAAGAGGCCCCAAGGAGGCCGCCGTCTGCGTCGCCGCTTTTGACTCCTCGCGGGCGCGTACCTAAACCCTAAACCCTAAGCCCTACGCCCTGAACCCATTGACACCAACATTGACACCAACATTGACACCAACATTGAAACAGACATTGAAACAGATCGACATTGAAACCAAGATTGAAACCAACAGTGAAGTAGTGCATTCAACCAATATTGAAACTAATATTGAAAGTAACATTCATAATCATAATAATATTAATAATAATGATGATGATGATGATAATAGGAATAGAAATAATAATAAAACCTAAACCCTAAATGCTTTTTTGGGACCCGAGGATGCCAAAGCGCAGACCAAGTTTCTTTTTGCGACAAGCTTCAAGATATCCCCGCACGGCCCTAAACCCTAAAGCCTTTTAGGGTTGAGGGTTCAGGGTTTAGGGTTGAGGGTTTAGGATTTAGGGTTTTTTGGTTTAGGGTTTAGACCCTAAACTTTTTAAACCCAAGTCCCTAAACTTTGGCCCTGAAGAGCCCGATAGCCTCAACAGCGCCCCAGGCTCTCGTCCATCCGTCCTCCCAAGCAAGACTTTGGGGGTTTAGGGTAAAACCCTAAACCCTAAACCCCAAAACTTTGGGGCTAAACCCCAAACCCTAAACCCTAAAACCTGGCGGCAGAGGGTACATGGCTCCGCTGCGAAACATGGGTCGCTCTCTAAAATCCAGAGGGTCCATTTGTACTACTAATTATTATGGAATTAGGTGCCCCAAAACCCTATTTAGAAGGGTTTTTGGGTACCTAATGCCATAATGGTACTACAAGTGGACCCTCTGGGAAAGAAGAGTCCCTCTTGGGGGGTCCGCTTCTAGACCCGGGAGTAACCCAGGAATAAAAGGGTACCCTTTTTGGTTTTAAGGAAATTATAAGGGAACCCCAACCCTAAGAAAAGGACAGAAGGGCCTACTCCTGGTCCCAGTATTTGAAATACGGCACCCAAAAGAAGAAGGACCCCATTTTCACTTGATCATGCGACGACTACGAGGCGACTTAAAGCGCTCTTTTGTGCCCAAGAGGAACCAAAACCCCCAAAGCTTGGTAGCTGTGCTGGAACTTAGGGTTTTTTTGCCACCCAGGAACTTAGGGTTTAGGGTGTAGGGTTTAGGGTTTAGGGTGTTGCAGGCACTTAAGCCACAAATTTCGCAGTAAAAAACATTCGATGTAGAGTGAGGATACAGTATAGCTTGCCCTGTACGGGTGCCTGAACCCAAGTTCTTTCACAGCAAGCCCAAGCAAGAATCAAATATCCTGGGGGGGAAATGAAGCCTAGAAGGGTTCATGGTATATACCTGAGAAGGAATTCCCCTAAAACCTAAACCCTACAGCTAAACCCTAAACCCTATAACCCTCAATGGTAGCACAGGGTATCTGATCGCCCCCAAAAGGAATTCCAGGCAAAGGAAGCCGCACCTCGACCTGCGTCCGTTGGAACTTGCCGCCATACCAGGGATCCTATTGGAAAGCGGCTTCCTAAACCCTAAACCCTCAACCCTAAACCCTATATCCCTACACCCTGAACCTTATGGGAAAGTGGTTCTGCGACTTTTTGGGGGTCCAGAGCGGCGGTCCGCAATTACGTCAAATCGTCCGGGTGTCGTACAAAAAAATCGTGCGGCGCGCTGTCAATTGCATTTGAACTCACATGAGCTCCTCTCGTTTAAAATCATATACATCCGTGGACCGTTGAAAGAGAGCAAAAACCAGCTTCGACTGTTCAGGGGCGGGGGGCAGGTCCAACATTCCAACTTCAACCTCGTTGCTGTATAACGCCTTTTAGTCCCTAAACCCTAAACCCTAAACCTAAACCCTAAACCCTAAACCCTAAACCCTAAACCCTAAAACCTAAACCCTAAACCCTAAACCCTAACCCTAAACCCTTTGCGCTCGCAAACCACTATAGGCACCCAGGGGCTTGTGCCCTCAAGGCCGGGAGGGCGTTGGGACTTCGGAGCCAAGAAAGCCCCTTTTTGCAAATCCGAAACCTTAAACGTTAAAAACAAAACCATTTAGGGTTTTTAATGCTAAAACACCCTAAAAATAAAACGTTAAAAACCCCATTTAGGAATTCTTGCTAACGTAAAAGAAACTATTTGCAAATCCGAAACCCTTAAACCCCAAAGCTTCCAAAGCCCCGACTTCGTGGCCTGGGAGGTGCAGCGTGGCTCCAGCTGCTTGGCGACGAGCTCCACACGGGCATCCCCCACCTTAGGCGGCGGTTTGAGCTTTACAGGGCTTAGAGGGCTTAGAGGGTTTAGGGGGTTTAGGGGGTTGAGGGGGTTTAGAGGGTTTAGAGGGTTTAGAGGGTTTAGAGGGTCTAGGGGGTTTGGAGGGTTTTGGGGGTTTAGGGGGTTTAGAGGGTTTAGAGGGTTTAGAGGGTTTAGAGGGTTTAGATGGTTTAGAGGGTTTAGAGGGTTTAGGGGGTTTAGGGGGCTTAGGGCTTGGCACGCGCTCCCTGCTAGCAGTCCACAGCGCGCCGACGCTTTCCGAGGCCGTGGCAGGGTATAGGGTTTGGCGCTCGCTCTTTGCAAGCAATCCACAGCGCTCCGACGCTTTCCCGACGCCGCGGCACACGCTGCCGAACCCCCAGAGCATGCACACACACGTACATAGGACTTTCAATGAGGCAACGCTTCATGGAAGCATTTAGCCCCACCTCAATAAGCTCTGTGCCTCAGCCGGAATCCGACGAAATTCAGCCAAGGGTTTTAAATTTAAAGCATTGCCACACCAACTATACTCCAAGGACGTGTAAAGGCTGCCGCTGGGCTTGCAATGGCTTCAGGCAACTCTGCCTCATGGCCAACTCCTGCTTACAGAGTCCCGAAGCCTGAAGCCCGCACCCTAAACCCTTCAGGGTGTTGCCAGCAGGCGGCTGTCAAATGTGCCAGGAAACGCTGGATTCCGACAGTGTCCTCGCAGTGAAGATGCGGCTCACTTCATCCAAGATTCAAACTGGAACTTCATACTTGTGCTTTAAACACGTCAAGGCTTTCAGAATTCAGCTTCGCCAGTATGAAGAGCCCTGAACGCCTTAAAAGCCCGAGTTTGTTTTTCACGCCGAGGTTAGCGAAATGTCTGCGCAGAATTTTCGATGATGACTTTACCCAGCCTTTGGAAACACGTCAGGTTGGACAAAACGGACTAAAGCGTAGTGCGTTTCCAACGGTCCAATGCAAAACTAGAAAGAACAGCAGGGTGGCAAGTACTGGAAGGGCTTAGGGTTTTACAAGTGGGCTGGGGTAGCACAGGTTGTTGTTGTTGCTGCTGCTGCTGTCGTTGGTAACGACCTCGTAACGGTCCGCATGCTTTTCCTTACTTGGCATGTCGAAACCACTGGCAGGCGTGGTAAACTTCAGCAAGCGGGGGTGGGTGGGTGGGTGGGGAGTCTGCAACGCCCCTTTTGGTTTTTTGCGGAAAAGAGTCACCAAAGCAGTTTTTGCCACAACTGGCATTTTTACTTGGGGTTTTGACATGTGACATCACCACTCTTGGAAGAGAAGACGTGCTCTCAGCGAAAACATGGGTTTTGCTTGGGTTTTCGCATTGGCAAGCGCACCCATGTCCGCACGATGATAACGTCCAGTCCCTGTTACCAGTGCGTGCGAATGGCCAGAGCATCCATGTCCGCACGATGATAACGTCTTTAGATGAAAGAGATGTAATGCTGTAAGAAAAAAGAAAGACAACTATAAAGTGAATCATTAATTGAATATGCGAGAATACGAATTTCTTTAATCTGCAAACTAATAAAAGAGAAGATAATTAGAATTACCACAAAATGAAGAAAATCACATATTGTGATGAGATTTCCAATTCCTAGAAGCATTTCCTAAAGATATAGCAGCATTAGATAAAAGAAGTGTATTCGCAAAAGTGAATTCACAAGGATCTGGAAGATAGAAAGCTTCTCCAGGCCACATCAAACCGCGTAACCATAACCCTGAACCGCAAACACAGCACGAACCACAGGGGGAGAGGGGAAACCATAAACCTACCATTACCCCAAACCTTGAACCGCAAACTCTAAACTCTAAACCCACCGTGAACCAATGGACTAAGGGGGTCAGGGTGAAAATCCTGAACTCTGCAGCCTAACCCTAAACCCTAAACCCATGAACCACAGTGAGGGGAACCCAAAGGTACCATGAACCACAGGGGGGGGGGGGGGGGGGATGACGATGGGGGGGGGGAGGCTGCGGGGGGGTGCGGGATATATACCTGAGTCGCCCCTAATCACTTTCAAGGGATAACTCCTCAGCCCTGACAGACTCTTGGGTCCGGTCCATCTCGAGTAGCCGGTATGGAGCCGAGAGCACCTACAAGGAGGCACCCCTAAACCCTAAACCTTTAAACCCTAAACCCTAAACCCTAAACCCTAAACCCTAAACCCTAAACCCTAAACCCTAAACCCTAAACCTAACCCCAAACCCTAAACCCTGCACTCTAAACTCTCTGCGCAGCTGCGACATTTGCTAGGTTGAGGCACGATGTTCGACGCCGTTGCTATTCGGTTTTGGGGTTTAGGGTCACAGCCACCCATGGCCTTCACCCAAGGCATACTTCCTAAGACTAGGGTTCAAGGGTTCAAGGGTTTAGGATTTAGGGTTTAGGATAAGGGTTTAGGATAAGGGTTTAGGATTTAGGGTTTAGGCTCCTGAACTGTTTCTCTGGGAATGAAGTCCAAGCAGCTTGGCTGGCACGGTCAACCTAGTCAGCCTTGATTCACCCCAACCTCCCCCCGAGCTTGAAACCCAACTGCGCATCACACAACCCTCAGCCTCCAGGATCTCATGTTTAAAAGTTATTGAGAATGCATATGTTTCAGGGTAAAAAATGTCAAACCTTAGGGGTGGAGGAGGTGGATGGGGCAGCTTCCCCAGGAAAAAGCGAAGCACCTGCCCGGGAGGATACTCCTGCAGGCTCTTGGCCAGCTGACCTTAGGGCGTCGACTCACGACTTGGGATATGTTTTCCCTGAAACTAACAGTCCTTAGTGGGGATTATAGTGCCCCCTATATATCCCCCTATTGTAATCCCTATTAAGGACTGTTAGTATAAGGGGGTACATCCCAGCCTTGGAGTTTCGAATGTTGCGGTAGGCCAAGGCTGCAGAACGATCCACCAACTTCTGCTAACTCTGACAACCGATCTCGTCCTGCCAATGACCTTAGGGTTTCGGGTTACTTCTCCAAACAACCAAGGAAGGCGGAGGGTTGACTTCAATACTCCTCTTCACGATGCTCTTCTAACCACGCCTGGGAGACACTATGTTCTAAACTCTAAACCCTATAAACCTACCCCCCCCCCCCCCCCCCCCCAACAAAAAAAAAAACAAAAAGTTCAAAGGGAGTGACTGACCAGGGTGTACGGCTGCAGGTCGTCAGAGAAGCGGAAGTCCTTGTGAACCCTAAGCTCTAAGCTTTTCCACCCTAAGCCCTTCTTGCATCCGGGCTCTACGTGAGATCTGCCGGAACCAAAGACTCAACCCACTTCGCTCCATCTCATGATACTCACCAGACAGCGCAACCCTAAACTCCCTGAACTCCCTACACTCCCCTAAACCCTAAACCCTAAACCCTAAACCCTAAACCCTAAACCCTAAACCCTTTTTGAGCAACGGACTTTGCGGCTGCCGGCGCACATGCATCCCTAAACCCGAAGCCCTACACGGATGGCGGCCCGGGGCCCTGGTCTCACGTAGTTTAGGTGTTCGGGTGTGCCTTAGGGTTTAGGGGCTGAGTTCACAGGCCCCCAAAAGGGTGTACACTGTCAGTTCTATAGGGGATTGTAGTATCCCAAAAAGTGTAAAGCAGCTACAAAGTTAAAAGAACCCAAACCTACCTTTTTCAGTTTACCTAAGAATCCCCGGAGCTCTATCGAAATAACCTTGCAAGAAGCAGGCTTTGGATTCTGAAGTTCGGGCTTTAGGCATCTCAACCAAGCCCTAAGCCCGAAACGGGGCCCTAAACCTCATACCCGATGAACCCTCAAACCCCTACCCTAAAACCCTGTGAACCCTAAACCCCAAAACCCTGTGAACCCTAGACCCTAAAACCCGGTGAACCCTAAACCCTAATCCCTAAAACCCTGTGAACCCTAAACCCTAAAACCCTGTGAACCCTAAACCCTAAAACCCTATGAACCCTAAACCCTAACACCCAGTGAACCCTAAACCCGAAACCCGAAAACCCTGTGAACCCTAAACCCTAAAACCCTGTGAACCCTAAACCCTAAAATCCTGTGAACCCTAAACCCTAAAACCCGGTGAACCCTAAACCCTAAACCCTAAAACCCTGTGAACACTCAAATGTCTACTGCTTTGGCAGCTCAAGGAACCAGGTCGCGAAGTGTCTGGATCTCCTTGAGCACTCGAGTTTGGATGGGACTCCTGAGCTTCGCTTTTAGAGGGAGGGGAGGGGATTTAGGGTTTAGGGACCCTAACCCTAAACCCTAAACCCTAAACCCTGAACCCTGAACCCTGAACCCTAAACGCTAAACCCAGGGGGCCTCAGGGCTTGAGGGTGTGCAAGGGCTTGCACAACTACCTCTTCAGGCGCCGGGACCCACAAAGCCCTGAGCCAGACAAACACTAGTCGACCTTGGTACTGGTATCTGCAGAGTGTTTCACACGCTTGCCGGAGAGAATTGCGCCGCAAACCTGTTTCGGTTGCGCGTCCTGTGTCGCGAGTTCGCGAGAGCGCACTGAGCAGCAGGCAGTAGACGAAAGTCTGGCTGCTCTTTTGTTTTGGGGCGATGTTTGTTTTTTTCGTGCCAAGCAGAGAACTTTGAAGCAATGTGCCAGATACAAACACACAATGCAAGTAGCGGACAACTATGACAACTAGCTACTTGCTAATACTACTCCAATTCTTCTCCTCCTACGGCTGTGACACCACAAATACGACAGATCGCACTGAACTGCCCCCCTGTGCCGTAGCCCAGCCGCGCACGCAGCAGGTTCAGGAACGCAAAGAGGCGCTCCCCGATCTCAGCGACGTGATCTAATCCGCCTGCGGGGGGTTTTTGGGGCTTCTGGGAACCTGGCTTGGGGCTTACAAGGAGTGGCCCCCTATTTATAAGTAGAGTTATAGGGACCCTAAATTGGGTTCTGAAGATCCTAGCTTAGGTGATAAGTCCCTTAACTACAGTTAGTAGAGTAAGGGGGCCCCTCCTTGTAGGGTATAGTTATAGGGCGGTAACCCTGCTTAAATCATCCTCAAGACCCTTTCGATCGAAGTTGCACTGATCCGTAACCGGGAATTGTGAAAGCGTTGGCTGGCGAAGGCTCGCACGGTTCGAGGGGAGAACCAAGGATGTGTTCTGGCATTGGTGATCTTATTCTCGTTTCTTTAGCACTCAGACTCGGACACGGCGAGGCACCAGATCTAAAGCCTCCGGCCAGCAGCTCAAATCCCAAACGCTCTCTGACCTACACCCCATCTCTGAAACACGGGACCTGTTAACCCGGAGAAGAGAGGCTGTGTCAAGAGGTGCTAGCAGGTGCTTCCCTTGTGAAGATGGGCCCTCAAAAATGCCCCGAGGCAAAGGGGAGCCATGCTCCAGCCTTCTGTCAAGGAGATCGTGACCTGGAAGAGAGAGAAGCCTTGGTTGTGAAACACATGCGGTGTGGTTCGTTCTGTGTCTCTTGCGCTTGCTGCTTTTACCTCTCTCTCTACCTCTCTCTCGGTCTAACCGAACCCTCAACCCTAAACCCGAGACCCTAAACCTTGAACCCTGAACCCTAAACCCTAAACCCTGAACCCTACACCCTAATTCTCTTGCCCTTTGTCTTCTGCACTCCTTCGGAGGGCTCGGCCCTCGCGCTGGCCCAGGAGCTCCTCTCCAGTGTGCTGCCCCGCAAGCCGGCCGAATTCAGCAGAACTCCCACAGTGCTCACTTAATCTGATAACAATAGTCATGTATTTCCCCAAACAGTCTTCTGTTGGGGTTCTAAATTCATTTAATAATTCATTTAATAAGGGTTGCCGACATTCTGAGGACTGTTGCCGGGTTCCTGGGCTCCTTGTCTCCCTTTGTCTCCCTTTTTCTCCCTTCATGTGGGTGACTTTGCCGGGTTGCTGTATATATATATATATATATATATTAATTAGGTGGGTGGCCGTTGCAATGGTTGTTGTCATGATGTGACCCAGAGGGTCCATGTACTACTATTCTGGAATTAGGTACCCCAAAACCCTATTCAAAAGGGTTTTTGGGTACCTAATGCCAGAATAATACCACAAATGGACCCTCTTGGGTGAGTTGGCCCGGTGAAGTCGGTCCCCTGCTTCCGTCGTGGCCTTCGGGCGCCAGTGCTGCTGGTTTGTGTTCCACTGCGGGGTTTCACGCCCTCCCTCTCCCCCTATCTCTACCCCTCTCTCTCTCTCTCTCTCTCCATCTCTCTCTATCTAGCTCTCTCTCTCTCTCTCTCTCTGTCTCTCTCTTGTTACTGTATGTATTTCTTTCTGTCGTCCTTTCGTTCTTTTGCAGGGCTTGAGGGGCAACTCTCTGCATGCACGCTCGACATCACCCCTCAGTGAGCGAGGATGGGAGCAATTGTTTTACTGTGGCTCACACGTTGAAGGCTCCTGTTGCGTTCAACCGGGTGCAGGCACACATCAGAGCCCCAGCTGCGGATTCGGTTGAGGTAAGGGAAGGTTGAAGGGGGATATGACGGTGCACGAGATGAGACCCTAAACCCTAAACCCCTTTTACCCCAGGACTGCAAACCTTAACCTAGGCTGCCCAGTAACCTAGGCTTAAAAAGGGTACCCTTTTTTGCCTAAAGGAGTTTATAAGGGAACCTAAACCCCCCAAAAAGGGAATAAGGGTACTACTGGGCATCCTAGTAACCGTAAACCCTAAAAACCCTATGGAGTTCCGAACTGCCGACCGGGGCCTTGCCACACGTGCAGAGAAGTCGCTGCCGACCTCGGAGACCCCGGCAGACAGCGCCGTTGCCCATTTCCTCCGCAGCTCAAAGGTTTAGGGTTTAGGGTTTAGGGTTCAGGGTTCAGGGTTTAGGGTTGAGGTGTAAGATGGAATGCTCAGACTGTGGGGATGATAAGGGGATGTAAGGAGGGTTTTCCTGAATCCTATTCCCCTGTTTGTCCCCCTACCTATACCTCATGTAGCTACTATCTACCCATATAAGTAGCCCCTACATTACCCCTAAGGATACTACCTTATGTAGCTACTATCTACCCATATAAGTAGCCCCTACATACCCATGTAGTTACTATCTCCCTATATAAGTAGCCCCTACATTGCCCCTAAGGTCCCTTGTAAGGGTGCTTCCTTTAGTCCCTGGGCCCTTGAGCCTTGCCACAGGCAGTCACCAGACCAGTAGAACCGACCACGGGCCCCAAGGCAAACACACACTGAAGCCCTGGCATGGCTTTACTGACGTGGGAGAAAGAGAGCCTGAACTCTAAACCCGAAACTCTGCACCCGAAACTCGACCCAGAAGCCCTACGAAGCCCTAAACGGCCCTAAGCCCAATAATACAGGGGCCTGGATAATTCGAACAGGGATTTGGGGGGTTACTATTCTAGGATCATTACAAAGGGACCCTAAGTGAATGCTATTCGTAATAATTCCGACCCAAACCCTAAACCCCTAAACCCCTAAACCCCTACATTCTTCCCCAATCTTCCAGAAAGTGCGAGCAGCTCGGCTTTCAGGGCGGACAGGAGGGAACCAGGGCCTTCCTTAGGATGGCGGTCATCTCTCTTGCTGCAGGCTTGGGTTTAGGGTTTAGGGTTTAGGGTTTAGGGCTTGGGGCTTAGGGTTTAGAGGGTTTCGGGCTTGGGGCGAGCTCCAGCATAGCAGGAGAAAGCACTCGGGGGGCGGGGGGGGGGGGGGGGGGGGTAACTGTAGAAACTGTGGCAATCTCCATGCTACATTGTGGTTTGTACTACAATATGTATTTACATAAATAAATATACATATTATATATATATATATGTATATGTGTGTGTCACTGTGTCTAATGCCTTTTATTCATATGTAGACATCTCTATATATATATGTGTGTGTGTATATGTATATGTATATGTATATGTATATGTATATGTATATGTATATGTATATGTATATGTATTTGTATATGTCTATTGTATATGTATAATGTATAATGTATAATGTATAATGCATAATGTATAATGTATAATGTCTAATGTATAGTGTATAATTTATGTGTATGTGTATGTATATATATATATGTGTGTGTGTATGTATACATACAATACAATACAATACAATACAATACAATACAATACAATACAATACAATACAATACAATACAATACAATACAAAACAATGCAATACAATACAATACAATACAATACAATACATACAACACATACAATACATACAATACATACAATACATACAACCCATACAATCCATACAATCCATACAATACATGCAATACATACAATACATACAATACATACAATACATACAATACATACAATACATACAATCCATACAATACAATACATACAATACATACAATCCATACAATACATACAATACATACAATACAAACAATACATACAATACATACACTACATACATGTATAAATATATGCACACAGATTATACGCATCACCGTAGTATGTACATGCGTATTCGTAACAGTGGGGGATCTACCTTTGGGTTTGCAGCCTCGCCTTTAATAAAAGTAATAAAGGCTCGTTGCGGGTTGGGATTTTGTTGGCACCCAGGGTTTAGGGTTTAGGGGTTTCGGGATCTACAAACCTGAAGCCCTAAACCTTGTGGGTGTAGGTCAAGGGATGAGCCTAGCCGAAACCCCTACACAACCCAACTAGACCCTGATCTGCCTCCAAGTCTGACGCAAAGTGCTCCGTGGGGGTACCACAAGTGCCCCCCCCCCCCCCCCCCCCCCCCCCCCCCCGATGCAAAGCTGAAGCTCATGGCCCACCATGTGAGAGACGTAGCTTCCCGGCTTGGTTCTCCACAGGGGCACCTTCCAGTCCGTGAACCCAGAAGTGCTCACACATAAACCCTAAACCCTAAACCCTTCATCGAGTTACCGGGTTGTGTCTTGGGGGGGAAGGGGGTGGGGGAGGGGGGGGGACCGAACTTTAAATTTGTGCCGAAGATAGGTGCCCCCGCCACAAATACGAGCCCGGGCTATGATCGGTACCTTAATGTTAGTTGAACAACCTTCAGGTATGGGCACTGCAATCACACGAAAGAAAAAATGCCAGAAACGTTCTCTCAAAAGCTCGAGCCCAAACCTGTTTGAACCAAAACGACCCCAAGGACCTACCCAGGACTTTGGGGGCGGCTTCGAGATCCATATTTGCCAAATAATAGAACACTTCTCACCCAGAAGACTCGACGGCCCAAGAAGTCCCCTTGCAGATATCCTTAACCCTAAACCCCTAAACCCGATGAACCGGATGACCCTTTTGCCCTTTAGGCCTGCCACTCCGGACACTGCCACGAAAACTTCAGCGTGCGAACATCCTGAACCTCGTTTGGGTTTGAGAATGGAGGCCTAACCCTAACCGTGCCCCTAATCCTTGGTAGGCCTAACCCTAGCCCTTGATCAACCTAAACCCTTAATGCCCAACAACCGAAAAATAGGCTGGGAATATACTCCCTACGTCCCAAAGCCCCACATACCCTAAACCCTAAACCCTAAACCCTAAACCCCACAAACCCCACAAACCCTAACCCCTAAACCCTCAACCCTCAGCCCCAAACCCTCAATCCCTTGCGCGGGCCAAGGGTTGCTGGTTCATAGGGGCCGGGGCCTGCTCGAGCCCTACAAGTTTACAAGCCCGTAACGAAAGAGCATGCTCCCAAACAGTAGGCTTCCCGTATAGTGAGGACCTCAATAAGGTACCCAAATTTCGGAAACCACCACCTGTGAAAAATCTTCACTTCAACCCTAAGGCCTCAACCCTAAACACCAAACCCTCAACCCCAAGATGGCACCAAGAATCATCGGGAGGTCCTGCTCCCTAGTACCCTAGGTCTCCAGATCCTTGGGGGTACCCCTTTGGGGGGGTAAAAGTTACTTTCAGAATCTGGGACCGAAGCGCCTCGCACCAGAAATCGCAAAGCTTAGATCAGGGCCTGAGTGGGTCTTACAGTTCTGTTACAACGGTTGAAGGGCTTATAGGGAGTATAGGGGTTATAGGGATTATAGGGATGAGGGATTGAGGGTTTAGGATACGATACACCTTGCTCCAGAACCGACATGCGAGCCCCCCAGCACAAGTGCGGCTCCGTCCCCTCATACCCGACCTTCAACCATGCTAGAGGCCCCCACACCCTCCCCTGCAATCCTTTTTTGCCGAGAAATCCTAAGGGTCCAGCGCATCTCCCACTATTGCCCACCTCCAATGTCCAAACACTCTGTACGCGCATGTACCAAGAAAGGGGCAACTTTGCATGATAGGGAGTAATCAGGGGAGCCAAGCAGCCGGAGTCCGCAGGCAAAGCCCTGCGAAATCCTCGATTGGGATGCTCCCCCCTATGCTAACAGTCCTTCATAGGGACTATTGTACCCGGTTGTCCGGTGACCAACATGTTCCTCACAACCGTCAGCCGCCGAAACTTTCCACGTTTGGCAGACGTACCGTCCCCCCCACCCCCCAAACTTTGTGCATGGCTTTCTGGCCCTAAACCCTGATAAAACCCTCAACCCTAAATCAAAACCCCTTCTCGGAATTCTTTCGGGTTTCACTTCAAACAAGGAAGCCCTCACTGAGCTGCTGAGGACGTTGTGAGCCCAGTCCTTCGGTAGCAGCGCCGGCTCACCAGCGCCATGCTGGTCCTTCTCAGATTTGGGATGCAAGAGTAACTCAGGAGTCAAAAGGGTGCCCTTTTTGGCTGAAAGGGGCTTTTAAGGCAACCTAAGCCCGGTAGTAGGTTTAGAGTGTAGGGTTTGGTCCAGGGCTTAGGACCTCAGAGTTTTTGGCTCCTGTGGGGGAGGGGCGGGCAGGTTCGCAACGTGTTCTGCCTTTACCAAGAACCCCATGGAACCCTTCAGACAAAGTAAGGGGGGTTACATACCCCCCTTAACCCCCCCGCGCCTTCAACAAAACGAGCCTAGGTACAAGCATAATAGTCAAGAAAAGGAATGGGTAATAATGCATATTACTAGAAATTCATATATATATATATACATATATATATATACATATATATATATACATATATATATACATATAAATACATAAAAAGGCAAATAGACATACTCTCTCTCGATGGAGCTCTCCTGGGGTCTGTCATCGCGACTGGCGAAGTAGGGTCCTAAACATCCCTCAAAAAGCCTTAAACCGCCTGGTTCTTAGTAGGGAATGAGGGAATGGGGGCCCTGTATATATATATATATACATATATTTTCTTGTATTTGTGTATATATATATATAATATGTGTATATATATATATATGTGTATATATATATATATATACCTTTAAGGGATCATGTAGGGCCCCCATTCCCTCATTCCCTACTAAGAACCAGCCAGTACTTGCATGGGAAAGTGACCAAGTTCCCAGCTTCCCTGCCGCGACATGTGCTTGGGCGGTTCCAACCTGCTTCCCCATGAAGAATCAGCAACTCTAGAGGATAGGGTTCAGGGTTCAGGGTTCAGGGTTCAGGGTTCAGGGTTTAGGGCTTAGGGTTTAGGGTTCAGGGTTCAGGGTTTGGGGGCGGTCCCCGCGTAAGGCCCGCTGGCCGGTCACGGCCACGCCCTCGAAGCGCGCCTCGATCCTCGGCGCGACAACTCGGCCCTTCTTGCTGGCTCTTACCCTAAACCCTAAACCCTAAACCCTAAACCCTAAACCCTAAACCCTAAGTAGGGAATGAGGTGCTCTATATCCCCCTACAGATACCCTTTACGGGATTATGTAGGGGAGCCCTGTATCCCCCTACACAAACCCTTCAAGGGATTATGTAGGGGACCCCTATATCCCGCTACAGAACCCTTTAAGGGGTTATGTCGGGGACCTAAATTCCCCAATTCCCTACTAAGAACCCCGGGGGGCTTGGGCTCACTCCAGGCCCTGGAACTGCCAAGAGATGGCCATCTTAAAGGGTTTAGGGTTCTCTAAATTAGGGCCCCTTTTCTGGTCCTATATACACATATATATATATATATATATGTATAGCCGCACCCCTATAGGAAGGACCATACACAGGGAGCGAGTCAAATGGAGACAATCCTGAACTCTGAAAGCCATACTGCGGATTTTCCGGCGTTGGGGCTGCGAAGCTCCCCTAGAAGCGTGGCAGCGGTTCTGTCTGCGATGGTGGAGTGCTAGTCTTTAGCGCTGTGGTAGGGTGCGAAGGCTTTGGGATTCAAAAAGGGGTGCTGTAGATGCCTAGGTGCTGAGTACCCTGGCCCCAAAAAGGTTAACCTTTCAATTGTGGTAGGATTGTATATACCTCAAAAGGTTAAAGGTTATCTACGCAGCTACCTCTAAACCCTAAACCCTAAACCCCAAAAAATCCTAAGGATTAGAGTTCAGAGTCTGCCAAGGCGCATCTTTCGCAGCTGATCCAAAGGCTGATTTCCAAGCACTGCCAGGGTCATGTCCTCCATCAGGGGAAAAACTCTCCTGGACTTTACTCCCCCGCCACACCACAAACCAACATAACAGGACATCTCCCCACACCCTAAGCCCTCTAAGCCCTGCCAACGCCGGCAGCTATAGTGGCAGTCCTCGGCCGTGTAGTTCTCCTTGTAGAAGCCTGGTGCTTCATGTTCGCCCACAGGGGCTCAGGGTTTCGAGCTGACCGTCTTCGCCATCAACAGCCAACCCAGAGCCCTATGTCCGGAAGACCCCTCAACATACCCTCGTGTGGCTTGGGGTATACTGCTTCCTGCGGAAATCGTGGGCTCCCGAAACATCCCCAAAGTCTCCCAAACCCTCAGCTGCTGGTGAGTCCAAGAGGCGAACGACCTCCGTGTGCAGCTCGACCCCTCGAGCCTTGGGCTCATCTCGGAGGGACTTCGCCTCATGATGGGATGATGGGGGGGGTGAGGGGGTGGGGGGGTTTAGTTTAGGGTGTAGGTGTAGGGTTTTGGTTTGCTAAGGTTGAGGGCTTAGGGGAACTCGGAAGCGTTGCGCGTTTATAGGGTTTAGGGGTCGGGGTGTAGGAGTTGGGCTTGAGGGCTCAGGGATCTTTAGGCGTGTTTAGGCGGTTGCTGGCAGATGTCCTGGGTCAAGACCAGGGATGTCAAGTGGGTACCCTGGGCACCATTAAGCTTGGGTTCTTGCAAAGAAGGGCTTGGGTTACATAAGGGTGAGGTGTCTTACAAATAAAGTAGCTTTGGGGTCCATCAGGGTGAGGTTGAACCTGGGCGACAAAACCTCACAAAACGGCCTATCCGACTGCCAGTCTGGGATTACTGTTGAGCGGTTGAAACCCCAAACCCTAAACCCCATAACCCTAAACCCTAGATACACCCTAAACCCTAAACCCTAAATCCAATCAACGCATTCCTTCTGAGTTTTGTTCCCTGCCGTCCGAATGGCATTGCCCGAGCCCCAGTGAAGGGGATGTTTCGGATTCGCATCCAACCTGCGGGAGAAGGGACTTGTTGCAATATGGGCCTGGATGCACACCTCCCTCAAGCCTCGGCCCTACAACCCTCGAGGCCGTAACATAACCCTTAACCCTTAACCCTTAACCCTAAACCCTAAACCCTAAACCCTAACTTCGGTGCAAGCTGCAGCAGTGATGCGTACGACCTCCTGCCGTCGTCTGAGATGCGCATGGAATGCTCGCTGTCCACAGCCTCGCTTCCCCCTCACTTGTGGTCAAAGAGCAGCTCCCTCTGTAGTTTAGGGTTTAGGGTTTAGGGTTTAGGGTAGAGGGTTTAGGGTGTAGGGATTAGGGTTAAGGGTTAAGGGTTATGATATGGCATCAGAGACTCCAATACCCCTTAATTAAGGAATATTCCTTAAATCATAATAGGGTTCCTTATATGGTTTGTAGTTTAGGGTTTACTATACTGAACTTGGAACCCTAGCAAAGATTATTTTTTGCTGTTTCTTAGGAATTATAGTGCCCAAAAACTACCAATTATATCCAAGTGCCCCTAAGTTTAGGGTTTAGTGTAACTTATCCTAGAGCCAGCGGCTTTCGATCTTGGAGATTTCCTAGCACACGGCGCCCGATAGTAGCAGGGACACACAACATGTCACAAACGATCCACGTCAAGCGAACAGACCACGAAACAGAATCTTGGCCCTTGCGCCGCCTTGAACTCCCAACACCCTGAACCCAAAACCCTAAACCTTAAACCCTAAGCCCTTACTGAGTTGTCCAGTACCTAGGGGTTTTAAAGGTTAACCTTTGGGATTATAAGGGGAATATATTGACCCAAGAAGGTTAAAGGTTACCTACTCTACTACTAGGCTTAACCCCGAACCCTGAAGAGTGCAGCCACGGAAACGTTGATCTCCCTCTCCGTGGCCGATTTCGTAAAGAGAGGCGTCAAGAAGAACTGCGAGAACCGATCCATGGCGCCCTCCTTGGGATGTGTGCAATCTGCAGCCCTTTCATCTAAAGCCCTAAACCCTAAATCCTAAACCCTAAACCCTACACCCTGTGCCACCCGCAAAGACAACCGGCCACAGGGCAGGACTTCTTTTTTTCAAAGCGGGCTGTGTCTCACTTGCCTAGTCCGACCAGCTCCACCTCGACAATAAGGGACTCGTCGAAGCGCCTCTCAAATCGGCGCTTGGCGTTCCAGTCCTCTGGTAACCCTAAACCCTAATTAAACCCTAAACCCTAAACCCTAAACCCTAAACCCTCAACCCTAAACCCTAAACCCTAAACCCTAACAGTCCTCTGGTTGGGGCAGGAGTGAGGTATCCAAGCACGAGGACTCCTTCTCCGCTCCGGCTGCGGGAAGGCCGGCCAGGGCGCCAACCTAGCTCATGGTTGGGATCGTGCTAAAAACCCTAAACCCTAAACCCTAAACCCTAAACCCTAAACTGGCCCTAAACCCTAAACCCTAAACCCTAAGCTTCCATTGCTTAGTGAGTTTAAGGTACCCTTAATGCAAAAATGTTGCCCCACTATGAACAAAGCAACTGCTCCGATCTCCTCTGCGCACTTCCCTGGCTTCTTCCAGCCAAGTCCGTAGTCGGGCCGGACCTGGACCCGCCGGACGCCGCCCACACTCATGCCAACCAATCCTTCCTAGGATGGCCATGAAAGACCCTCTGAAAAAGGGTTTGGGGTTTAGGGTATATATATATATAGGGTTTAGGATGTAGGGGGTAATTTCTGAATATGACCCTCTTAAAACCCCAAGAATGGAGAACAAAAAAATGTAAGATGCCCCTTTATAAGGCCTATTCCGAGCTTCCTCGATGGCCTTGACGAACCGCCCCTTTCCGAGGGGTGCGCTGAGCGTGGCATCCTTGGGACCTTCATCCTCGCCATATCCCAGGGAGAACCTTCACCGAACTAGGAACCCTAGCAAAAATTATACTTTTGGCTGTTTCTGAGGAATTAAAGTACCCAAAAACCAAGAAATACTTCCAAGTATCCCTAAGGAACAATGTCGAGGCCTCACCCGACACGCCATCGTAGGAGCGCTTGCCGGCGCGCATGACCCGATACTTGAGCTTCAGGTCATCCCCGGCCTTGGCCACTCCGTCGGCTTCACTCCCCATCTTGATGTCCTTGTAGCGTGCTCCGCTCGCGGTGACCTTGAAGGTCCCTAAACCCTAAACCCTAAACCCTAAACCCTAAACCCTAAACCCTAAACCCTAAACCCTAAACCCTAAACCCTAAACGCGGTGACCTTGAAGGTCTTCTCCTGCTTGGTGCCATACTTCTCCTCTTCGCGCTGTCGGCCCAGCTCCTCGCACTCAGCCATGGATTTGCAGTCGGCTGCCTCCTTGATGCCTTTGCCTCTACTGCCCCTAGAACCTTCATAAAAATACTATTTTAAATATCCCCTGGGGTTTTATATAAACAAAAAAAAGAAGAAAATTAACTCCCAAAGAGGGAGATAGTTGCCGAGGCCGTAGCCTTTGGGGGGCGGGCTTCCCCGCACCAAGGCCGAAGCTGAGGTCAGGCCTGCACTCCAAGCGGCCCCCGTGGCCAGGATGCCCAGCACGGAGCGCCGTGCTGGAGCAAGCCCCTCGGGCCCTTCGGGCCCCTCGGCTCGGCCTCCCTCACTTCCCTGGCCTTCTGGGGAAGCCACGGGATGCTCGACACGTGGAGGGCACGCCGTGCTCCCCAGGCTGCGGAAGTTCGGGGAAGCCCAGGCCGGCTGCGCAGCCACGGCCAAGGCTGCGCAGCCGAGGATCACGGCAAGAAGTGGCCGCCGTCGGCGGCGAAAACCGGAGGCATGCAAGTCAACTTCTTGCAGCTCTGTCATGGCCAGCATTCTACACTATACTGGAGCAGAAAACTTCACTCATGCCTCACGATTTCTAATCAGCATCGCTCCAGGTGGTAGGCCATCAAGGGCTCCATAGCCATGACGCATGGTATTGCCCCCAACACATTTTTCCGAAGGTGATCTAAGCTCCCTGAAAGGTGTCTGATGTGTCTGTCACAAAACCTGCACACTGCAACCGCCTTGCTGAGACAGGCACCTCAACCCTCCTCAAAGTCCCAAAGCCAACCACAAAAAGTTAGGTTAGTCTCTCACACAGCAACAGCGCCTTAAGAAGGACAAAGGGCCCTAGTATCATGAGTCGGTCTCAAAGAATGCAAAAAAAACCAGGAAAGAGTTGGGATGTTCCCCCTTATACTAACAGTCCTTGATAGGGATTTTCATTGGGGGTACTATATCCCTATGAAGGACTGTTAGTAATTAGTATACGGGGGAACATCCCAAGGACAGAGCGAAGACCGAGGAGCCAGGAATGCCGGGGAGACGTCAAACTGGTAGCAGGTCTTATCGTCGCCGGTGGAGGCGTTGCATTTGCCTCCGTGCCTGGGATTGCCGATAAACCCACAGGAAACCAGGTGCCCTCTATGATCCCTTTTAGGCGGTGGTGGCCGGGGGGGGGGGAAGGTAAGTACCCAATTCCTTGTCCCTCCTGAGAACGAATACAGCCCTAACCCAATCCGCTTTTGACTGTTTAGGCAAGCACAACACAGCCTGTAGGGGCCCAGTTTGGCAGTTGAGCCCAACAATTTTGTTCTGGCATCTGCAAATGGCACTTTAGAAGATGGATTGCTGGGCGTTGCAGGTGTCATTTCCGGAAACCTCCCGCGCCCTTAGCCCTTGAGTTGAAAGAAACGCAAAAGCCACAAAACTGGGTACTACCTGCTAGGCAGGGTTTGGGGTTCAGGGTTCGGGGTTTACTGTTTCGTCTCTCGCACTCGCACAAAACAGGCAAGCCTGGTTTAGGGTTTAGGGTCAGGGAGTGTTTAGCGAACTGGCAATCCTAGGCACTGCTTCACGAAGCGCTTGTACTCACCTTCCTCGGGGAAGCCCTCTGTGCCCAGAAAGAGCCTTGGCTCGGACACGCCACTGTTGAGGACTTCGTGTTGTATGCCTTGATTCAGGGAACAAAGTTCCCCACATGATGTAATGTAGAAGGCCTTCGTTCGGAATAGGAAGAAGCAGGAGCTCTTGACTCTGAAGGCAGAAAAACAAAAGTGCCGAAGCAAACAGCTCCCCCTTCTTGAGCTTGCATCCTTGGTGGGGTTACGTACATATGTATATATATATATATACATATACATACATATATATATATATATGTATATATGTATATGTGTATATATATGTATATATATATATATCGTGAGTACAAGGGGACAACAAACAAAATCATTAAGGCCCCCCCCCCCCCCCCCCCCCCCCCGCCGTGTTAAGCCAAAATTCCCCTTACAAACCCTACACCCTAAGCCCTAAGCCCTAAACCCTAAACCCTAAACCCTGAACCCCAACCCTAAACCCTGAACCCTGAATCCTGATCCCCACCCGCCACCCCCATGGGGAAAGGGAGCATGTGCTCGCAGAAGTGCGCCAATCCTGGCATGTCTTTAGGCTCATGGAGCCGGCCCACTCCGACGCACCTCAGTTGTTTAGGGTTTGGGGTTTAGGGTTGAGGGTTGAGGGTTAAGGGTTAAGGGTTTAGGGGGGGGTGTACTTAGGGTGTGGGGCTTGGAATGCAGCGGCTTAGGGTTGTTGAGCTTGGGCTTGGAGTTAAGGGTGTGGAGGGCTTAAGGTTGGGGGTTGCAAGATCTTGGTGCAGCAATGTCCGGGCGAAATTGGGGTTGTAGGGTCTACTTGCTGGAAGGGTCACTGAATCAGAGCCTTGGACCCCCTGCCGTTCTGTATAGGCCCAGTGGAACTAATATTGGTATGTTTTGAAAGTTCGTGACAAAGCTTTCCGGGGCTTGTAAGGGGACAATTTGCCGGCAACGAAAACTACAAACAGAGCGACTATTCCAAATGCCAGTCAGAGCACTGAGCAGAAAGTTAAGATAGTTAACAAAACTCAAAAGAGTGAACTTTCGTTTATCTTCGGCAGAATGTCGAACTTCATGGTAGTGCATTCATCCCAAACGACACAGCACCTGAATCCTAAGAGTACCACAGGAAGCAGGGTTTGGGTTTAGGATGTGTTTGAGGGCCGATGGGCTTTGGGTATAGTGGTTGCAAAATTTCACATGCCCGGGCACAGCGCCATGGCCGCTTTGTCACATGTAGGGTCGGAGGCCAGCACCACCTGCATTCCATTCCTGGTCTGTGAGGTGAGGTTTCGCCCAGAGGTCTCACTCACCAAGAGCCAGACACATTTTCATTGAGATGGCTATGTACTTTTACAGCATGCTGTATAAGTAGTACCTACATCGGGATATACAGCCTGCAGCCTGCGAGTTCTACCTTGTGCTTATTTTCGGGACACCGCTGGGTGTAGGGTTTGTAAGAATCCGTTTCCGGGGGCCTCACATCCACAAGGACTCCTTCAGCCTGTTCACCTTTTGTTTAGTACCTTTAGAGCTCCTTGATTATTTATGTAAACTCTTGATGTGCAACCCTGCCATGGGAAGAACTGACTTACCCCAACATCCAGCCCGTTGCCTTAGAATCCTAGGGCAATCATGGGCTTGCGGCTCTTGCAGTAGCGCTGCAGTAGCGCGCACGGCATATCAGCTCTTCACAACCTCAAGCCGAAGAGATATCCTGCACTTTATAAGCTCGACCTCCAGCTCGAAGGCATTGCGCCCGCCAAGGGTCTTCAGCATCATGTACTCGTACTGCCGAGCTCGGTGGGTATCAGGTTTTTCCTCGGCCGAGATGTTGCTGGATGTCAGAGGCAAGTTGATTGAGGCAGCTGTCCGCTTCGCGCGATGCAGGAAAGGGCCCCTCAACCCTAACCCTAAACCCTAACCCAGTATCCCGATATTTGTTCTGCAAAAAACATAGTCGAACCCTGCACATCCCATCTGACGCAGAATCTTGCCGGATGTAGAAATAGAAACGGAACATGCGCATTATCAGCTGGAATGACAATGAACGGGGTCGACTCCTTGGCCAAGCACTTTCAGCAAAGAGAAGCCATACAAACATTAGAAGCTAAAACCCATTCTCGCTGCCTTGTGTCGCCGGGGTGCCGACAGTGCACCTGTTTGCCACTGGACTGAAAGCAAGCCAGACTTGCAAACTTTGCCCCAAAACCCTAAACGCCTTATTCTGCACCGGAGGCCCGCAATCTTAAACTTGAAAATATCTTAAACTTTAAAATCTCTCAACAACAAGCTCGCAAGCCCAGAGTCGATAGTCACGGCACTCGTGCTCACGGCGCAGCGGGTTCCCCAGGCTGGTCTCGAATGGTTCCTTAGGCCGTTACCAAAGATGAGGGGCTTCGACGCTCACTCGCACAAGGCAGGCAAGGCTTCAACGTCCATCGAAGAAAGACACCACTTTGCCACTTTTTGGGTTTAGGTGACATTCCGCGTCAACTACATCCACCTGTTCCGCGATCCCCAGAAGAGACCTGTAATACATAGTCAGAGCCCAGTATTGGGAGGTCACGGCGCAGACTCCATCAAGTACCTAAAAGATGAGAGTTTAGGGCAGATTTAGGATCCTTACACGCTGGGGTCGAGCGAGCGAGCCTGAGCAGCTAGGCTGCGAAAGGCTTTGCGCTTACGTTTGCGAACGTTTGCAAGCTGCTGCTTCTGCAGGATTCAGCCTCCAGCTGCGCCTAGGAGTTACATTAAAAAATGAAAGGGGCGCCCTTTTTTGGTTTTAAGTTATCTAAGTTCTAAAGATATACAGGGGTGCCCTTTTTTGGTTTTAAGAGGATTACAAGAACCCTAAAGAAACGAAAAAGTGCCTGCTCCGGGTCCTAGAGCTTCTCGACAGGAGAAGAAAGGCAGGCCCCTTCTTAGCTGGCAAAGATGCCCTAAACCCTAAACCCTAAACCCTAAACCCTAAACCCTAAACCCTAAACCCTAAACCCTAAACCCTAAACCCTAAACCTAAACCCTAAACCCTAAACCCTCAACATGCCAAGGCGAAGATCCGAACTCCCGACCAGTTGCCAAGCAGTGCACTGCCAGAGCTCCCCTACGGGCGTATAGGGATGAGGTCTTCAAAGCCCTAAGCCCTAAACCCTAAACCCTAAACCCTAAACCCTAGCCCTAAACCCTAAACCCTCAAAGCCAAGCCCAGGCCTTTACACCGTGATCCTCATGCTTTGAAGAAGCTGGGCTGCCAAACCACCTCACATACCCCCCCCCCCACCCCTGCCCCCCTCGCCCTAAACCCTAAACCCTAAACCCTAAACCCTAAACCCTAAACCCTAAACCCTAAACCCTAAACCCCAAGCCATCCCTAATCCCCTCCCCCTGCCCCCCCTATAGACCCTAAACCCCAACACCATAAGCACTCTGCTGCCCTGGGGCCCCGCTTTCACGGAGCAGAGCCCAGCAGCTACACCAGCAGCAGCCAAGCGCTGCCAGTGAAAAGAGCTCTGGCGCTCCTGGGATAATTTTTTTTTGCGCTTAGGGATGTTTAGGGTTTAGGGCTTTAGATGTTGAGTGTTCAGGGCTTCAGGAGGGTTCAGGGCTTAAGGATGTTGAAGGTTTAGGGTGCGCAGGTTTGGTTTTGCCACCTGCCTAGTGGAAGTCGCACCAAGGAGGGGATCATACTGCCAGTGCCAATACAGGCAACTGAGAGATGCTACAGTGTTCAAGGGGTGGAGGTCCGGTGTCCAGGAGTAGGATGTGGGAACTGAAATCTAAACCTTCAACCCCAAACTCCTTCAACCGCTTTACGCTCTCTCTCTCCCTCTCTTTCTGTCTGTCTCTCTCTGTCTCTCTTTGTCTCTCTCTCTCTCTCGCACAGAAATACCTCTCTCTATTTCTCTCATACTCATGGGGAACCCTTCTTCCTTCTGGGAACCCCCCTCCCCCCCCAAAAACCCTAAACCCTAAACCCTAAACCCTAAACCCTAAACCCTGAACCCGAAGAACAAGGTCGCCACGAGTCCATCTTGCATCCCAGCGCCGGCCTGAAGTTCGCTCCGCCGTGACCTGGATAGGTTTAGGGTTTAGGGTTTAGGGTTTCGGGTTTAGGGTTTAGGGTTTAGGGTTTAGGGTTTAGGGTTTAGGGTTTAGGGTTTAGGGTTTAGGGTTTAGGGTTTAGAGTTTCGGGTTTAGGGTTTAGGGGTTTAGGGTTCATGGGGTTTACGATGTTATCTTAAATTGACTGTATCGGGTTTACATAGGGTTTGTAGGGATGATATGAAGTCTGAATTCAGTCATAGGTTCCCAAGTAACCTAGCAAAGAAGCAGAACCGTTAGTTGGGTTTAAACAAAAGAAAGCAATGTGACACTGGGTATCCTAGCTGGCCCTGAACTCCAAACTTTTTTGCAATTGCAAAAGTTTCCGAAATCCGGACCTTCGTGGATTGAGAAGGACCCATTCGCGGTTCAGGGTGTGTGTGTGTGGTAGCAGCACCAAGGCCTCAACGCTCAACCACCCCAAGCCCTAAACCTACATCCATAAACCCTTTTTGCTCCAAGGCTCTCTCTCTCTCATGCGCCGGGCAACCATCCCTAAACCCTAAACCCTAAACCCTAAACCCTAAACCCTATTAAACCCCTGGATCCCTTTTTGGCAAGGGGCAGGTCGCCACTCGGCGCACGAGGATGCGGAAACTGCGAGGCGCAGGCATCACCTGAGATGATCGGGCGGCTGTGAGCTTCGGGTCTGGGTTTAGGGTTTAGGGTTTAGGGTTTAGGGTTTAGGGTTTAGGGTTTAGGGTTTAGGGTTTAGGGTGTAGGGTTTAGGGTTTAGGGTTTAGGGTTTAGGGTTTAGGGTTTAGGGTTTAGGGTTTAGGGTTTAGGGTTTAGGGTTTAGGGATTTTCTAGGACGGTTCAGGGGGAGGAAGGGAGGGAGGTGGCCTGCACACTCGTTTGCGCTCAAGCTGAAGTAGCCCAAGAGTCATACTATGATGAGGGTACCCGGCTTGAGGTTGGTTCCTTTTACCTTTGACGTGAGAACTCAGAACCCATAAAGGGCAGAAGGGTAAGCTGGGGCTACCGAGGGGTTCTTTCGTAACCTGTACAAAAAGTAGGTTGGCTTAGGGGTTTTAGGGTTCGGAAGTCGTCAGGTGGCAGCTCTGAAAGAACTAAGGGTACTGTACTCATTCTGAATATGAGAACCCCAGAACAGGCTCCCCAAACTTCGGGAAACCCTCACGTTTTCTTTCGGTGAAAGATTCCAAGGCTTCTGTTCCGCTCCCCACCAAGGAGCTCTGGAAGTCATATGATTCGGACCTGATTAGGAGTCCAGGGATTTATGTTTAACCCGATGTCGACAACAACCGTGAAGCATCCATCGGTAATTTGCGGCTTACGGTAGGGGTCTCACATTCGCGTTCACAAGCAGGCCCAGTCGCCCCTTGGCCATTGAGCATCGCGGGGCACGCTCTCTCGGTCGACGTACGGGCTTTCAGGCTGAGGGTTCATAGGCTATGCATAGGGGTTTAGGGACTAGGGTTTAGGGGGGGTGAGAGTTCATAGGGCTGAGGGTCTGAGGCGGTAAGGTGTCGGGGGGTCTGGGGTTCAATCATGCTTGCCAGAAGTAAGGGGCTGTAACACGATGTGGTGTCAGGCTTCAGGCAACTTCTGCTGAAATCTGTCGAGCATGACTTGACTGCCTGAAAACATAGGGCACCCAAAACACAGCTATGTGCTGAACTTAGAGACTGTGGACTTCATGCGTGGTTTGGTTTGTGAGCCGAAAAGCATAATGCTGGCCAGGCAGCAGGCGCTATGCTTTTGTAGGGTTTGCAGTCTCACCCTCATCATCAAGCAAACGAAGGGCTTACACCCATAGGCAACCCCAGCAAGCAGCGCTTGTTGCGGGATCCCAAGGTGTCAAACTCCCAATGCTGCGATGGGATCTTGTGAAAATGTGCCAGGAATCGGGGTGGAATGCGCGCAATGCTGTTTTCAGGGGCAAAATCTTGGCAATTGCTCAAAGCCCTATAGATTCTACCGAAGCACTGGCATTCGCATCGGTCAGGCACAGTTCCTAGGATGCTGCCGTACCACCATCCACCATAAGGCCTGGATGGAATGCCACGTAACCCTAATTAAGCTCCAAGGCCCTGTTTTCCTACGACGCCAAGACAGAAGGCCCGGACAAAAAGGACCAGCTAAACTACACCCACGAGTAACCTAGGAATAAAAAGGGCACCCTTTTTGGTTTAAAGGGGCTCGTAAGGGAACCGAAACCCCCAAAAACACGGGTTTTTGTTGGGGACGGGGCATCCCAATGATGTGTCCCCCAAACCCGAAGCACACCAACTTGAGCCTCGGTCGTGACGCCAGGCAACTCAGCGAAGTTCAGTAGGAGTTTTTGGGTTGGAGGCTTATGGTCTTTCGTGATCTTTCGAAAGCAAGCTAGGAATGAAACACATGGGGGCTAAGAAGGGGACCTTGCCCTACCTTCAGAACCCTAACAACCTACTCTTCGAGATGTTTTTGGCTCTCAGAAACACTTCAGCACAATTCAGGCAGGGGTCCCCGGCTTATCTTGGGAACCGAAAGCCTTGTCGTTTGTGCACGCTTCCTCAACCGAAACCTACCCAAAAGTAGGTCTTTGTTGAGGGTCGGGGACAGCGATGTCTCCGGGTTTGTTGTGGCTGTAGGGGTTGGGGGGGGGGGGGGGGGGGGGGGGGGTCGCTTCGCTGAACCCGGGTTTGGGGTTTGAGCTGGCAGCTTGCAGCAAGGGGCCGAAGAACTGTCCTCTGCACTGACACCGGTCACCAACCTCCGAAATGGTGGTTGAAGCCCCTAAAACCCGAAAACCCACACCGGAAACCCTGGCCCTGAACCCTAAACCTCCTGAGCATGAAGCTGGGATCACCTCAAGATTCTTCCCACAGCCGACTCGAACAAGATTCATAAAGGCCGGTGGCCGCCTTATCCGTTACCCTTATACCTTACATAATATAGCCCCTAGATACCCTAGTAAGAAGCCCCCCCTGCAAAAACATAAACCCTACGTAAAGAGACCACCAACCAATATAAAACAAGATGGTTCTTATGCCTGCCCCAAACAAAACATCCTGCCCGAAACCCTAAACCCTAAACCCCCTACACCGCGGCCCCCTCAAGGATCATGAGCTACCACTCCGCCAACTTGCAGACCCAGGCGCCGCTGACGTCAAAGGCGAGGTCATGGGAGCCTTGGGCACCCTATAGGGTTTAGGGTTTATATATATATACATATATATATATATATATATATATATATTTATTTATTTATTTTACATACACATATACATACGTGTATACATATATATATATATACACATGTACTTATACACATACGCATATCCATATATATATATACACACATATAGATCAGGGCTTAGCGTTTAATGTTTAGGGATGCCCTGCCGAGTACTCGGGGGATTGTCTTCATGAGGGCACGGAGGTTGTGCCTTAAAACCATCCGAAAACTCGGCCCATGTACTTCAAGATATGCATTTTTGTGTACATATATAAATGTGTGTGTATGTATGTATGTGTGTATGTACGCATACATGTATGTACGGTTGTATCTATATATATATATATATATAGCTATATATATATATATAAACCCAAAACCCTCAACCCTCAACCCCAAAACCCTAAACCCTAAACCCTCACTCAACCCCGCACAAAAAAATGTCATCAAGGGCCCTGAACCAGGATTTCAAAGGTCCGGGCGATGCTCTGTCCCGGCATTGCCATGGATGGAGCCCTGGGCTACAGGACCGGGATCCACGGGTGTCGGGTTTAGGGTCGAGGGCCTGTACTTGAAGGTTCATGGGTAGGTATAAGTGGGATTATAAGTAGGGGAACTAGGGTTGTAACTTTATTATGGGCACTTATAACTACCCATGAACCTTCAAGTAGGGTTTTGCCGGGTGCTGGAGGTATATGAAGTAGGGTTTATATTTCTTGTACCCCCAAAAGGACATCAAGTATATACACTCACCAATATTAAGAAGGAACCCAATATACACTCACCCAAAACAGTACAAGAAACCCTCCTTCATGTGGGGGCTCCAAGCGCAAAAAGGGTGTGGAGGCTAAACGCTGAGCCCTGGTGCTGCTGGTTGGGGGGTGTCTGGCCTTGTCGGCCACCACATCCCTGCATCTATCTGCATCTTAAATCCCTAAACCCTAAACCCTCTCGACTTAAAGCAGAGGAATCTCCAAACCCAACCGACGGGGCATCCCAGCCCGAAACGCTCAAGCTGAACTTCAACTCCACTTCCTGTTGCGCTCTCTCCGTTTCTCTTTTTCTTTTTCTTGCTTTCATGGGGGCTTGAGGCTAGGGTTCCCCCCCCCCCCTTTCTCTCTCTGTCTCTCTCTCTCTCTCTCTCTCTCTCTCTCTCTCTCTCTCTCTCTCTGTCTCTCTCTCTCTCTCTTACAGGAGGGTGGGCATTCTTGGTCCCTCATTCCTGACGCCTACTCTGAATCCGTGGAAACCGTTTCTGAGGCCCAGTCGATGGCATCGACATGGGCACGGCGCCCATGGGCATTGGTGCAAAGGCAGGCGGCCTGGGTAGGCGCTTAGGCCTAGGTGTTTAGGGTTCAGGGTTCAGGGTTCAGGGTTCAGGGTTTAATGTTAGCGCGTTTTGTACCAGCCGTCTAGCAATTGCTCTATGTCTAGTCAGGGGCAAAAAAAAAGGTGACTCCGAGGGTCGCTTTCTATGTCGCTGGAACGATGATGGGACGGACCCGAAACCATATAGCTTACGACCCGCGAGCAGTCATGGTACAACCCTCAAGACAGTTATATATGTTGTTATTATTAGTATTATTGTTATTATTACATATATACATATAGACATATATACATATATACATATATACATATAGATGCATTTGTACTTATATAACCCTTTGTAAGGTCGGAAGAGTGCCTACTGCAGCCTCAGGGTTGAAACAAGCCCCAGTGCTGCCCCAAAGTAGGCCCTGAGTTCAGAGTTTCTTCAGTCAGGGTGTAGGGTTTAGGGTTTATGGGGGGGGTGTAGGGTTTAGCGTTTAGTGTAGGGGTTTAGAGGGTGTAGGTGTAGGGTATCGTAATCCCTAAAGCAAACCAAAGCCCAACGGCCCCTCAACCCCCAAACCTCAACTGCACGATGCGGGAACTATAGTTATAACACCCTTTCAAGCACTCAAGGTCTGGACGCCATGAAAGGAGACGTCTGCCCTGCGCAGGCGACGGGACATTTTGAGGTACGTAGTGGAATTTTTGGTGGCCTCTATGGCTTGTGTGCCCTTTGAAGCTCTTAAAGGCTTTAAAGTAATGACTGTGGGGCGCAGGCAATGTGCCTCCCATACGACCACCGGAAAGACCCCAACCCAAACATACGGCCGAAATGAAGTTTACTGAAGGGGTTCGACATAAATGGGCACCCCATGGGATCCCATGTGTCTCAGGCACAAGGGCATTCAGGGGCATTTGGCTTGGAGACTTAGGGTTCAGGGTTTAGGGTTCAGGTGATAAGCCCTAGGCCCTCAGCCCTCAGCCCTCAACCCTAAACCCCATTGAGGCGGCGCGACTTCAGGTCTTTGAGTTCCTTGTTGAGGGGCTTAGGGTCTGGAAGCCTGGGAACAACATGGACGATGGGTCCCAAAGCAAGGGGGGGAAGAGCCGTCTCCTTTCTTGGCAGGCAGGCAATTTCAGAAAGACCTACTTGGTAGCCAGGTAACCATATGATCATAAGCGCACCCTTTTTGGGGTTGGTTATGTCATAAGGGAACCCATAACCAAAAAAAGGGTAGAAGGGTACCACTGGGCTACCAAGCCTAAAAAGGGCTTTTGCGCTCTAAGAAGGGTAGGCTTGGGGTTAGGGTTATGCGGTTCTTGAACTCTGGGAGGTGGGTGCTGCTGTCAACCTAGCCTAGCCAAGAACCAGACACTGTAGGGTCCTCGCAGAACTAGAAAACGAAACCTATCTGAAACCTGCGGCGGCGAAAGGCGAAGATAGGAACAGGCACATAATCCCGAGCCCGGAAACCCAAGATGCCGAGCACCTGTAGAAACGAAAGCAAAACACTCTGTTCGCTTTTTTGCTGGCTGTACAATGATGCCCACGTTGACGACGGTGCCCGAACCCTGCCCGAGCGCCCAGATCTTCGTAGATGCGGCTGAGGGTTGAGGGCGTTTAGGGTTTCAGCGCTTAGGAAAAACTTAAGCTAAGCTTTGAACCTTCTCTCCTTCTCTCTCAAGCTTGAACGCCCTGAACGCCATGAACCTGACCTTTATAGCTCAAAGGTCCCTTTGTGTTAAGTTTCCAAAAAAACCCCCCTGGTGCTGGTTTGCAAACATGACCTTACAAGGTAGGTCTGGGGCCCCTCGATACTTGAATTCTCAAAGGATGCCCTCGGGCTCTCTATAAAACCCACATGGGCACGATTCCTCAAGGAATAGGGGTAAAGGTAAGCTCTGCAGGCAAGGGCATGTCGATGAACCAAGTTTCGAACTGTTGTTGGTTAAGGCCTTGAGCTTCCTGGTGTAGGGTTTAAGTGGGTCTTTGTTGGAGTTGGGTTTCGGAGTTTAGGCAGAAACATGGTACCGACGTCCAAACCCATCCTTTACAACAAGTCTCGGTCGTCGCTACAAACAGACCAATGGTTCGACAGACTGAAGTCTGAACCCACTAGGACTTGTAAAGGGATTCTACGGCAACAAGTATGGATTACACAAACGAAGGACTTGTCCGATTGTCCGGGTTGCAGGGCAGAGGCTTAGAGCAAGTCTGCAGCATGGGCGCCACGATCATCCATGGGTGTCGCCAAGCACTCCATGCATCAGCCCTAAACCCTAAACCCTAAACCCTGAACCCTAAACCCTAAGCCCTAAACCCTACACCCGGGATGGCTTGGGTTCACCCAAGATATGGGTAGTTCTGTAAATTAGTGAACATAGTTTCGTGAACCTCCCCATGTCGGTGCTTCCGAAATTAGGGGGTACCCTTTACCCTTATTTGGGTCCTGCTGATCGGGGAATCCTACTATTTGGGGGGTCTGTATTTGGCCTGAATACTAGCCCGGGCATGGCAGCTTTAGCTGCAGCATGGAGGGCCAAGCGACGCTTCTCAAGGAAGCTGGTGCTAAGTCGTACTGATACGGAGCCGGAAGAACAAGAACTTCTTAAGGCCCTGTGTCCCGTACTGCACAACAAGGCGTCGAAAAAACGAAGTACCATGCATTCCGCGTTTATGCTACCGTTACTACCGCATTTTGCTTCTTAAAGTCTCTTAAAGTCTCTAGGGGGGGGAGTTTGGGATAGGCGCTCGGCTCTAAAACTTTCGAGGCATTGGTGATCTTTCAGGTTTTTTTCTTTGGATGACACCCTTGGCCTGCCCGGGGGGCCAAGATAGTTGGAACGGGACAATGGGCATGTCTGAATGTCTTATAATTAATGTCTTATACAGGGTTACTACTGGTTGTCTATTTAGGCTCCTGTATTACAGCTACGGAACATGCGTGAATTGTTTAGGATTTAGCTTGCGGCCTTTGCTACCGGATCCGCACCAAGGAAAGAAGCAAAGACCCTAAAGCGAGGCGTGGACGCTCTGGAGGGGATTCCTCAGACTGCGGTGGCTCTGCGATGTCTTAGTGCACCATGGTGGGGGGGGGGGGGGTTTTCACATGAGCCGCCTTCGTTTGCTTCGTGCCCTCCTGCCAGTCCGTCCACACCTTGCTGACACATCTAGTGGCAGCCCAGGAGGGGGCGACGTTCACCGATTAACCCTTCAAACCCTATTTTACCCTAAACCCTACTTCCTAACCCTAAACCCTAAACCCTAAACCCTGAACCCTGAACCCTGAACCCTAAACCCTGACTGCATGTTGTTGGACCCTCTGAGGCTTAAAACAACAACATCGTGCCTCTGACTTTCGAGCCACGCCTTGGATTCTCTACTCAAGCCCCTCTGCAAGTCAGTCCGACGCCTACACTGCCTACACTGTATAGCCCTTTCGAACCAAGACTAGGACAAGCTTGCAACACCCTAACTCCTAGAAACCCTGTGAGCCCTCATCTTCTCCCCATCATGGGCTTGGTAGCCCAGTAGTCACATCATGATAAGGGCACCCTTTTTTGGGTTGGTTTCCTTATAAGGGAACCCGTAACCCAAAAAAAAAAGGGTAAAGGGCCCTTATAAGGGAACCCGTAACCAAAAAAAAGGGTAAAGGGTACCACTGGGCTAGCAAGTGTGTGTTGAAGCCCCCGAGCGCCCTTTGACCTTCAACTCCCAAAAGCCCTGGGCTGAGCGTTTATCCCTAAACCCTAAACCCTAAACCCTAAACCCTAAACCCTAAACCCTAAACCCTAAACCCTAAACCCTAAACCCTAAACCCTAAACCCTAAACCCTAACCCTAAACCCTAAACCCTAAACCCACCAAGCCATCGAAGAATTCACCTCCTGGAGAGCCTTCGCCACCCACTTGGTGGGGCGTCGAAGCCGCTGCTGTGAAAAAAATTGGGCCCCCGGCAGCGCATTGGGGCTTTTTTCCCACCCGTTTCGCACTGGGGTTTAGGGTTTAGGGTTTAGGGTTTGGGGTTTGGGGGGGGGGGGGGGGGCATTCGGGTTTAGGGTTTAAAGGGCTTAGGGGGCTGATTTTTTGAGGCGGGGGGGGGGGTTGGGGGGGGTAAAGGATGGGGTGAAAGGTTTATGTCTTTAACAACGGGAAAAAGTTAGTTTAGGGCTCTAAGCACTTCAGGTCTTTTGAGGCTTTGTCATCTTAATCTAGGGCCTAGGGCAGGGGGGCGACTAGGGGCCGGGCTCGAGCTGGCCAAAACCGTAAACCTTTTTGAACCCAGACTCTGAAACCCTAAGCCCTAAACCCGTACCCTAAACCCTAAACCCTAAACCCTTAACCCTAAACCCTAAACCCTAAACCCAAACTGAAATGGAGTTTAGGGTTAAGGTTGCCGGGGTCCCAAGTGCTAGGCATCTGCAAAGTCCATCGCAAGCCACTCGTGGTTGCGGAGGTCCTTGGTTTCCCCAGCCAGTTCGGGTTTAGGGTTTAGGGTTTAGGGTTTAGGGTTTAGGGTTTAGGGTTTAGGGTTTAGGGTTTAGGGTTTAGGGTTTAGGGTTTAGGGTTAAGGGTGAGGGTTTTGGGTTTTGGGCTTAGCCTCAGGAGCCGAGGGAGAAAAGTGTGCCCCAACCCGCAATGAACCCAGAACCCAGAACCAGTTTTTGGTAGGTTGCCTATATGAGTAATTAACAGAAAGGGCCTGTGTTGCTTGCCTAGAACAAAAACGATCCTGAGATTCTTAAGCCGTACCAGCCTTGCACCATGGTAAAAGCTAAGCCCTAAAGGTAAACCCTAAACCCTTTCGTGAACCCGGGCTCTCTGAGCTAACCCCCAAACCCGGTATAACTACCCTCAACCACGGTAAGCCCCAAGCCCTATTGTAGCACTAAACCCTAAACCCTAAACCCTAAAACCCTAAACCCTAAACCCTACAACCCTACAACCCTACAACCCTACAACCCTAAAACCCTAAAACCCTAAAACCCTAAACCCAACTGCAACCACGGATCGCCAGCGCCCAGCCGCTGGTCGGGATCGCGTCGGACGCAACGGCCAATGAAGTCCTGCTTGGGTTTAGGGTTTAGGGTTCAGGGGTTTACATAGGGTTTAGGGTTTTAGGGTTTAGGGTTTCAGGGTTTTAGGGTTTTAGAGTTTGAGGCTTTTAGGGTGTAGGGGTTTTAGGGTTTATGGGTTTTGGGGACTTAGGTTTCGGGGATTTATCCCAAAGGGCTTAGGGTTTTGGGGTTTCACTCTAGAAGGCTTTAGGGTTAAACGCTTGTCATTTTTTCGTTTTTGCCTAGGGTTTAAGGGTGTAAGTCGGGTTGCGCGGGAGGTTGTTCGGGGTAGGCGGTTGCGGGGTTGGGGGTCATTTTTGTAGGGACCCCTTTTTCAATGTAGCCACCCCGGCACACCATCCCTTACCCTATCTAGATGCGACTCTCCCCAAAAACAGCACCTGCCGTAGACACATGGCAGCTCAGATGCCCCAAAACCGGCAGCGAAACCCACAAAAGTGCTACAGGCATCCGAAGGCATCCTGATGACCTTGTGCCCCCAAAGCCTCGTGCAAAAATGCCCAGAAGCCTTTCTCCAGAGTTTGGTATCACCCTACGACCTTGCTAAACCACCGACAGAGAGAGCAATGCTGGGAAGGCCTACCAGGACCGCTGCGTCTTGTCACCCTAAACACGAAAACCATGTGTAAAACCTTAAACCCTAAACCCTAAGCCCTAAGCCCTAAACTCTAAACCCTAAGCCCTAAGCCCAAAGCTCGAACCATCCTTGCAGGTCTCGCTGACCTGTTCTGGGAGGGGCGGCGTCTCCTGGAAACAAGGCCAAGGGTTTAAGGGTTTAGGGTTTAGGGTTTAGGGTTTAGGGTTTAGGGTTTAGGGCTAGGGCTTAGGCTTGAGGATTAAGGGTTGAGGGTTGGGTGTACTCAGCGCACCGCTTTTACCTTATACCATAAGACGAAACTCTAAAGGTACCTTATAACATCCCGAGGGGCCCCTTTTTGTAGGGATCATCGTTCAGACTTCTGTGTCTGTGCTTCATCAGATAGTCATCTCGTGCGTTTGCTGTCTTCTTCGTTCCCTGTAAGCATTGATGTAGGGTCTTTCTTGGGTCCGTGCCTGTTCCTGATGCTTTAGTCCTTACGGCCACCTGTTGCCTACTTTGTTCAGCCCAGCCGTTAGCTGCGCCCCCTTCGCAGCTGGAGATCTCGGGGTTCAGAGTCCGAATGAAACACGTCTTCGGGGGGTGGGGGTTGGGGTGTGGGTGGGAGTTTGGGCTGAGGGCTGGGGTCACACAGGCCGGATGCACTCTCTCTCTCTCTCTCTCTCTCTCTCTCACAGGGGGCTTCAAGAAAGGTTGACAACGAGATCCCTTAGCTTCGAGACGCCCTAGGGTTTAAGGGTTTATGGCCGTTTGATGTCCCGCGCCTGGGACAAGCCGATCTTAACCAAAGCGGCGAGGTGATGCCTCGGGATTGCCCTAAACCCTAAACCCTACACCCTAAACCCTCAGCTTAAACCCCAAGCCCCAGACAACCCTAAGCCCCGAGTTTGTTCCTGCCTTGTTCTTGGCCTTCCTTATTCCTTATCCAAACAAGGTTGGTCCTTGCTCCTAAACCCTAAACCCTAAACCCCAAACCCGAAACCTATCGTTTGTAAGGACCGCGTTTCTTTGCGGAGACTGAAGTCCAACAGCAAACCCTGGGGCCGACCCCATGAACGCAGAAGCTTTTTTCTTTTTTGTAGGCTTAGGGGATAGGGTTGAGGGTTTAGGGTTCTAGTAATCACATCCAGAAAAAGTAGGGTTTGGGGGCTCTTAAAGTAGAGATTAAGCAACGACACTTAGGTTGTGAGGATGGTCTCAGGGCTCTTTGAATTGGCGGCGCACTGGCCAGCATGTGTCCGTAAGTTGTCTCCTAAACCCTTTTGTAAGACGCTTCCGGACACGAAGCCTGAAGCCTTTAACCCTTTTTTTGAACTCTTTACCCCAACCCCAATCAAAACTGCCGATATACTGCAATAACACATCATACACAATTGTCTACTACACATATGTACCTCAGATGAAACCTATAAAAACCCTAAACCCTAAACCCTAAACACTATCTAAAACAACCCCGAAGATGCCCCCCTTTGGCCCCTTTAAAGGCTGGGCCCCCCCCCCCCCCCCCAGCGTTCTGCAGCTCAAGGGGCTCAAAGCGGCCCCAAGGAACGTTGGCCGTGCCCATCTCCTTTAGTGCTTAGGGTTTAGGGTTTGGGGTTTAGGGTTTGGGGTTTAGGGTTGAGGGTTTGGGGGGGTTGGGGGCTTCCTTTAAGTTTGGGGTGGAGGGTTTCTAGGGTTTAGGGGCAAGGCCGCCATGCCATGCTGCTCCTAAACACTGGTACAACCATCAAGTTTCTGTTTTCGGGCCGGGGGCTCCTAAACTTGGCTTCCGGCCGGGGATTCCTAAAGCTTCAAATGCCAAAGTCCCTGAAACCACGGGATCCGCATCGACCCGGGCGAAGACCCCGATAGGACTTGAGCTTACCTCTTGCTTGGTGGCTTCAGGGTCCTCCTGAGGCCCACAAAGGCAGAGAAGCTTAAGACCCCCGACTCCTTACCAGCCCTGTGAGCCTATAAGCCCTTTTGGCAACTGGGCTTGCGCCACGGAAGGAGTCTACAAACCCCAAAACCCTAAACCGGTGTCGGTGCACAGACTCGCCCTGCCGCACCAAAGCTGACCCCCTCCGGCTCCCAAGAATGTATGTACTCGTACTCTTTGTAGATATTCGGTCTGCTGATGTTGAGACCGTTGCAAAGGGCCACGGTTATCATTCAGAAGATCCTACTGCCAACTATGCTCGTCAGCCAAAAGCACCCCTCAAGCGACCCTTTACCGTTTAAGACATCCAAAACCTCAATGCGCCTTATGAGCCCTATAAGCCCCCCTAAACCCTATGGGCCCTGTAGACCCTACAAACCTAAACCCTAAACCCTAAACCCTAAACCCCTAAACCCCTAAACCCCAAACCGTAAACCCCTAGACCACTAAAACCCGATGCACCCGAACAGATTCGTTGACCGAGTGGCGATCACGACGCATCCAAAGCTCCAGAGGTCCGCCGCGCGACCGTAGCGGGAGTGGGCAAGGACCTGGGCTTTCCAAGGGCACTTACCTCGAGAACCCCAAAAACCTACCTTTTGGCAGGCTCTTACTATAAAAACCCCCGTTTAGGATTCTTGGGTAACCTACAGAACCTCAAGAACCCATACATGAAGGTTCATGGGTAGTTATACGGAGGGGTTTTAAGCACCCTAAATATGGTCATAACCATAGTTACCCCACTTAAAACCGCACTTGTAGGTACCCATGAACCTCCAAGCAATCTAGCTCGTTGGTACTGTAGGTTATTACATTACTATAAAACCTTTTGAGGGATTCTTAGGTAACCTACAAAAAGCAGGTTTGGGGTTCTCAAGGTAGGGCTTACAAGACCCTGTTTGTGTTGCTCTTTGGTCTTCTTAGACCCCCCCTTTTCATAGGATGTTCGGACGCTGCCCCTGCTGGAGCTAACAGCAACCCAAACTTAAATGGTTGGAGGCTCTCTGTTTGCGTTGGGGGGGGGGGGGGTCGGCACATGTCGGCACATGTCGGCACCTCACTGTCTGTAGGCCGCCATAAGCCCATAAGTTTCAAACGTCCAACCCAAAGATCTCCAAAGAGAGCTGAAGGCTTCCACCTCCCTAACCCCTCTCCAAGAACCCCTCTGAGCCACCTCGTATCTCTAGGCTTTTCAGAAGGACCGACAAAAAAACAGTGCTCGGGTTGTGGGCCACTACAGGGCTTAGGGTTGAGGGTGTAGGTTTCGGAGGCTCATTTGCAATTGTGGGCACAAGGGGGCCTCGCCCCAAGCGCCCACGCGCCGGACAATGCGTTTTCCTCGAAGCCCGCTCACATCCTGGACCAAAAACCGCGCTCTGGCCTAGGCGGAGGCGTGGCCGCGCTCGCTCACAGCTGTCATCACTTCTGGAAGTCTGGGGCGCGCGAAAGGGGTGCAATCCTAAACCCCTAAATCCCTAAACCCCTAAACCCCTAAACCCCCAAACCGCTAAACCCTAAACCCCTAAACCCCTAAACCCCTAAACCCCTAAACCCCTAAACCCCTAAACCCCTAAACCCTAAACCCTAAACCCGGTTCCCTAAACCCTAAACCCGCAACACCAGCACCCTTCGGCTGACCGGTGCTCGGGACGCTGCGCTTTGCAACCCTAAACCCTAACCCCTGAAACTCGGTTCTTCTGGTATTCGAGTGGTTGTTTGATTCTCAACTTTCGGGCTTCTTTCGGGTGACGGCGTAAGCCAAGCCATCGCTGAAATGTGGCCAGTGGCTTCTGGCGCCATCCAAGGGATGGAGCCACGCATGGTGTGCCTGAAGAGACCAAGGAACAAGGGATTGGGACCCCAAACCCTGCCTAACCACACGCAATCAGTTGGGTCTTGTACTTTGTCGTGGTTGGAAAGTCGCCAACACATGGATGTAGATCCATAGAGCATCTAAGATGATACCCTAAACCCTAAACCCTCAACCCTCAACCCATGATTATGGTACCCAGGAGCCCAGCAGTTACCATCGCCTACGTCTTGATGTGTCACAAAACCTGTTGAGAACTCGGCATCTCGTTCCTGGACCCTCAGTCCTAAACGCGGAAAACAAAGAACTGTATTGAGCCAGCACGCTCCAAGTCCTATAAGACCATGCACAGATCTGCAGAAGTAGACGCCCTGTAGCCCGATGAATCCTAAGGGTTCGCAACCCCCCGGCCCCAACCTCCACCCCCCTCCCCACGATTTTTTGGACCCTAAGACACCCACCCCCCCCCCCCCCCCCCCCCCCCCTGATTCTCGCGGCCATGCGACGTCAAGGTGTCATCCGTCCTCTTCGAGCATCCGAAGTCCGCCAACTTGACGGTGTCGCCTGACGCCGAGGCTCCAGGGTTTAGGGTTTAGGGTCGCGAGTGGGTTTGGGGCCCTAAACCCTAAACCCTAAACCCGTTTAGGGTTTAGGTTCAATGCTGCTCGCCTTATCGGGTTCCGTAGGTCGAGGGGACCTTTGGGAAGCTTGCGAGCAGGTCCGTCCTTCGAAAGCTCCCCCTGCTTGTGACATTTGCTCAGCGCTTGGCCCTTCTAAGCCCAAGCACAATAGACTCTGCTTGGAGGTTCATGGCTAGCTTCAAGTAGGCCTAGAAGTAGGCTTGTAAGAAAAGACTTCTAAGCATTTATTGCAACATCCACCCTGCTTACCCAAAACCCTAAACCATCGTTTTAGAATGTGCAGCCAACCTCGACATGCCAAAGGGACCAACTGCAGATTGCTACCAAATCCTGAAGACTCGAAACCCTACACCCTGAACCCCTCAAGAGCCAAATTCAGTCGGCCGGCCGTCGCCAATGAGGATGTTGCTGCCCTAGCTCAGTGGAGCGCTTGGGGCTTAGGGCTTAGGGCTTCGGGCTTCGGGCTTAGGGTTGAGGGCTGAGGGCTTAAGACTAGGGATCTGCAAGCTTGGGTTAGTAAAATCTGCAGTTCAGGGTAGTGTGGGCACCGTATGGTGCTTATCAGGGGCTGGGGCACCTAGGGATTGGTTCGCTTTCTGCTGCGTGCTGACGGCCTGCATGGTCTAGGCATTCTGACAGGGATAGGGCTGTTTCCGAGGTGGTGAATTCTGAGCATTATGGTCGCATGAATGCTCGAGACTCCAGCACCAGAAGACGACGGCAGCTTCCTAAACCCTAAACCCTAAACCCTAAACCCTAAACCCGAAACCCTAGCTAAACCCTAAACCACGAGCCTCGTCTGGCACCTTGGAAGCTCTTTGACATGGCTTCCAGGGCCCTCAAGGTTTGGTTTCTTAGGGTTTAGGGTTTAGGGTTTAGGGTTTAGGGCCCCTCAAGATTAGCAGAGGCCCCCCCCCCCCAGGACACCAGAGCTAAGTCTTGGTAGGCCAGGAACCATGTGGGTGGCTGTCAAGATGATGATCCCATTTGGGGTACCCTGAATATTAGATGCCGTATTCGAATAGGGATCCAAAAAGGGACCATCATTTTGAGACAACCACCCATAATTTTAATAGCCATAACCAAAAAAAACAGGGTAAAGGGCACCACTGGGCTGCCTAGAAGTCCCTAGCAGATCCTAGCAGGATCGGCCTTTTCTTTTGGGGTGCCTCTGCAAAAGAACCGGGCTTTTCGGCCATTCGAGCTTATCGGTGCTGAACGGAATGTGAGAAGGCTTCCCTTAAGATTGTCAAGCCTACTTGTTGGTAGGTTGCTACCCTTACACAGGATTCCTAGGGAACCTACAACAAATTGAGTGGGGGCAGGGGGCGGTTCTCCAGGGGGGAAGCTTGAAGCCCCGGATCAGCCGGCGACTTGCAAAGGCAAAGGTAAAGGTAAAGCCTTGTATTAAATCGAGGAAGCCCAAAACGTTGAAACCCTGAACCCTAAACCCTAAACCCTAAATCCGGAACCCTTCCACCAAACTAGGGGTCTCCAACCTCCTGCCTTGATATCGCGATGGATAACTGCCGGGTCGGAGCTGTGCAAGTACTCCAGCCCATCCTCAGCATGGACAGTATTTTCCATGGCGGCGTCTACACCGCACACCCCTAGCCCTAAAGCCTAAACCCTAGCCCTAAACCCTCAACCCCAGCCCTAAACCCTAAACCCTAAACCCGTTCTTATGGAGGACTGGGACGCAGCCCTAAGCTACGGGATAGTGTTGAGGAGTTATCAGGGTTAGAGTTTGAAGGGGCTAAGTCCCAGCACCAGTGCTGACACAAACGCATGCACTCTCTCTCTGTCTCTCTCCCTCTTCCTCTCTCTCGCTCTCTCGCTCTCCCCCTCCTCCCTCTCTCTCCCTCTCTCCCTCTCTCCCTCTCTCTCCCTCTCTCCCTCTCTCCCTCTCTCCCTCTCTCTCTCTCTCTCTCGCTGATTCTCTCTCTCTCTCTCTCTCTCTCTCTGTCCCAATACCTCCCTCCTGGTTGGTGTGTGCTGCTAGTTCGTGGTCACCGCAAACTTTCAGAATGTGCACCACCTGCCCGTCAAAACTCGCCCTGGGCATCCACCTGGCCAAGCACCCAAGCATGCCGTGAGCTGCCCAAACCTACCTTTATAACCCAAACCTACGTTTTTGGTAGGCTACCACTCTAAAAGCCCTACTTTAGGATTCTGAAGTAACCTACACAAAAGCAAGTCTTCGGTCCTAGGATCTTAAGGTAAACCATCGAGTCGAAACTCGAAGCTCAGCCTCCGAAACCCTCCTTTTGCTGTCGGAGCTGCCAGGACTTGCATGGAGTAGGAGGCCATGAGACTTTCGGCAAAGGGCCCGAACTCGTTGAGCGCCTTTCCCGTGCTTGCTCTTCTGGGTGCCGGCGTTCTTTATGGAGGTCTAGAAGTGCAGTGCTTCACATCCTAAACCCTACCCCTAAACCCTAGTGGACCGCTCTTGGAGTCCCAACCCTAAACCCTAAACCCCAAACCCTAAGAGAGATAAGGAGAGAAATCGATGATCAAGTGAGAACAAGGTCTTGGGTCGAGCCTGCGGCTTCGTATAAGCTTGCGTGTAGAGTTGCACCAAGTGTCTCTGCAGTTTAGACTTTAGGGTTTAGTCCAGTATCACAGGAACTAAAGGTGGTGTGCAACCCCTCGACCCCAAAGCATTCCTTTCGCCACGGGCTGGGGTCTTCGGTCACTATTCGGGCGTAGTTGTTTTTCATCAGGCTTTGGGGTGTAATTGTGGTGTATTGCTGAAGTGTTGAGGGCTTAAAACTTAAAAGCAAGCATGTCTACGCTGCTTGAAGCCATCGTGTGCGTTCAATGATCAGGCTCTTAAGAGAGATTCTAGGAGGGAGGTACTGTACCTGGTGAACCTTATCCATCGTCAGCACGCCCCAACCAAGAGCTCACTTTGGAGGCTCGAAAGTAGAAAGACAAGGGCCCTTTTAAACAAGACTGCCTGATCTTGCTACGAAGCATGCACAGCTTATAAGAACGAACGAGCCTGGGTAATGCTCCCGCCGGGCAGATGCTCCAAATACAAGTACAGGCACTCGTCCAAGTAGTCGTGCCTAAGTGGCCCCCCCACGCTACACCCCGAATCGCCAGCAAACAGCCAGGCTGGGTGGCAGTTCATTCAACTGTTCCCTCCTCGAATTCCTGGAAAGCTGCGGGCAGCAGGCCAGCTAAGGGATGCACAGGCCGTGTGGAGGGTTTAGGGTTGAGGGTTTCCCCTCTCTATGGTACACGCACATGCATCAGAACCCAAAACCCAAAACGAACCCAAACCCCAAAACCACTTCAACCCCTCCATCAAGAACACAAAAACAAACGACTACGGCCGTCAGGTTCAGGGTACCTATAGCCCCAATTAAAAACTGTACTTACAAGCCCCCCCAAAGTCCCCCAAGTAGGTTATAAGTAGACCCCCCCAGATGGGTAGGTATAAGTACCCATGAACCTCCAGACCCTAGACTGGTTTAGGGTTTAGGGTCTAGGGTCTAGGGTCTAGGGTTTAGGGTCCAACCCTAAACCCTGGATACTCCTGGAGCCCAGGCACCCCAGGTAGGCGACGATATGCGGATGCTGCAGGGACTTCCTCGGCACAAGGGCTTCAAGGGCACGCGGGGGCGGAGGAAAGGCTTGTGGTTTAAGGGGTTTCGGGCTGCTAGGATTGTGTTTTGGGTTTTTAAGCTTTAGGGTTCTCCTATGGCCTTGACGTGGTTTAGGGCTTTAGGGTTTTTTGGGGTTTTTTGAAGGTTTTTAGGGGGCTCGGGGGTTTTAAGGATTTCAGGGCTCTCCTGTGGGGGGTTCGCTCATAAGCACCCCAGGTTTCGGGGTGGTCAATATAATATTCCCTCCCCAAAGGAGGTCGGGAAGGGGAAGTTCCTATCCTGGTATGTCTGGATTCTACACAAGTCAGAATCGAACAGACCTGTGGCTTCGCCTTCTGCGTGGCTCCCCGAAAGCCAAGCCCGACGCTCATGCATCCAAGCGGCATGATGTTCACCTCGTTCTCCAAAGAATCCTCCAGGCAGAGCTGGGTTTGGGGATTGGGGGTTTTGAAGGGGTTTAGGGTTTAGGGTTTTCTTTGGGGATGAAGAAGGAGTGTCTAGGAACCGATGGTATAGGGCGTAAGGCCACCCAAGCTGAGCTACACAAGCATAAAACCCTTCCGGGTACCTCTTATACCATAGAAACACGTCGGGTCTTCCAGTGCCGCTTGGGGGGGCCGGCTTTTTGGGCCTCTTTGCTATGCCTTGTAACGACCTTTCTCGGGATTTCTTTTGGGAGCTGATCGAATTTCTGAGTCCTTATGGCAGATCTTCATTGAAAATCCAAATTGGGTTTAGGGTTTAACCCCTAACCCCTAAACCCGCGCCACCCCGCCCAGCTAAACGAAACCTATGCCGACATCTCGGGCTCCTAAACCCATTTAACCCTCTCTCTACACATACAAACATTACAAACATATATGTGTCCTTCAATGTACAAAAAAATGTATAGATACACCCTTAAAAAAAACGCAGATCTCTAATATATATATATATATGTATATATCTATATCTAAATATATACACATATACACACCTCTCGCTCTCTCTCCCTCTCTCTTTAAACACTTGAGCCGACATCTTGGGTTCTTACGGTGCGTCTTGCGCCTTGAACTGCGCATCCCGGCGGTCCATGGCATTGATGGGCACCTTGGGAGGGGGGCTGTGGCGATTCCGCTGTTCAGGGGTTTCAGGGATTCTGCCTGGAGGTTCATCGGTACTAGCCACCCCCAAGTATATAATGTCTACCTGCAACCTGCTTTGAGGACTTAGGGGGCTTTTAAGTACAGTAAGAACTGGGTCAAGCCGGGTTGAGGGGTGTAGGGTCTGTAGGGTTGAAGGCCTTGAGACTGCTATAGCTCAATGCGTAAGGGTAGCCAGCACCGAGATCAGGGGTTGTTTTCGGCATGTTGCTCTCAAACTCCTCTTAGCGCAGGAGACCTCCACAGATGGTTGGTTAAGGGTCTAGGCTCAGGATGTGGACCTAGTTCTCTAACAGTCAAGCAAAGAAGGTTAGACATCCATCGTGTCTACAAAAGAAGGGTTCAGGGTTGAGGGTTAAGCTCACAGCTCAACTATGTTAAGGGCCTTGAACCTCTAGAAAAACTCGCTGTGAAAGGGTCGGCGTCGTTCAGAAGCAGGCTGCGGCTTTTTGCTGAAGGGGGGCTCCGGTCTCCTCCAAGGGGGTGAGTATACCTATGCAAATAGAAAAAATTGGTACTTGAATTGCTATTGATTCTCTTTATCTTTTATTGTTTTTTTTTCTGAGTTTTTCGTACGATACCTACCAAGAGGTTCTAAAGGGCATGCCCTTGGTACAACTCTTTAGGGCTCCTGTCTGATGTCTCGGAGATCGATAAGTCCCACTTAGGGTGTGCTTCAGAGTGTGGGTGGGGAACCCTCGAAAGAGCAGGCAAACCGTCACAGAGGTCTGAGCAGGCTTTTGATTCGCAACGCTCGCTGCGCCGCGTCTCAGAGCACCCACTGGAATTTCTCGAGACTCGCTGCAGAGATTTGGGGCAATGAGGCTGGCTAGAGAATATCCATGACCAAAAAGAAGGAACTCAAGTAGAAGAAGGCCCTGAGCCGAGAAATCCGACGGTCTCAACTCTCCTCCTCCACTCCCTTGAGATCGTGGAATGCGAGCAACTCCCAAGCCAAAACGTCCTTTGCTTTGGCCACCCAAAAGTTGAAAATTTAGGTTTTGGATTGTTCCCCTTAATCGGGATTATCGTAACCCCTACTGTAATTGCAATCGCTTATGATGGAGTGTGAGCGTAAGGGGAAACATCCCAAGTTTAGGTGTTTAGATGATTTTCTTTACTTTGTTTTTTGGGGGGGGTTCAGGAAGCAAAGCGCCGCCTAGGCAGCTACAGAGGTGACTTCATGACTTCATGCTAACTACAGTGAGAACAGGAAGTGCTGAAGAATGTGAAACAATCTGTCAAAGCCTACCGGCGGGTACAGTAGCTCTGGGCTAGCAGCTGCTTCGCCTGCATGAGAAGTAGATCTAGGCGTATGCCTACAGTGTGTCCTTAGACCCCGACATCCACGGTCTCTCAGAGGTGAAGGCTGTCTGTGTTCTTTGGCCAGCAGCCTGGAGTCCTGAGCCTACAAGGAATAATGGTAAAAGCTGTCCCGAACACGCGACCCCCCCCCCCCCCCAAAAAAAAAAAAAAAAGAACAAGGGCTCAGGCTAGGTCTGAAGGAGAACACCTGCCACAAAGCCCCACTACACCCCTAATGCTCCCCAGCAACCTCGGCCTGTTTAGGTTTAGGACAACGGAAGGCCAAAAGTTGGCGCATTCGCACTGCGATGAGTTTTACCCTAAACCCTAAACCCTTTTTGAGGAACCTTCAGTTACAACAAGTGGGACAACAAGGGCCCACCACACTGGGGAGCGTCCCAAGGCTCTTTCGCCACGGGGCTTTCGCAGTCGGACTTTTCCAGTTTGGAGTTTTGAGTCGAAGGTGTTAGGAACCCTAAACCCTAAACCCTAAACCCTAAACCCTAAACCCTAAACCCTAAACCCTAAACCCCGGGTCTGACAATGTCGGAGTGTTGGGGTGGCTTGCGCGACCCCCGGCGAACATGGCAGAAAGGAAATAGCGCGGGGGAATGCAAACGGAAACCAAGGCAAAGAGGACATACAACTATAAATCGCCTAAGCACCCCCAAAACATTGAAAAACTGATATTCTTCCTAATAAGGGCAATATAGGGATTCACATGTTTCAAACTTTTTTGGGGGGATTCTTAAGAAAATAGTATATAAAGCACGCATGTCAAGGACCCCTTGTTCAAATGCCCCTAATTACTGAATGCCTCCAGAATTCCTGCGGATCACACACACTTTCTCCCAAGTTCGAGCTGTAGGTCTGGTACTATCGGAAGTCAGGGGCGGGGGGGGGAGGCAGGCTACACCATCCTGCCCTAAACCTCAATCCCCAAACTCTAAACCCTTACTTCAAAGTCCCTGCTTCGCATTTTTACAGTTGCGGGAAACTCGCAACACTCAGAGCGAGAGAAAAGGCAGAAACTGAGAGCGAGACCGAGAGGAAGGGGTGAAGGAAGAGGGAAGAGGAACCCTGAACCCTAAACCCTAAACCCGGGGGGGGAGGGGGGGGAGCGCGGGGGGGGGGGGGGGAAGAGAGATGAGGAGGTGACTAAGGGGATCGCATTGGGCAAGCCCGGATCAAAAACCAGACAGAACCTAACACGCTACACAACTAGTTGCTTAAGAACCCCCCAAAAAATAGTAAATAATAACCACCCAAAAATAGTAAATAAAACTCCCTATATTCGGACTTATGAGGAATACTATTTGCTATATATATATATATATATATATATAGTTATTTGTTTCTTTTTGTTTTTTTTTGGGGGGGGTTCTTAAGAAAATTGCAGTACATCCTCAGCAATTGCAGTACATCCTCAGCATCGCATATGGGCTCAGGAAGTCCTCTGGCAGACTACGTTGGCCAAGGAGATCATGGCGAAGTTGTAATGTTTACGTTTACATGAGCCATCGTCAAAGCGTTCGGTCCCAGGGAATGTCATGGTTCAGTCTGTTCTTCCAAAGAAACCGGGCAACTCAAGAAACTCTAAAGTTCAACTGCTGACTCAGACAAGTTCAGAGAGGTGAGAGTGCCCAAAAGACAAGTTCAAGGCTTCCTAACCAGCATCAATAAACTTAGTTGTCCAGTATTGGGATTTTGAGGTGATTATACTACCCCAAAAAGGTTAAAGGTTACATACTCTACTACTAAGATAACACGTAAAGACAACAAGTTGCGGAAAAGCTCCGCGCAGGCGCGCGCTAGCAAGGCTTGGACCATGGCTCACATGTCAGCGTGACGCGCGGGACAGGCTGGCGGGATCACTCGCCTGAACCCTATTTAAACCCTAAACCCTAAACCCTAAACCCTAAACCCTAAACCCTAAACCCTAAACCCTAAACCCTAAACCCTAAACCCTAAACCCTGAACCCTGAACCCTGAACCCTTCTCTTGCGAGAGACCCCTCTTCGATAATGCTGAGGGCGTTGACCGCCTCCTCCGTCGAGCTCATTGGAAAGACTACTAAGGGCCTAAGGAGGCCCACCATAAACCCCTCAACCCTGAGTTTAGGGTTTAGGGTTTACGCGACGAATCTATGCCCCCTAACTCTTTCTACAACCCTCAGCCCGAAACCCTACACCCTGCCGACCTTCATCCCAAACCCCGGGGCCGCAGACCCCCACTAAAACCTGCCATTCGCCCTAAACCCTAAACCCTAAACCCTAAACCCTAAACCCTAAACCCTAAACCCTAAAGCAGGGTTCCGAATATGTTGGCATTGGAAAGCAAGTGGCGCCTGAGCTTGGAGGCAAAATGTGTTGCAGCGTGTGCCTTCGGCACCGTCAGTTGCGCCTGCCCTGCGCAGCAGCCAGGGACTTCATGTAGGTAGGGGCCACTGCCATGAGAGAGTGAGCCGCTGCGTTTAATCCTATAGGGTGTCATTGGGGGATCATGGTGGTGAACCCTAGACCCTATAATACTCGCCAAAGTACGTCAAGCTTGGTTTTTTTTTGTGCATTTGGGTCTACTTTTGTTTACATACTTTGGGGATCCAGGTGGGGGCTCAAGTAGCAAGAAGAATGTGAAGGCAAGAGCTGCTCACCCCGCCTTGAGAAGCCAAACCCTCCCTAAGGTCCATGTACCTGATGATTATTATACTTGGGCCCCAAAGTCCCTAAATAGGAAGTACTTCAAGGCCCAAGTATTTCCCCTACTTAGGTGCTGTGGACCCTTAGGGCCTAGCTTTCTGAGGTTCTTGCTCGGTCAAAGGATGCCCGAAGCCCAGCCCTCACTCCAGCCGCCCGCGTTCTTGCGGTTGTTTGGGTCTGGGGTTTAGGGTTTTGAACCCAAAACCCAGCCCTAAAAGCCCTAAACCCTTCTCACCAGCAATACTGTAGGCTCCTCCAGCGTTGCTTGGGAGAATCGGGTTGAGGGTTGGACCCGAAACCCCGAGCCATAAAAACCCTGAACCCTGAAACCCCTGAAGCCCCCTGATCCCGAAACCCTAAACCCCTCAAGCCCGAAACCCTAAACTCTGACCTTGAACTACCCTCAAACCCTAAACCCTAAACCCTAAACCTGTGGATTGCAAGTCTTTCGGAATGGGCTTCGGCAGGGCAGAGCGCGGATTAAGGCTGGACTTCTGAGTCCGCGGAGTAGGGGTGGGTCGCAGGGAGCTCAAGGGGTGTAAGCGAGGCAGGGTTTAGGGTTTAGGGTTTAGAGTTTAGGGCTGAGGGTTAGGAATTAAAGGGTTTAGGGTTGAGGGTTTGGGGATACTGAGGGGGTGGAATACGCTAAGGCGTAAAGTAAGGCTCTGATCCCCTTACACCCCCCCCCCCCCCTGTCTCCCTGTGACCTGCCCACGGGGTTTCCCTCAATGGCTTTGGAGGCCGCTTTAAGCCTTTGGCATCTGCAGCCCAACAAAGCAGTCACATCTTTTCCCCTCCCCCCAAAGCATGAAAATGCTAGGGTTTCGTGTTTAGGAATGCGTTAACTTGGCAAGATGCGAAATATAGGGGAGGCGTGAGTCTCTGCATTCTGTCGGGGGGGTGGGGGGGAGGGGCAGACTCATAGACGCTAGTTGGATAGGCGAGCACCAAACAACTACCGCACAAACTTGGCAGATTCGAGCCTCAGAAATCCCTCGCAACAAGCCCTTGCGACTCCATCTGCAACCAACATCTGCTCTAGGGGTTGTACCTTGGACCCTTAAGGTTGTACCCTGAAGTTTTTAATAGGCGGTATAAGGGTATGCTAGGGGGAACCTTTAGGGGTACAACCTTCGGGTGCGAGTCTTCATCCCTTCATCAGTGCAAAGTGGGAGGTCATGCCACGTCCCCATGCTCTTCCACGATCGGAACTCATGACTACTAATTGCTTAAGAACCCCGAAAACATGGAAAATATTCTTCCTTATTAAGGGTAACATAGGGATGATGATTTTTCATTCTTTGGGGGTTCTTAAGCAAGTAGTAGATGATGCATGATCCTCCGAGCTCTATGATAGCAACTGATGCCCAAACCCTCCCGGCGCCCAATCAACAGCTGCCTTGGGCCAACAGCGTCTTTAAACAACTGTGCGACAAGCCTCACAGTTGAAGTCCGCATTTAGGGCACGAGTACCCACAAACCTTTCCGGTCGAGTCGCTAGCCGTTCAGGAAGTCCTCATCTAATGATTTTCAATGAAGATGCATTCCTATTCCGGTTTGGGTTTGGGGGCTAGGGTTGCAAATGCAATGACTGAAGCAAAGCGAATGTACGCTGCGCGACATGCTGTGACATTAAGAGGTCTCGCAAACTGAAGCTCTAAGACGCTCTGTCATGCGCATGAAACCCCAAACTCTCAAACCCAAACCCCTTTAGCTTCCTAAATCAGATAAACCCTAAACCCTAAACTCTAAACCCTAAACCCTCAACCCTGCTGCGGACTGGTCCGAGTCAGAGATCTGCCTTGCAATCTCTGTGAGGCACCTTCAGCTCAACAGCGGAGCGCTACGTGCGGCTACTTGCAAAGGTGTATGGGGCTCTAAATTAGGGTCCCTTTGAAACTTTGGGGGTCCTGATTAAAAATGAGTGTGCTTCTCGGCGTCCTAGATTGCAATCAGAGCATGGTGCGCAGGGATTAGAAACAAAAACTCCTGCCACCCTGAAAGAATCTAACACCTTCCGAGTTAGCTGTGCTTTGTCTGCCACGTGCCTAGGAGGCAAAGGGTTTAGTTAGGGTAGTGAGACACTTATGCCATATCATGCAGCGCACTCCTTCCGAGTCTGGGGTTGAGGGCATAAGGGCGTTGGCGCATTCTCCTCCGCCGCCCTCACTCGACCACTCCACCCCCCCCCCCCCCCCCCCCGGCACCCCTAAACCCTAACCTCTCCCCCTAAACCCAAAGACCACAAACGCTAACTCTAACCCCTCCCCCTAAACCCTAAACCCTAAACCCAAAAAAAAGGGCCTTCCAAGCTACTTGAAGCTGTTTGAGAGGTGCTTGTTGGAGAAGGTGCTTGCAAACATCCTTGGCGACTAGGTGCCCCAAGCTGCCCAGCAAGAGGCAAGTTAGGGTTTAGGGTTTAGGGTTTAGGGTTTAGGGTTTAGGGTTTAGGGTTTAGGGTTTAGGGTTTAGGGTTTATAAGATTTACGCATGGCTGTGGGATAATCTAACGTCTCTTCTTGTGTGCCTCTTTGTCCTGCCAGTACGCTTGGTCCGAGCCATAAACCCTACATTTCAAAGTTTGGGGGTTTTCGTATGACTGGAGGGACGAGTCGTCGTTGGAGTGATGAAGTAACATGACCCTTTGCATAAACCCTATCCCGACAAATCAAGACCGGAATCACCCTAAAACCTAAGCCCCAAAACCCTAAGTAGAGGCCGCACTTAGCATGACCTAAGCCGAAGACTCTTGCTAACCCTGCTATCCTCTACTGCCCTCTTGTAACAGGATTCACATCCCAGCCTTGCCTGGAAAGCGCTCATCTCCCCTACCTTTATCCCTAGCTGGTACGTGGTAGCTGGCGAGCAACGGAATCGAGGTTCGACTCTTCATCATGAGGCTATTTCGCTGTACCTCAAGCGCAGGAGGTGTTTGGGGTTCAGGGTTTGCGGGAATCCTGAGCCAAATACAGGCTTTAGGTTCCCCTTTTGCAGAAGGCCCAGCAACTTACCCCAGCCCCACTTTGTGGCCCAAACTGAACTCCCGAGCTCAGCTCAAAACAAACGCCACGCTGGCCAAGTCACACGTGCTGGGCTGTTCCAGTTGAAGTCAAGGACGATCCCGTCTGCGGGCGGGTCCTGCAACAGTAGCCGGGGGCATTAGGGCCTACCTCTAGAACCCACAACCTCGTCTTTTGTAGGTGTTTTCTATACAACCCCTTCTAGGATCCTTAGAATTCCTTAGGTTAGGGATTCTAGAAGGGAGGGGTGAGGGTTTAGGGGCTTCAAGAGTGGACGGCCTCGACCTGTGAGGTTTTCTGCTTGGTCCTGGAGACGTTCTTGAAATCCAGTTCATGGTTGGGATCGTGTTGAAAAAACACATATACATATATTTATATATATATATACATATATATATATATATATATTCCTTGTTGGGTTTAAGTACCCTTAAAAATATCAAATGATACCCAACTATGAACAAGAGATCCTAGAGTGGCTGGGCGCACCGCTATCTCGACATCCCTCCGCGTCTTTTTGCCCAGGGGACCAGGCTCTGGCTTCGGGGGTTGGCCCTTCCACCACTCATATCAGGGAGTGTCTAGGGTTTAGGGTTTAGGGTTGAGGGTTTAGGGTTTAGGGTACCCAACCCGCAAGGGTTTAGCGTGAGCTTAGGGGCTTGTAGCGTCTGTTTCGCTTCTTTGAATACATTCATTTTCTTTAGGGGTCCCAGCCTTACACACCTTATGGTCTAGCGAAACACCAATGGCGTTTTGATGCGACGAAGCCGTGTTATGTGGCCCCGAACAAATACAACCAGCATTGAAAAAAAAATACATGCATACATACATACATATGTATATATATATATATATATACATACGCATACATCGTTGCATCCAGAAATCTAGCATATCGAGTCATCTAACGTGATATACAGCAACACATTTACTTTTTTTTTAAACTACCTTTTTTGTAAGCCAGCGACAAGTGGAGGGGTTGCTTTGGCCTAGACCACGCCCCGGTGCTTAAGTTGAAGGGCTCCGGGAGCTTCACCCTGAACCCGGAACCATCCAGGCCTTGTCAGCAATCTGCCGGACTTGGCCATCCTTCTGACCTCCAGTCGCGGTTTTGGGGTTTAGGGTTTAGGGTTTAGGGTTTAGGGTTCAGGGTTTAGGCTGGGTTCATGCCCCACCAACGAACTCGATGGTTTGGCACTTCGGGGCCTGAGTGCCTTCGAACTCTAAACCTTAATTATGTGGCTTCAGGCATTCTAGGGTCCCCCAGGAAGCTGTTACAAACCTCTGTGAAGCAGCTGAGCCCCCATAACCTGTCTCAGAGCTGGGCTCGTCTTGATCAGCGCATACCTGGTGGCACTGCAATGTGCCAGTGGTTTTGAGGCTTCGGGTTTAGGAGTAGGGTGTGGTGGGAACCATGCCTTTAATGCGTTTTTCGGCTTCGCGGAGAAGAGATTCTCAGCTCCGGTAAGCCGAATCTGGAAAGTAACCAAGGTGCCTTTGAAACCTAAACCCTAACCCCTAAACCCTATTTACAAGAGAACTCGCAAGCCGTAGCTCCCACAGCAGAAGCCCGCTCCTGCGCCGACGCACGTCGACGATCTCTGAGGCGAGGCTGTCCTCCCGGGTGTCGGGTTTAGGGTTTAGGGTTCAGGGTTGAGGGACCAATTCTCAGCAACCCGAATGATATTTTAGGGGCTATTCTTGGGGGTGACGTAGGCAGATAGGGACTACAAAGTGTGTGTGTGTGTCATATGAGAAGGAAGATTGGGAGACTAGGGGTTACTCATGGTGCCCCTTAGTTCCCAACAGCACGTGCTGCTGAGATTCGCTCTCCCTAAGCTGGGTTCAGCTGCCAACGCCTGAGAAATTCGGAAATTACCGAATATGCAGCCACGCTGCAGAGCCTCAAGTCCTTAAGGTTTAGGCTATTTAGATGAGGATGTTGCCGACGGGCCTTGAGTCTGATTCTGGGCCACAGACTCCCGACCCCAGAGAAGCCCTACATAGTTTCCTCATGCTGCATTTTAGGGGATCCGGTACGAGACTGCGTTTGCAGCAAAAACAAAGCGAAAGACTCCGGCGCACCCTTGAACGAGTACCCGGCATACAGCCGTGAGACACTTCGCCCTAGACCGAGTTTGCACAAGAGAACCAAGAAAAGCAAAGCCAGGCTCGGTCAGCTGCGCCTTCAGGGCATCGATTCCTTGCCGGGCAGTCGGGGTTTCAGGATTCCAACCAGTAGGACACCAGCTCCAGCTCAGGCTTACACTGATAACGATCAAGGTTACATCCCAGCTCCCCTCCCCCCCGCACAGCCCAGGACACTAACATCCGTATCCCCGAGCCTCATCACCTCTGGATCCCCCGAAGAACAAGCAACAAAGAGAGAGAGAGAGATGATATGTGTATGTGTACATAATAACAGAATATATAACAACATGATATCATGTAATATAATGAAATGGAAGATAACAAAAAACAATAAGAAGAATAATAGTTCTTATGTATGTATGGGGGGGATACCCTGAATTGGGACCCATTTTCTGAGGAAGCCCCAATGAAGAAGGCTATCTACAAGGGGACGACAAAAGCGTTGAAGCAGGATTGATGAAGGAGCGCTCGATCCCCGCCCTTGACCTGATCTTGCACGCGAAAATCATCCTACCCCTAAGCCTAAACCCTTAACCCTTAACCCTAAACCCTTAACCCTTAACCCTAAACCCTAAACCCTAAGCCGACTGCAGGCCCCAGACACGGATGATCACCGTGGCGTCGGCCGAATCTTTGCTGTTTGACATTGGCCACAACCTTCGCATTCATCCGGAGGTTTGAGAGGCTAGACCCAAGCGTAAGAGGGTTAGGGTTTAGGGTTTAGGGTTTAGGGTTTAGGGTTTAGGGTTTAGGGTTTAGGGTTTAGGGTTTAGGGTTTAGGGTTTAGGGTGACCCAAGAGCAAGCCAGGAAGAAAAAGGAACCCTATTTTGGTTCAACGGGGCTTAGAACGGAACCTAAGTCCTAACTAAAGGGAATAGGGGCCTGCTCTGGTATCTGGGGGGCTTAGGAACTCCGAAGCCCAAAAACTCTAAACCTTTTCAGGGCTTTGGGTTGCGGCTCTTGGAGCCCTAGGGATTTTGGGTCAGGCCTCAGGCCTTAGGGGCTTCGGGGGGTTCGGGGGGTCATCCAGCAGGGCATACTTTGGACACACATGAGTGAAAGGCTCCTTTTTTGTTGATTTTGGTTCTGTTGACAAGCCTCAGAGGGGCCACTTCTCTTGACCGGAGCCCAACAAAGCAAGATGTCACGAGGGATCACGCTTGTGAGGAGACACACCTGTTGACCGTCAAATGCCGTCCACAAGCCTACCAAAAAAGGGGCTCTGGAACCTGTAAAGCTAGTGCATAGAGCACAACACCCTAAACGCTGAAAAGCTTTTACCCTACACCGTAAAAGCCTTAAGGCCTTAAGCCCTAAATCTCACAAGCTCTAGAACCTCCAAGCCTTACAGTTGCAGATGCTCTTCTATGGGAAGCCCCAGAAGCCTGAAACCTAAAGGCCGAAAGCCCTAAACGCCTTCTCCATGCCCCCTAAATGTCCTCCGCCAAATCCCAAAGCCTAAGCCCCAACAAAGCCCAAACCAACACTTAAACCCACAGAATCCAAACCAGTGTTGAGAACCCACCCCCCCCCCCCCCCCCCCCCCACCCCCCACCCCCCACCCCCCACCCCCCACCCCCCACCCCCCCCCCCCCCCACCCCCCCCCCCCGCCACGCCCCCCCCCCCCCCACCCACCCCACCCCCCCACCCCCCCCCCCCCACCCCCCCCCCCCCCCCACCCCCCCCCTCCCCCCGCAACCCTACTTTGGAGTAGACCTGGACAAAAAAGTATATACTTTCTAGGAATTGGGAACCCAGAACTCCCAAGAAAGGACTAAGCACTAATCATAGTACTCCAAAACCCAGCCAATGTGAGGTTCAGCCACTGCCGCGCTCTACGGAGCAACTCCTGTGGATGGAGGGGGGGGGGGGGGTGGAGCTTGCTTTATCACTAGCAGTTTAGGGTTTAGGGGTTTAGGGTGTAGGGTTTAGGGGTTTAGGGTGTAGGGCTCATACGCCTGGCATTGCTGGTGACTCAAAAGCAGCTCCGCTCTTTCGAGGGTGTCAGGGGTGAGGCCGTTGCTCTACGTTACGCAGGGTTTAGGGCTTGGGGACACCGAGATAGAGTCGCTGACAACTCCGATAGTTGCTGTTGCAAAGCAGACACCCTTTGCAGCAACTATCTTTTCGAACCACTCTTGGCTAACGCGCATGTCAAAAGTGGCCAACATACAGCGTCCACCCTCCCATTTCCTTCTCGTTCATACTAAAGGCCTTTTGGGCATCCTCTTCGGTCTTGAAAGTCACCACCGCATGTTCAAGAGACGTCTCATTGCGGAACAGGCCGCGATCAACCCAGCGCGGGCGCGCAACGTCCTTGAACAAGTCCCTGATTGTCTTGAACGTACTGTCGTCAGGCAAGTTACTGAGCACCAAACAGCGCCTCTCCAGATTCACATTGAGCTTGCGCTCTGTTGTGTTCCCCTGGAACGATCCTTGAACCGTGGCACCATCAAGCTTCTCTACCGCCTTCAATGCCTCCCCTGGCGTGGACATGGTCACTGTAGCCCAACCTTGCGACCGTGTACCTTTCATCCTAACCTCACTCCGGAGCACTGTGCCCACTTCTTCGAACATCACGCGGAGCTCCTGATCCCTGATGCTCCAGGGAAGGCTTCCCACATAAACGCTGCGAGTTTCCGGGCTCCGCCCGAGTTCCTTGTTCGAGGGCGCCTCCGTGGCAAAGAAGAGGGGTCCACATCTCCAGCTGACTGAGGCGGCCAGGAGTAAGACACAGATGCGGCGTGGAAGCTTTGCCCACCTCCTGCGCGGCGCGAGACGCAAGGATGCGGCCATGACCCGTGGCCTCAGGACCAACCGGACACCCTAAGATCCTGCATGGGATTGCTGCGTTGCAGACAAACATCGCATCACACAGACCCTCACTCCCGGCAGCCTCTTAACCAGATGAAAGCTGTACTGGAAAGACCGAGAACCGCTAATAGCATCTTGAAAACTGTCTGGTTTACCTGCCATTGTACATAAGGCTTGCATGTCGCAAGCCATTCGAAACACACACAAGCAACCGAGTGAAAATCGCTAACCAACTCCGACAGTTGCAGAGCAAACCGACTCCATGTCCCATGCCAAGCCCCTGGGGCACCCTTCCCATAGGTTTCGGAGAAAGTAGTTCTTCCCCGCTCGCAGATGGAGCTTGTAAGGCAAGCTTTGCCCTTGAGGACATGGCGGGTGGGGTGTTGCGCTTCGCCCCCTAAGCTGGACGATGCTGGACTCCTAACTACTCCTAACTCCCAAATCCTAGACCCCCTAACGCTGCTGTGGATACAAGCCTAAACCCTTAAACCTCAACCCCTGCACCCCACAGGGTTTCGGGTAGCATCTCTGTGGAGTTTAGAGTGTAGGGGATTCAGGGCTTGGGGTTTTAGCTGCCATTGCCTGGACAAGCCCTCAGCAAATCTCGTTTTGAACCACTCTTGGCTAACGCGCATGTCAAAAGTGGCCCACATACAGCGTCCACCCTCCCATTTCCTTCTCGTTCATACTCAAGGCCTTTTGGGCGTCCTCTTCGGTCTTGAAAATCACCACCGCGTGTCCAGGAGACGTCTCATTGGGGAATAGGCCGAGGTTGACATAAGGGCGGGCGATTGCGAGGTCATCGAAAAGACCCTTGATTGTCTCGAACGTACTGCCGTCAGGCAAATTGCTGAGCACCAAGCAGCGCTTCTCCAGATTCACAGTGAGCTGGCGCTCTGTTGCGTTGCCCCTGGACGATCCTCGAATCGTGAAACCGTCAAACTTCTCTGCGGCCTTCACAGCCTCCTCCGGCGTGGACATGGTCACGGTGCCCCAACCTCGCGATTTTTTACCGAAGATCATCTCAACCTCGCTCCGGAGAACCGTGCCCGCTTCTTCGAAGATCACGCGGAGCTCCTCGCCCCTGGTGCTCCAGGGAAGGTTTCCCACATAAAGGCTGCGAGTTTCCGGGCTCCGCCCGAGTTCCTTGTTCGAGGGCGCCTCGGTGGCGAAGAGGAGGGGTCCACATCTCCAGCTGACTGAGGCGGCCAGGAGCAAGACGCCGATGCGGCGTGGAGATGCCTTCCAGCCTCCTAGCGGCTTTGCCCACCTCCTGCGCGGCGCGGGACACAAGGATGCGGCCATGGCACGTGGCCTCAGGACCAGCCGGACACCCTAAGGCCCTAAGGCCCTAAGATCCTGTGTGAGATTGCTGAGTTGCAGAACAACATCTCATCACACACCGACATACACAGGCCCTCACTCCCCAGCAGCCTCTTAACCGGATCAAGGTAACACCATGGACCCTCCTGACACTGGATCCCACGAAACAGGCTCAAACCGACTCAAACCCCACAGTTCTAATAGCGTCTTGAAAATTGTCTGGCGTCCTCAGTACTTACCGCTTTACATCAGGCTTGCCTGTGGCAAACAAGTCGACACAAACACACCCACATGCGCACCCTAATCCCTAAACCCTAAACCCTAAACAGAGCAGCCGCCGCTCCGCAAGGATGCGCAGGGTGTTCAGAGCATCCTCTCGGCCGGCCTGGACCAGCTGGTTGCTTGTCTCGGGCCGGGGCAGGGGAGAGCACTTTGCCCTAAAACCCTAAGCCTAAGGGGTAGTTCTTTGAATTAGGGCCCCGTTTTGGGTCTCCTGCATCGTACGGCACCATGTAAAAAGGGTCCCTAGCTTAGAGAACTGCCCGTACGCAGTTTGGCATCATTATTGGAGCTTATTATGTGGGGCCAGGGTTGAGAAATCATGTCCATGGCTGCTTCTTACGGTTGGCCTCAGCAGCACCTCACAGAGTGCAACAACCCAAAGCCCAGAGACCCTGATGTGATCAAGGACTACGCCTTCAAGCCAACAAAGATTCTACATGGGATATGTCCCAAAGGAGGGGTACCCCGAATACGCACCCCAGATGTAGATCCGTCCTTATCATTTTGGTAAACCCCCCCCTGTGATTATAAGTCTTGTTTCCTCGCTTAATCAAGGAGGAAAAGAGCTTTCTGTGGGACGTGATCGGCCTTTCGAGGACTGGGGATGTGGCGACTGTGAGATTTGGATTGGGAGGAGAACCCCAAACCCTAAACCCTAAACCCTAAACCCTAAACCCTAAACCCTAAACCCTAAACCCGATCAACAACTTAGGAAAGCAGACTCGTCGTTACGAGTACTTTGTCCTTGGGGCTTGAAATCGCCTGACAAAACTGTGGTGTCGTGAGTACTGAATTATTACGCTGGCACACGAACCAAGAACAAAGAGCTGACCGTACTTTGGGAAGCAGATCCGTCCAAAGTATGTGTGAGGGTAGGGTCCTTGTTGAAACAGAGAGTTCATAGCTCAAAAGCTTCGGCGCCCTCAACAAGTCGAAGGTGCCCAAAGCCGAAGCAAAGTGCCTTCTGCATCATGGCTGGCGCGTAGTAAAGCAAAAGGGCAGGGCCCCGCCTCATTTGACAACTTAGCTGCGACCCTAGAACTGCAGAACGCCCGCTGCTACTTGACGAGTCTGCCACAATGCGGGATTGTGAGGTGGGGTTGAGGCTGGCAGGAGTTTGGGAGCTGGGTTTGAATGATGATGATTACGGAGTAGTGGGATTGAGGTCCATCATGGGTTTGGGTTTGCTTGGTGCAGCTCAAGACATCTGATCTCCATCTACACCCTACAAGCCCTAAACCCGAAACCCTAAACCCTAAACCCTAAACCCTAACCCTAAACCCTAAACCCTAAACCCTACACCCTAAACCCTAAACCCTAAACCCTAAACCCTAAACCCTAAACCCTAAACCCTAAACCCGAACACAACCAGAAACAAGCAGCCCGGCCGGGGCACTTGGGGCCAACGACCTTCGAGAAGGACTGGTCGCACAAACCTGCTTGCCGCTTAGGTTTCAGGGTTTAGAAATTAGGGTTAGGGTTTTTAGGGTTTTTTGGGTTTAGGGTTTTTAGGGTTTTAGGGTTTTTAGGGTTTTTAGGGGGTTTAGGGGGTTTAGGGGGTTTAGGGGGTTTAGGGGGTTTAGGACTTAGGACTTAGGACTTAGGCGTTTTGGCAGTGAAACTGTTCTTTGCGCAGGCTAAACCCTAACCCCAAGCCCTTTTAGGGATTCGGCTACTTAAAAACATTGTACAACTTGTACAACATCGCAGGGCTTTTCGGGCTTTACGGGTCGACCTCAGGGCGCAACTAGGGTTTAGGGTTTAGGGTTTGGGGTTTAGGGTTAGGGTTTAGGGTCCCTTGAGAGGCATTGAGTGGTGGCCTGTCAGCGACAGCTCCTCGGAAATGATCTCCATGTCTTCTCGGTCTAACTTGCCTCGAGGCGACTCTTGGCTGAAGGCCGTCAGAGCATGGGTCCCCGATCCCTGTTCCGGAACCCACCCTTTGCAACAGGCTTCGCACCTCGCCTTGACCCCACCCTAAACCCTAAACCCTTTTTTGAGCAACAAGCCTAGACCCTAAACCCTAAAACCCTATAGACCCTAGACCGTAAACCCTAAACCCTAGACCCTAACTGAACCCGGCCCTCAAATCCAAAACCCCGAAAACCCCTCAACCCTGAACAAACCGATGCATCGACCTTGGAAGGGGCATCCATCTAGTTTAACACCGCTACCCCATGAACCCCCGGTAAGCCCCTAAACCCTAAACCCTAAACCCTATAAACCCTAAACCCTAAACCCTAAACCCTAAGCCCTTTAAACAATTTTAGACTCTAAGAGGTTCCCGGAGTCGCTCTAAGGGTTGAGAGGTTACATCTCGACCCTCACGATAGCCGATGGCTGAAGGACGGTGCGAAGAGCTGAGAGGTTTAGGGTTTAGGGTTTAGGGTTACAGGGTTTGGAGCTTATCTGGTTTAGGTAAGGGTTAGGGGTCTGGAGGGACCTGGATGTCACGGCTTAGGCACGCCGCAGAATCCCCCAACTTCCCAAGCAAGCGCGCCCCACGCCCTTGCGCCCCTATGTGAAGGCAGCCGGGCTGCTAAGGGCCCGGATGATGGCACTGCCATCACTCTGGGCCATGATGACGAGGCCTGGGATTCTTTTTGGTTCTCTTCCGCCCTGAACCCTTAACCCTAATTAACCTTGTAACGCTTTTTTGAACCCGGAACTGAGCCCCTAAACCCTAATAACCCTAATAACCCTAATAACCCTAATAGCCCTAATAACCCTAATAACCCTAATAACCCTAATAACCCTAATAACCCTAATAACCCTAATAACCCTAATAACCCTAATAACCCTAAACCCAGACTTTTCGGATGAGGCTTTGAACCCAAGCCCTGATCCCTTGAGGTCTTTGGGGAGAAGCTCGCGGGCTGCCAGCCGTGGGACTATGGGAGGGCGGTTCCTACACTACGGCTAAGGATAAAGGGTTTGGGGTTTAGGGTTTAGGGTTTAGGGATTCTCGTGCTTTGGGGCATCTTTGGGGCGCCCGCCATGTTGGGAAATGCCCATGTGGTGAATTGTCTGCTCTAAATCCTGGTCCCCCTTGCGGGTTACCCAAAGAAAGACTCTAAACCCTAAACCCTAAACCCTAAACCCTAAACCCTAAATCTCCCTTGAGGGTTACCCAAAGAAAGACATACCTGGCAAGTGTTCGGAGGCCAAAAACAAAAGGGGCCCCAGAATTTTTGACACCGATGTGACACGCTGAACTTGATGGTCTTAGGAGGCCGGTGTTTTGCTTTAGGGTTTAGGGTTTGGGGTTTGGGGTTTAGGGTTTAGGGTTTAGGGTTGAGGGAGCCCTCTTTTGACGGCTGCCAGCGGGCGCATCTTGGCGATGGCCGTGGCGTCAGCCGGCACTGGGCCGAGCTTGGGCAAGTTTTGCCAGCGCCACTCGAGGTAGTCCTGTTTAGGGTTTCGGGTTTAGGGTTTAGGGCTGTCAAGCCATTCAAATCTTAGCCCGGCGAGATTGGAATGCCAACCGTCCGATATTCCTACCGCACTGAGCAACTCAATGCGCACACACACACACACACACACCTGTTCTGCTCTGAAGCCTCAGACCCTGAATGCGGGCACCTAAACGCGTAAACCCCGAGAGCTCAGAGAAGCCCTATGCCACAGCCTACAGGAGGTCGCATGAGCCTCATGCCAGAAGACAAAGCCCAAATGAGTGTTCTGTGTTAGGACCACTCCCGCCCCACACCCGAAACCCTAAACACTCACGCCCTGAACCCTAAAACCCATTACCCGGTATCTGAGGAATGTACATTAGACGCTTTAGGGATTCTTCTTATGTGCGCCCTACACTCACCCTAAGCCCTAAAGCTTATACACCCTCAAAGTGGTCCTCAGCCCCACATACCACTCAGAATCGACCAACATTTAGGGTTTAGGGCCTTAAAGGGCATCACGAGCAGACGACCTAAATTTGAAGCCAGGAACCTTAGCCCCAAACCCCATAGATTTTAAGTTGTATGCCCTGCAGACACGCAGACACAAAGAAGCCCCCCCGCATTGCCGTAAGCCCGAGGGCCTCGTAGACCTGCGTTTCCGTCTTCGGACCCAGCGTCCATACCACGGGAAAGGACTCCTTGAATGCCCAAACCACTAAGGTTTAGGTTTCAGTGTTTCGGGCTTAGGGCCTGGGGCAAGTGTTTAGGCTTTTGCGGAAAGTGCGGCGGAGATTCAATTTGGGGGCCACAACGTCCCAAATATTCACAAGCCTCCAAATTAGGGATCATTGGGGATTGATAAAGTGTGCTTAGGGTTGATAGATAAGGGGGGAACCAGAGCTTGAAGTAGCTACTTAGTTGTCCAGTAACCTGGGGGAACTCAAGGTTAACCTTTAGGATTATAAGGGGATTCTATTACCCCAAAAAGGTTAAAGGTTACCTACTCTACTACTAGGGTTAAGAACACAGGCTTGTAGTTAAGAACACAGGCTTTTCGGCCGTGAGGCGGCCCAAATTGCTCAAGGGGCTCCCCTAAACCCCTTTTTTTTTGCACCCTAAACCCTAAACCCTAAACCCTAAACCCTAAACCCTAAACCCTAAACCCTAAACCCTAAACCCTAAACCCTAAACCCCAAGAACAGTCGTTCCGAGTCCCGGCCATGTTCAGGCAAGTCTCCACGAAGCTGGTAAGCACATGCTTGGGGAACCTGATCGCAGGATGTCCGTCTTGGGATTTGGGGGTTTACGAAAGTGGGGTTTAGGGTTTCGGGCTTCGGGCTTAGGATTCTTGAGGGTTCCCAAATAGTAGGATCCCCTTATAATATGAGGACCCAACAAGGTACCCCGAATATCGCAAACCCCCGTTTCGTGGTGTCTGGTGGGAGGGGGGGGGGGGGGGTGCGGGGGTGTTCCCAAGGCAAGACCAGGCACTCATCGCCCTAAACCCTAAACCCTAAACCCTAAACCCTAAACCCCAAAGAGAGTCTCTCAACATCGGGATGCATAGGCTCGAGGCTCATCAGGAACGACTCGGACATTTTACTTTTCGGGGTTTAAGAGTTTAGGGCAGCGGCCTACTCTCAAAACGGGGCCACCATGACCCTGTAGGGTTTAGTCTATTTTTGGAGGGGGTTTAGGGTTTAGGGTTTAGGGTTTAGGGTTTAGGGTTTAGGGTTTAGGGTTCAACTCTAAGGCGCTTTCGGGGCTATGCTTCATGTCTGGGAGCCCATCTACCCCAACCCTAACAGCCTTCTGCCCGAAAGAGGGCGAAAATAGGGCTTAGGGTTGAAGACTGCTTTTGGGCCTTGATTTGTTTGTTTTTTTTTTTTGGGGGGGGGGGGGGGGGGGAGAAGGCAAATATCGGATGCTATGCGTGAAACTCATGGCCTTAGGCGCTTGGGGCTTGGAGAGTCTGGAGATTTCGGGCTGTTGGCTCCTCCTACAACCAACGAACTCCCTGCAGGCCCTGGGCGATAGGCAATGACACTTACAAACCCGTATCCCCATACCCCAAAAGGTACACAACAGGGAATCCCAGGTCCAATCATCCTCAAACAATGTTCCAACTTTCTGGAGTTTACTATAAACCCTGTAAGCCACCCCCTTTCGCCCTGGCACTTCAGCACAAACTTCTCGCAGCCCTGCAGTGGATAAGGCTCGGCACCGGCAAGGTCTGCGAACCTGATTGCCGTGGGGCGATTGAAGACCCATGGAGTTTAGGGCAGGTGTTTGCACTAGGGCTGTGGATTTAGGGTTGAAGATCCATGGAGTTCGGGTTTAGGGGTTTTGGGTTAGAGGGATTGCCAGGGTTTAGGATCTGGGGTGCAGGGTTAGCTCCAGGGCCCCGCGGCTTTAGTGAACATTTGAAAATTTGGCTGCTCAGGCCACTAACTAGAGTTCAGCTCCAAAGGACCCTAAACCCTAAACCCTAAACCCTAAACCCTAAACCCTAAACCCTAAACACAGTTGGTCATGGCCAATTGGTTCTCACCATCTCTTGCAGACCGAGGCTTTCGGTTCTAAGATCCCAGAGTGGCCAAAGGATAGAACTGGCGCCCTGATTGCTTAAAGGGGTTTAGGGTTTCGGGTTTACTGGTTCATGATTGGGATGGTGCTAAAAATAAAATAAATATTCCTTATTGGGTTTAAGTACCCTTAAAGATGTAAAATGTTACCCAACTATGACAAAGTTTCGGGTCCTATGATGCATATAAGCTGTGAGCGAATATGACTTGGATGCTGGTGCTGCTGGGCCTTGGCCTTTGGCCGAAATGTCTTCTACAGGGCCCTAAAGAATCCCCACTGTTTTCCCGTTAAACACGTGGAAGGTCATACTATCACCTCGACGGAGCTGCCATGCCAATACTACCGGAGACGTGTCGGAAACCACCCGCTTCAGGCACCAGTACTAACAAAGTACTAACAAAGTACTAAAAAAGATTTGACAAAGTACTAAAAAGTACTAACCTGCCCCAACAGATTCCCCCTCCTCCCCCTTCCCGCCCCCTCCCTCGCACCAGTGGATGAAGTAGAACGCCACTTCCTTGGAGGAGTCCCTGTCGCTGGCCAGTCCTGCTCTCCGCGCAGGAGCGCGTGGGGTTTAGGGTTTAGGGTTTAGGGTTTAGGGGTAGGGTTCTTGCCAGCAGCTAAGCCCCGGCAGGAACCCCTGCACCCTAAACTTCAACGCCGGCCCTGGCAAACCCCAAACCCTAAGACTGGGTTTGGGGTTTCTAGGGTTTAGGGTTTAGGGTACCCTACATAAACATACCCTAAACCGTAAACCCTTTTCAAGAGACTTCGCCCGCCTCGATAAACCCTAAGCCCTGAACCCTAAACCCTAAACCCTAAACCCTAAACCCTAAACCCTGAACCATATTAGGACTCTTCGACCTCCCAGTTTCTCCTGATTGGATCACCCGGCGGAAGGCACGGAAGAGTGCCCCGGGGGGCGCCTCCGCCTGGACCTTAGTATAGAACTTGGGAGCCACGGTTTAGGGTTTAGGGTTTAGGGTTTAGGGTCTAGGGTCTAGGGTTTAGGGTTTAGGGTTTAGGGTTCTACTAACAGTCCTTAGTAGGGACTATGGTACCCCCTTCTTTTCCTGTTGGTGAGTAGGGACTGAGGGAATGAGGTACCCTATATTCCCTGGGCTTTGGGGTACTTGGGTTTGGGACCCTAAAGGCCAAAACCCGGGCATCGGACAGCGTCTCGAGCTTGCATCCCTCAAAACCTGGCCCAATCCAGGCTTTACTTGGAGGTTCATGGGTAGTTACAAGTGGGGCTATAAGAACCCTAAACAAAGTTATAGCCAGTTATAGTTATAGTTACCCTACTTTTTACCCCACTGATAACTACCCATGAACCTTCCAGTAGGGTTTAGGGAAGCATGTGCCTCCCGCTGCGATCATTGCTGCAGAGTGGCCAACCATCCCATGTTGTACTCCAGCTTGCCTTGAATTGAAAAAGGTACCAAAGCATGTCCGATTTGCGACTTCATGCCGAGGCTGAGTCTCAAGTATCACACGTTTGGCACATCCTTCCTCTGATCAAAGTTCGGAAGCCTTACTTTCATGGATGGTTTAGGGTTCAGGGTTTGGGGTCTTTCGAACCCGTATCGGTATCGAACAGGAAGGTCTCGCCAGGCTGCCAGGCTGCGTTATCGACATCGAATCGAACCGAAGCGGATCTGAAAGTGTGGGCTGCAGACCCCCCACCCCCCAACCCCCCCCAAAATAAAACAAAGAACGTGACCCGCAACCTGAGATCCGCTTTGGGCTGTAAGGGCCGGCTCCAATTACCTTGAGCTCGATGCCGTCAGCCTTGACGTATACGTAGTTGGCCGCTGTTTTTTTCTGTATTCTGGGTTTAGGGTTGGGATGCTCTCCCTTATTTCTAACAGCCCTTAATGGGGATCATAATACCACCGATTAAAATCCCTACTCAGGACTGTTTGTATAAAAGGGGCAACATCCCAAGTTTAGGGTCAGACTCCGGGCTCTGGATTTCAGGTTTAGGGTCTAAACCCTAAACCCTAAACCCTCTGCATCTGCGGGCAGGGTCGCAGTGGGTGAAGCGGATACTCTTCTGCTGCTCAGACGGCAAGCCCGCGAAGGAGGGCAGGGCGGAGGAATGCCGTTCCAGCACATAGCCTTGGCTTGTCATGGCTCGGGGCTTACAGGCTGGATTACCCTAAACCCTAAACCCTAAACCCTAAACCCTAAACCCCCCACAAGAATGCGAAACCTCAGGATGAATGACGATCCGACATCGGCCTTGCACAGGCTCCCAGTATCGCTCAACCAAAACCCTGAGCCCTTGACCAAAAGCTGACAACGCGACCAACTTGCCATTCCCACACTGCGGCACTTAAGGGTTGCGAGGTTGTGAATCCTGGTTGAAGGGCTATTGCAAGGCTCGAAAAGAGTTTGAGACATGGAAGGGCTGTAAGGCCCAACGCCCCAACACCGCACCCTCACCAATCGAATCCGGCAAGCTGAGCGCAATGTCGTGGTCGCCGATCCTTGCGAACACAGCGTAGGCCTATGATATGTATATGTATATATAAATATAAATATATATATATATATGTTTATGTATAATATGTATATTTATATGTTACGAAACAGATGTGTGATTGTATGCCTACGTTAAAGTATGCAGAAATGGACAAGACTTATTCGGTTCTTCATAGCTTCCAGGCTCCCTTCGTTTGCTGAATGAAGAGTTCGTATTGTCAGTTCTCTCCAGTATTTCCGCCATTGAGCAGTCGGGATGCAATCCTGCAGGATGTTTGTCGGCAAGGGCGGCCCTAGATGAGAGAGAGTTGAGACCGAGCTGAGAGAAAGATCAAGTGCTCAGAGACAGAGAGAGAGAGATGAGAGAGAGAGCGAGAATGAATGAGAAAGAGAACTACGACAAAGAGACAAGAAGACAGATGAAAGAGAGAGACCGAGAGAGAGAGAGAGAGAGAGAAAGACAGAGAGAGAGAGAGAGAGAGAGAGAAAGAAAGAGAGAGAGAGAGAAACAGAGAAAGAGACGCATAAGCCACTTCAATTTGGATCTCGTGTCGTGCGCCACGTTGCTTTTATTCGCCGTGTGCGTGGCACGTGTCTGCATTCGGGTCCGTTGGGCCGATGAGTTTCTTTTGCCACCCGCCTAGCTTGCCGTCACATTGCAGGGCACAATCCGGGAAGAGAAGTAATTAATGTGCTGTTAACGACGAGAGGGGGAGGTGAAGCTTCAGGATCTGTTGGGGAGTACTTGGGAGTCTATGAAGGTTTTGAGTTGTTTACCACCCTCACCGAAAATCAAGATCGCCTAAATCCCCAAACTGATCCGAAACCCAAAACCTACTTTTTGGTAGGTTATGGCTAGAGAAAGCCTTCAAAAGAGATCTTTCCCTCACCTATGAAATGAACGGGCCCTGGGTTCTTAGGTTAGCATACGGGCCTCCAAGGGGATTCTGCACACCCAAGGGCCCCCTGGCATTCTGGGTGCCAAGAGGCGACTCGCCTTTCTTGTAGCCCTGGAAGGTCTTCACAGAGCAGATCGGCCGCAGGCGGTCGAGCTTCCTCAGCTTGAGGGTTTAGGGTTTAGACCCCTACCCCTCAAGTGGACAACCTTAGGCTGTCCGAAGGGGCGGTTTTTGGTTATGAACGAGTGGGCCTTAATTTTAATGACCCCTTTTTGCAACAGGCTTGCCACTTCGCCTGGACTTGGTGCCTCTCGACATAAGCAGCTTCTCTGCCAGCCAAGATCACGCAAACCCTCCTAACCCCTAAACCCTAAACCCTACACCCTAAAGGACTTTTCTGGGTCGGCCGCAGGTCTCCGTGGAACACACGAGGCGAGCTTAGGACTTGTGGTTTTGCTTCAGAATTCTTCTCGGGGTTGACTGGGCTAAGGGCTATTACTCTAAGACCACACCTACTGCTCTGTAGTTTATAGAGGGGGTTTAGGGTTTAGGGTTTAGGGTTTAGGGTTTAGGGTTAGGTTACGCAAACCCGTCAGACAAGTCTGTAACGAACCTGGGAGCCGATAGGTTTCCTGTCTGAGCTCTAGGCCGTACTGAAAGGGTTTAGGGTTTAGGGTTTAGGGTTTAGGGTTTAGGGTTTAGGGTTTAGGGTTTAGGGTTTAGGGTTTAGGGTTTAGGGTTTAGGGTTTAGGGTTTAGGGTTTAGGGTTTAGTCCTCCTTGGGAATGCTTAAGGCCTCAAGCACGGAGAAGCTGGTCTGACGAGGCGCATGAGGTCATGGATAACCATCAGGACCAGCAGGGCCAAGGTCCTTCCACAGGGGGCCTCTGCCCTACCCTAAACCCTAAAACCGATGCTCACCCTTCTAGGGTTCTCAAGGGAGAGGGGGGGGGGGGGTAGGTACCTAGATGTACCTAGGCAAGTTTAGGGAAGCTTAGGGAAGTAGTAGGGAACCTTGGGTCACATACTCCTCTGGGTCACATACTCCTCTGAACCCCCCCCCTCCTTTTTTAAGGACCCTAGAACTAACCTACGCCCGTAAGACGAAAAACTTCCCCTACAGCATTCCCATTTTTTTTCAGCGTCCCATACGAAGTTTGTATAAGGGGGTTGTTCCTCTGAGGGAAAGCAGCCCCAGTTTCAGGGCATATGAATTGATTTCAGCCTCGGATTCTTCGGGACGCCAGCAAGAGTTCAGGGCAGACATGAAAGGACCCAGGAGCTTGGAGGGAATGGGCGGGAAGCTACCCCATTGCAATTGTTCGACGACGAAGTGTCTAGGGCCTGCGGCTACGTAGGGTTTGGCCTGAGCCGTACCTTGACAACCCGAAAGCTACTTGACTTGTTGTCCTACAATGGAAAATACTTAAGGCTTCTTAAGCAACCGACGAGATATGGGGTTTTACTACTATTTATGTTAACCCCCATGTTGCCCTTACTTGGACGAATGTTCTAATTTTTGGGGGTTCTTGAGCAGTTTGTAGAATGTGAGGCTCCTAAGGCAAGCCCTTTCGAGAGGGCAGGTTGCTTGCAGAAGCCTGGAAGGACTCGTGAGCCGGTACTGTGTATATGGTTTTGGATTATTTCTGGATCGTCGTTTGTGATATTACCCCGAAACTCCCCGCAAGAAGCTCCAGAACACCAACTTGAGAGAGAAAGACACGGAGAGAAAGAGAGAGGGAGAGAGAGATCGAGAGAGCGCGCGAGAGTGAGTGAGAGCGAGCGAGAGAGAGAGAGAGAGAGAGAGAGAGTCAAAGAGACCCGTGAGCACAAAAAAACCACATCTTGAAGCCTCACTTGCCAGGAAGCCTAAAGAAACCTGAACTCCAAGCCGAACTTGGTTTCTGCGCGGCGCCTTTCCGCATCGTGGGGGCCTCCCTTCTTCTTTAGGAGCCTGTCACGGGCTAAAGGCTCAGGGTTGGGATGTTCGCCCTTAGACTTACAGTCTTTAATAGGGATTATAGTACCCCACCCCCCCCAATGATAATCCCTATGAAGGGCTGTTAACACCCCCCCATTACAATCCCAATGAAGGGCTGTTAGTATAAGGGGGAACATCCCACGGCTTGCGGGTTAAGTAGCCAAGGCAGCTGGGCATCGGTGATCCAAGACAACGCACCCCACACAAACAGGGAAGGCAATGCTGGGGTTTAGGGTTTAGGGTTTAGGGGTTTGGGGTTTAGGGTTTAGTGAAGCGCTAACTCCTGAATCTTGTGAAGACAAAATGGGACAACGGCCCCTGCAAATTTCAATAAAACGCGCCACGCGACCCCGCAGCGACGATAAGGTTCTCGAAAGCTTCCCAGTCCGTGCGCTCGTAGAAAGCCTGGGACAATGTTTCCCAGATGGTCCATTTGCACTACTATTATGGAACTGGGAACCTAAAGCCCTATTCAGAAGGGTTATTGGGTACCTAATGCCATAATGGTACTACAAATGGACCCTCGGGGTCTCAAGGGTTGCGAGTCGATGGCACATGGGATGTGTGAGCCCTAAACCCGAATAGGACCCATTACCCACAATCATGGCTTCTCATGAAGCTTTCTCTGAGTCTGGCTGTAAGGAAGATGTCAACCCTAAACCCTAAACCCTAAACCCTAAACCCTAAACCTTTGTGGATGGGTCTCCTCCCGAGTCCGGCACTGGCAACCCTACACTGCAGGCTTTCGGCTTTAGGGTACTCTGCTCACAATCAAGCCTGTGTCAGAAGGGTTTAGGGTTTAGGGTTTAGGGTTAGGATGGCCCAAAAACCCTCTCTCTGAAAAATATTCCTGCATATGATCCTGTTCAACCCAATGAAGGAAAATATACAATGTCCTACGAGCCTCCCTAGAGAACCATCCACACACGCAGACTACAACCCTTTCTCGCCCCACCCAACCAACCCCCCCCCCCCCCTCCCCCAATTTTAAATTTTGGGCAGCGCAGTACCTCTCAATCAAGGATCCACAACTGGGCAATTCGAATTCCTCTCGAATAGACCCATAAGCCCAAAAAGCACTCGAAACTCGTAGAAGGAGCCCTCAGCAGATAAGAAGCAGGCCAAATTGCTTGTGCCTGGGCCCTGGTTCTCTACTTCTCCAGCACCGCCCTGTCGGCTAGAGGCACCACACAGGGCCCAGAAGTCAGATTCTGAGGGTTCCTACACCCCAAGCGCGCTGCAGCCATGTCGCTTGGCGCTTCTGCCACTCCAACTGCAGCTCATCATTATGTCCACCTTGGCTGGAGGATTTCATGTGAGTTCAGGGTTTAGGGTGGCTTCGAGTTTTCACCCTTACACCCTAAACCCGGAGGCTGAGCTGGCTGTTTTGTTTAGGGCCAGGGTTAAAGTTAGGGGTTATGACCGCGAAACCCAACCCCCCCCCTCCCAACACCGTGCCAGCCGGAAAGCTGTCTGCATCGTCCGTAAAGTCCTTCTGCGTTCGCCTTATCTTTTGCCACCGGCCAAGCCGAAGCACTGCAGGGACAACTTCGGAGAACGACTTATCTTTAAGGCTTCGGGTCTAGGTTTTTTGTGTGCCAAGTCAAAGTGAGGGAGAATGGATAACTATAATTGCAAGTAGCTCTAGACCCCAAGAGTAACCTAGGAATAAAATTGGTGCCCTTTTTGGTTTAAAGGGGCTCAGCAGGGAACCGAAACCCTACATAAGGGCCTACTCTGGGTCCTCGCTATGTAGCAACGTCCCCAACAATGCGCTGTAGTGGCGGGAGCCAGTCTTGGTTCAGGCCGTAAGAGAAGCACTCGCGGCCATCCAAGTGCTGGCGCCTCAGACTGTCGGGTTTAGGGGGAACCTAAACCCCAAACATCCCTAAGCCCTAAACCCTAAGTTTACACCCTAAAACCCCAAACCCTTGTTCGTCTCCCTAAGCCCTTGCGTTTGAGCTCGGGGATTCCCGGCTGCTGGGAGTGGGCCCCTGAGGTACTGCGCAGCAAGAGAAACCCTTCACCCCCAAAAACCCGACAACGGGTCCCTCAGGTTCTTCTGCCAGACCCAGACCCTAGACCCTAGACCCTAGACCCTAGACCCTAAACCCTAAACCCTATACCCTAAACCCTAGACCCTAAACCCTAGACCCTAGACCCTAAACCCTAAACCCTAAACCCTAGACCCTAAACCCTAGACCCTAAACCCTAGACCCTAGACCCTAAACCCTAGACCCTAGACCCTAGACCCTAAACCCTAGACCCTAGACCCTAAACCCTAAACCCTAGACCCTAGACCCTAGACCCTAAACCCTGGACCCTAGACCCTGGACCCTAGACCCTAAACCCTAGACCCTAGACCCTAAACCCTAAACCCTAGACCCTAAACCCTAGACCCTAAACCCTAGACCCTAGACCCTAAACCCTAAACCCTAGACCCTAAACCCTAAACCCTAGACCCTAGACCCTAAACCCTAGACCCTAGACCCTAAACCCTAAACCCTAGACCCTAAACCCTAGACCCTAAACCCTGGACCCTAGACCCTAAACCCTAAACCCTAGACCTTAGACCCTAGACCCTAAACCCTAGACCCTAAACCCTAGACCCTAGACCCTAAACCCTAAACCCTAGACCCTAGACCCTAGAAACCCTAGAAACCCTAGAAACCCTAGAAACCCTAGACCCTAGACCCTAGACCCTAAACCCTAGACCCTAGACCCTAGACCCTCGACCCTAGACCCTAAACCCTAAACCCTAGACCCTAGACCCTAAACCCTAAACCCTAGACCTTAGACCCTAAACCCTAAACCCTAGACCCTAGACCCTAATCCCTAGACCCAGATCCTAGACCCTAGACCCTCGACCCTAGACCCTAAACCCTAGACCCTAGACCCTGGACCCTAGACCCTAAACCCTAGACCCTAGACCCTAAATCCAGACCCTAGACCCTAGACCCTAAACCCTAGACCCTAGACCCTAGACCCTAAACCCTAAACCCTAGACCCTAGACCCTAAACCCTAGACTCTAAACCCTAGACCCTAGACCCTAGACCCTAGACCTAAACCCTAGACCCAAGACCCGAGACCCTAAACCCTAAACCCTAAACCCTAAACCCTATACCCTAACCCTAGACCCTGGACCCTAGACCCTAAACCCTAGACCCTAGACCCTGGACCCTGGACCCTAGACCCTAAACCCTAGACCCTAGACCCTAGACCTTAAACCCTAAACCCTAGACCCTAGAGCCTAGACCCTAGACCCTAAACCCTAGACCCTAGACCCTAAACCCTAGACTCTAAACCCTAGACCCTAGACCCTAGACCCTAGACCCTAAACCCTAAACCCTGGACCCTAAACCCTAAACCCTAGACCCGAGACCCTAAACCCTAAACCCTAGACCCTAGACCCTAGACCCTAAACCCTAAACCCTAGACCCTAGACCGTAGACCCTAGACCCTAAACCCTAGACCCTAGACCCTAGACCCCCCTAAACCCTAGACCCTAGACCCTAGACCCTAAACCCTAGACCCTAGACCCTAGACCCTAAACCCTAGACCCTAGACCCTGGACCCTAGACCCTAGACCCTAAACACTAGATCCTAGACCCTAGACCCTAAACCCTAGACCCTAGACCCTAAACCCTAAACCCTAGACCCTAGACCCTAGACGCTAAACCCTAAACCCTAGACCCTAGACCCTAGACCCTAAACCCTAGACCCTAGACCCTAGACCCTAAACCCTAGACCCTAGACCCTAAACCCTAAAACCACAGAAGCCCTCTGAGGGGCCAAGGTTCTGAGTTTCACGAGGGTTTAGGGTTTAGGGTTTAGAGTTAAGGGCAGCCACCCCCCCCCCCCAAAAAAAAAAACATACACATATACAAATATGTATATGTATATATATATATATATATGTATATACATACATGTAAACATATATATATATATGTATATGTACATATATATATATAATGTACACAGGTTTGGGGGGTTTTTCTGAAGTTGTCTACAGCCAAGGATCATCAGCCAGAACACGCAGAACAGGGCACCAATCGTGCCTCATGCGGAGGTCGTGTTCTGGTCTTGGGGCTCGAGATACTGGAGTGCCGAAGGGGCAGGGGTTCCGGGGTTTAGGGCTTGGGCGAACTTAACGTTACTGCCACGGTTTCATGCAGCAACCAGGAGAGTTTGAAAGGTAACTTTAGAAAGCTTGAGGCTCAACTGTTGTCTAAGGGCTTGGAGATTCAGGGCCATCTCCCATGACCAAGACCTTTCTGAGACTACATGAACAAAGTGATTGCGCACAGGTGCGCCTTTAAACTGTTGGGTGATGCAGCGTCTGAATATGCCCCCGCCCCAAAGACCGCAACAGTAGATGCCAACCGAGGCTGGTGAAGCAAGCTTTCCGGGCTCATGAACACATACGTCCCGTGGGCCGGAAACCATTGATGGCGTGGGGTTGGGTTGGGGGAGGGGGGCGGAGATCCCGGTCTCTAAACCCTAAACCCTAAACACTAAAACCCTTAACCTTACAGAACTAGATACCCTCAGCTGGATATATAAAACCCTTTCAAACCACCCTCTTCAAGCTCCAGAGGCGTTTGCGCGACGCCGGTTCTATGATAGAAACAGTAAATCAATAACGATGCATATGCATATCTGTATATACACATGTGTATCTGTGTGTATGTATGTACATGTGTGTGTGTGTGTGTGTGTGTGTGTGCGGGTGTGTGTGTGTGTGTGTGTGTGTGTGTTTTGTTCTTTTTATATGTACATTAACACTCTAATCTGCACATCTTACTACTCATACCAAAGCCTCAATAACAACCCTAAACCCTAAACCCTAGACCCTAAACCAAGAATTCACTCCCAAAGCCCACGAGCTCGAACTCCAAGGCGATGTCGAGGCACGCTGATACTCGTCGAAGGCCGAACGCCCCGAGGTGGTGATGCTGCCCTTAACGGGTTTCAGGGGTTTAGGGAAGTTTAGGGAATTTAGGGCTTAAGAACAGGCCCTTAAAGGGTTTTCGGGGTTTAGGGGGAAGTTTAGGGGTCTGGAGTTTTGGGGCTTAAGAACAGGAATCAGGAAGGTTTCGGGGTTTAGGCTTTGGGGTGTTTTGGCACCCGCGTTGCGGGAGTGGTTCGGTTTGGGGGTTTCAGGTTGTCAAGGTTTGGGGCGTACAGCTTGGGGCTTAGGGCTTCTTAGCAACACCCTAAAACCCTAAACCCCTAAACCCTAAAACCCTAAAACCCTAAAACCCTAAAACCCTAAAAGCCTAGAGCCCTAAAACCCTAACACGTTTAGGGCTGGCGGCGCCGAAGACCCTGTGTCACCTCTGCGAGAGCCCTGATGAAGAGCTGAAGAAGCCCCCTCACAGTTGGGATGCTCCCCCTTATACTATCAGTCATGAATAGGGATTGTAGTACCCCCTATTAAGGACTAGTTAGTATAAGGGGGAACATCCCAACCCCTCCCCTCCCCTCAAAAGCAGCCTTTTGGTGTGCCTCTTCGGCAGAAGAGGTGCGGCCAACACAGTTGCTGAAGCGGTGGGTGTTCCCTACATCGGGGTTCCCCAATAGACACTCAAGACACGAAACTGGAAAAGCCGAAAAGTGCAAAACATGCGTAGAAAGTGTGACACATGCCCTCGTGCGCGAAAAGTCGACATGCGAAAAGGCCCCTCAAAAGTGCGTCGGCGTCAGGTGTCCCAGAACACGAAGGTCGAGAAGTGTGACCAGTGCGGGAGCCCCGAAAAGTGCGCTGCACAAGTGGGAAAAGTTCCCCAGAACAAACTCCGAAAAGTGCCCTAAAGACCTCACCCCCTGCAGCTATGCCAGTCCCAAAGCCGAGCCTTGGCCTGAATGCCCGAACCAATCAGCAAAACAACCAGACTTTGAGCTAAGGCGTACCAAAAACAATCAAAACAAACAAAAACAAACACACACACACACACTAACTACAAGCGAAGATGCACCAGTAAGCAGTACAACTACACATTCAGACCAGGACGCGCCAATAAGCAAAACAACCACGCATTCAAAACTTGACCGCTGCGAAAATGGACACGTGACGGGGCCCCCTAAACCCTAAACCCAAAACCCTCGACCCAGACCCTAAAGCCTAAAACTACGTTTTTTTTGGTTTAGGCTGCAATTCAACATGCACCAACAAGCACAACAACCACCCATTAGGCAAAGACTTCATGCACTTCCCATGAAAACATATAATCTTGGGGCAGGGGGGGTAGAGTTCGGAAAGGGAATTCGTATACTTCCTTTTCAATTCCTGACATATTACAATTGGAGCCTGACATCAAATGCAGTGTTTCACTGGTATGGAAAATTCAAGCACTATGCTCGGCCATTCACTGTGAGAACATGCTGTTCGCTTGCGTCCTGGCGCACTTTTCCCACTTTTCGGAGAGCTTCTCGATTTTTCGCGACCTGGGGCACTCCTCGCACGTTTCGGCGGCTTTTATTTCTGGATATTCTTGGTCCGCGGCCGAGCAAAACCGCTCACAATTCCATCCCCCCAACATTGATAAGGTTTTTTTGTTTCATTGGCAAGGTTTGATCGCTCTCACTCGGACGAACCAGGTCAGTAGTTACATTGAGGGAGGCCTACTAGCTTGCACAGCTGTCTACACGCTCAGGTCCTTCCTCAAGCCCCTTAAAGCCTTGGGGTTTGGGGTCTATACGGCCACACCCTTCACTGCCCACCCTGAAACTTTACAACCACCCAAAAGACCTTGGAGACTCGATCTTTGACCAGGAAGCTGAAGAAGTTTGGCTCTGGCTCCTGGTGATGTCATCTTCCTCGGATGGGGGGCCCCAGGTTTGGTGGCGGACACGGGGTCTGAGGGGTACTTCAAGCCGCCATGGGCATCTAGCCGAAGAGGAGTTTCACGAGGACACAACCCCCCCCCCCCCCCCCCCCCCAAAAAAAAAAAAGGGCAGCCATGGGCACCCCGAGTTTAAGACCCTGCAGGCACAAAGCATCACACCTCCAAGCCGATGCAACTCTAAGCCCTGTACCCGAAAATTGGGGACACACACGTCAGAACTCTCTACGTTGAGGTTGGTCATAGTCTTTTCTTTCAGATCGGTGAGTTTTTGCTGACTCTCAATCACCTACAGCCCCCAGAAACAAATCAAACGAGGCCTTTAAAAAGGTCTGACATTGCATGGCGTAGGTGTAGGGTAACACTAAATGGCCCCATCGTTCAGATCAACCTGTCGTGTCCAGGCGAAGCGACATCCATGCTGATCAGGCAGTACAGCCTCAGCTCGGGAAAAGCGGCGGTGATGTCGTCCTGAGTCAAGGATGCCGGAGCCAGGGGATTTAGGGTTTACGATCTTAAGGGCTGCAGCTTCGGGCCTATCAGGGCCCCTTACAGCTACCAGGCCCCCCACCCGGGAATAGAAGGTTTAGGCTTAAGCTTCAAGAAACCTTGAGCATGGGGAGCGAAGAAACCTCTCATGCCCGAGCAGTTTTGTTGCATGGGTGTCCTCGCCCTACCCAATCACAGCTACAGTAAGTCGCAGCCTTGAGGACCCTCACTCAGGGTTGAGGAGAATCTAGAGGCACAGTATTGAGAGTTTGGGGCGAAGACCTGGAAAATTTAGGGGCGGGAAGGCAAGTTCTCAGGCCAGCGTCGTGGAACTCCCGCGTGGTGTAGCTGGGGCTCCTGACGGTCACAGGATGGCCATTGAGAAGTTCAGGGCGGGGGGGGGGGGGGTAGAAGAGGGGGGCCTAAACCCTCTGCAAAATTTCTCCGAACCAGAAACCCCCTTAAACGCATGGGGTGAAATAAACGACACGCAAAGGCCCTGGCTAACCCAAAACCCTAAACCCTACTTCATTGCCGAGGCGCCGGATTTGCTCGGCGGCCCGTTTCGCCCGCGCCCAATCTGTCGTCTTTCCTTCCATGATCCGGGCTATCACCAACTCCTTGGCGTTTGGGGTTCAGTGGGAAGGCTCACGGGCTGTAAGCTGTCTTCCAAGGTTCTTGACTTTGGATTTTGGTGAACCCTGCCACACCCCCAAACCTTAGACCCTAAGCCCAAGAGCTGAAATTGCTCACCTGGCGATGTTCAGTCGCTTTCGTACACTGAGGTTGCACCCACTCAGCACCGGTCCTCAAAGCAAAAGCTCCGCTCTGACCCATCCCACGAAAATTCCCAAACAGCCAGAAGCTGGCAAACGCTAAGCCTTCAACCCTGAACAGCTGGAACTTCACCAACTGAGCTGCAGCTACCCCTACCCCCCTTAAAACGGCCCTTTATAGGGCTTCTGGGGATTTTCGGGCCCAATGAGACCCTTTGATCTGAGACTCGAAACCCTAAACCCGAAGCCCGAAGAAACAGCCGCGCCACGTGAGTGCCGCGGATCTCAAGGGGCTCCGGAATTTCCACCTGAGCTGTCGATCCTCCTTTACGTTAGGGCAGCTCCATCCCGTGGCCATCCATACATATATACATTCGTAAACATATCTGTTGGTATATGCATAAGATTGTATAAGTGTATAACATACATAAACCGTTATCATAAACCACGAAAAATATGTACATATAGATATGCAGAAAAACTCTTCATATATATATATATATGCAACCACAAAGATGCATCCGTTAAACCCACGCTATGCGAATGCCTGAGACGGTGATGCGATAGCACCATCGCTCCACTCACCATATCATACGAACAAGTGTATAACGCCATGTCAGCTCGCAACCACTTGTCAGGAGCAGCCGACAACGAGACCAACACAACTAGTAAATAAGCAAATGCAAATAAAGAAACAAGTGTGTATATACATATGTGTCTATGTATTTGTGCGGGACGCCCTGTTACAAGAGACGTCCCTATCACACAGCTCCACAGATGCGGTCCGATGAGACATCCTACTCCCCCCCTCCCGACCCTCCCACGGCGAGTCCTTGTACAAACCCGGCGGATGGGTCTGAAGAAGGTTAGGGTCCGAAGGATTCTGCCATGGCGCCTGCTTGTCCTGCTCCTGTATGCTCTTGTGCCTAAGCGCTGCTGGCCCCGAGACCCTCAACCCTGTATGGGGTTCTTAAGTCTTGCAGGAAGCCTCCAGCCAACAAAAAGAGACACAAAAAAAACGAACATGACCCAACAGGCTATGGAGGCCTGAACCAACCAGTAGACCCTGCTGCTCGTCCCTCGGGTTTAGGGTGCAGGGTTTCCATAGTATAGAAACCCTGCACCCTGACAGCCCAGGATTCAGAATGAAAGCTCGGGGCTTAAAGGCCCTCAGCCCACCCGACAACACCCCCAAGGGGGTGTATAGGCCTTAGGGAACCCCACAAGAAATCTCCAGTCGTCCTCGGGCTGTCATCTTCCCCTCGTATGCCCAAAAGGTCGAACCCGATTCATGCGGTATTTCATGTGTGTGTGTGTGTGTGCGTGTGCCGTGGAAACCTTTGAACGGGTATCTTCGCGTCTGCCTAAATAGGGGTGACAGGAGGAGACAAATACTATCGCTCCTGTACTAGTTGCCGGCAACCTTTTCCGGCCGTGTGCTGGGCCAAGAAAAGATGAACCCTGGGGAACCCAGGCCCTGACTACCCTAGCTTCAAAAAGGATAACAGGTTTGCCGTTTTAATTTGTAATAGGATTACATATAACCAAAAAGGTTAAAGGTTATCTACCCTTCCAGAAAGGGAGCCTCGTGAATGGGCAAAGAAGGTTGCCGACTACAAACCCAAAGCCGAAAGCCCCATTCGGAAAATGTTGGAGTCTACAATCTACAGCACCAAACTAAGGGTCTCTGTGTGCTTTTGTGGACTGCAATTCTCCACCTTGGATTCCTCGCAAAATTTGCCCAAGTCTGCTTCTGGCACAGCTGCTTCCGCCTCTTCATGCTGTCTTTCCAGGAGGGGAACAACGACTTTCGCCTTGTCTGCTGGAAGGTTGCTGAAGCCTAAACCCTTCTGTAACCCTGAGGCTACCCTAAACCCTATAAACCCTAAACCCTAAACCCTGAACCCTGAACCCTGAACCCTGAACCCTGAACCCTAAACCCAAAACCCTAAACCCTGAACCCTGAACCCTAAACCCTGAAACCTAAACGGCTTTGGGATTGTTTTGGAATCCCCCGGGACCTGAGGATGCAAAGGGCTTGGTGCCGGGATCGGGATGGAGGGCTCTGGAAGGCTAGGGTTTCGGGTTTAGGGTTTAGGGTTTAGGGTTTAGGATTTAGGGTTTAGGGTTTAGGGTTTAGGGTTCGGGGTTTAGGGTTTCGGGTTTAGGGTTTAGGGTTGCAACTAACGCTGTGGCTGCGCTGAGGAGGGGGGGGGGGGGGGGGGGGTGCTTTCAGCAGCCAAAAGAGATCAAGAGCGCCCCCCCCCCCCCCCCCCTGTTTTGCCGATTTTCTGGGGGCGGCTTGTTGGGGTGTGGAGGTAAGGTGGGTCCTAAACACCTGAGACCAAGGCTTCTACTAGACCCAGGAGTCACCCAGGAATAACAAGGGTACCCTTTTGGTTTTAAGGGGAGTATAAGGGAAACCCCCTAAAAAAGGAAATGAGGGCCTACTCCGGGTCCTAGTCTACTGGGCATCCCAAAGGGTTGAGGACTCGGAGAACAAGGTTTAGGGTTTAGGGTTTAGGGTAAGCAACCATGTTGAACACCTTGGGCGTGAAGTTTCTGAGTGTATAAGCCCTTTTAGCACGGACTGAGGCTGCCGGCAACACCTGAAAGCAGGGCCTTCTTGTGTATAAGCCCTAAACCCTAAACCCTAAACCCTAAACCCTAAACCCTAAACCCTAAACCGATTTGGGCGAGGCACTTGACGAACGCATGCTCGGCATCCAGCTCGTGGGAGTTGGTCCACCCCCACCTGCAGTGGGACTGCCGCACAACTAGCAGCTAGCAGCTACATGCATGCATGTATATGTAAGTTTTTAGGCGGTCTAACATATATTACTATACATATATATATATAAATACATATACACAAAAACATTTATTTGTATATTGATTTATCTGTTTATTTAATTGTGGGTGTGTGTATTCATTCATGTAGAGCTATTTACAAGAACCGTTACATTTTCGGTACACTTATATGCCCCCTCTCAACACAGATGCAAAGGGCCCCATTTGGACCTGTGCTCTTCCGCAGGATATTTTTCGGCCTTCATAACCAAGGCAAAAAGACCAGGTCTGAACCCCAAACCCTGAATCCGACATTTCCTGAGGGCTGCTATTCTTTGCTTTGCTTTCTGTCAAGCGGGTTCTAGCGGTTCTGGATTTTAGGGGCCCTTATGGGCTAGACTTCTCGGGGTATCATCAAGTGTTCACAGTTGGAGTGGCCTGCTCACGATGGTGTCGGTCTCTCCTCCGCGACTTTCCTGTGCCCAAGGCTGCGGTCTTAGGGTGCGGACTTGAGTTGTGGCTTAGTTTTTTTTTGCTTGCCTCCAAGCCCTTTTTACATAAGGCTTGCATGCCACGCATGGCCGTCCTGAAGTTGGGTTTCAGCTTTTTGGCGGGTTGACAGTTTGGGCTGCGGGGCTTTTGGTTTTGGGGTTTACGGACCCATTGATGCACTTCCGGGCCCACACACATGCCCGCCTCAGGTGCTTTATGAACCAGAAACGCAGAACCCTCAAAACCCCGAAGCCCTAAACTCTAAACGTTATAAACCCTAAACCCTTTTGCAACTGGGCTGGGGGACTAGCCAGTCTGAGGAGCGCACATGCATGCCAAGACGCGGAGCCTCCTTAAGAGGAGCATCAAACCTTGTCGACGAGGACCAGCTCAGACGCGCGCATGCTCTCTTGGCATTGCTAACCGTCGAACCGTCGTCAACCAAGATTCTGGCACCACTTCGAACAGAAGGACTATTCGAAAAGTCGTGTACATCGAATGGTGAAGAGGGATACACTGCGAAACTAAGGCATCATACAAGTCATGCGACAACAAGAGTTGAATTGTGAAAGGCCTATACAACATGAGGAATCGGCTAAGGAAGTCCTGCACATGAGTAAGCGTGAACTCAGAGACACGGTACATATACCAGCCCTCTTGCACATCCAACCAAGCAAATTCGTAGCCACCCTGGGCTGACTGCCACACATGAAGCACAGCGCTCCAATCGACTGTATGCTGCAAGCATCTTCTAGGGCTCTCCCAGGTGGTGGCACTCACAATGTGTGCAACATCTAGCTCATCTCCAGAGATCTGCAAAGCAAGCTCCTTCCATTTAGGTCTGTCATTAGCAAGAGCAAACATGCCATCCAACGTCAACCCAGGGAAACTTGGAGCTAAGATGTGCTGTAGCCACTGCATGGGGCTCGCCCACGGGCCAGGCTTTCCACCAAGCGGGGCGGTCGTGGATTGCAGCAACATGCGACACAGTGGATGACTTGGACCTTTACGCAACAGGTGGCCTAAAAAGGTAAAGCGTCGCTGATACCAACACCTGATCCACGAGCAATCGGCATGCTGCGACAAGAACGCATATGCTGCACGACGTCTGAGCCTTTGCAGGCACATGGCAGGACCTGCACGATATTCACCCGGCAAATACAAGTGTAGGGTCTTCGTAAGTAGCGTGACCTGCAGAACACGCAGCGTCTGAACATGGTCTCGTCTCACCGGCAACAGCGGCAAAAACCAAGCGAACTTTGAAAAGATGTATTTCTGTATATAGCGCAATGCTTGGACTGGGGAAATCCAATGGTGAAGCTTGAGTATGGTACTATGGCACGCGTAACCTGAGTTTGCCAACTGAACCACAGACTTCATGAGGTTCTCGCCCTCTACGACTTCAGATTCATACGACAACTGCTTGCGTAGGTAAGTGGCACGAGTGTCCCAAGGACACACCCGAGCCAGGGAGGCTTCAGGAAATTCTTCGCGGGGCTGCTGTAACATGCTGGGGTGCGTCAGGAACTTACACTTGGCCGTGTTCAGCCTTAAACCTGCAGTAGCCAAAGCTTGGCGAAGATCCTCGCTACATTGATGCGCATCAGCCCAACTTGCACAACACATAATAATATCGTCGACGAAGCCCCAAGTATACAAGAAAGCGCAACATGAAATTCCCTCTGACTGCCATTTTGCATGTAAGGTGTCCAGGATGTTTCCAACAATAGTCGCAAAGACATAACAACTATGTGAACCACCCTGCTGCACACCAGTCTGCTGTCGAAGCACCCAAGCTCGACCACAATAGTCGAAATGCAGCCTCGCATTGGTTAGTACATGCAGTAGCCGACCCGCTTCCCATGAGCATTGGTCATTGGAATAGCGGTTCAGGAAGGTCGCCAGGAACCCGTGATCAACACTGTCAAACGCACTGCTTATATCCGCCAAAAACCACACAGCGGGTTGTCTACATTTCTTTTGATGCCTTACCCCCATGTGCGCCAAGAACATGGCCTCGAGAACTTGGGTTCCTGGGAGGCCACCGTACTGCAATTCCGGCTGCTTCCACTGCAATCTGAGGCGTCCACACAACAGTGAGCAGTACAACTTCACGGTACTCTCGATCAGGTTTATTGGACGAAGATCTTTCAAGGTCTGGGGCACGGGGACCTTCGGAAGGAGTAGCACAAAGGCATCGTAGTAGGCTTCGGGAAGTTCGCCTTGTTGCAGTAGAAGGTCCAAGTGGTGCTTGAGCAAACGTAATCCCTCAGGGATCGAAGCGAGAGCTTTGATAAAGTCGCCGGAAACTCCTGACATCCCACTACACTTGCCAACCTTAATTTTGTCCACTGCTCGTAAGATTTCGGCTTCCGTGAACAGAACAAGGGATCCTCTGGCAATCAAACTATCAATGGTCTGTTGCGCGGCGTTCGATTCGGCATCACTCCCCGAGACAGAAAATTGTTGAGTCATATTTTGCTCCATTTGTAACGCTGTCGCTGCTTGACCACCTAGCAGTGAGTGAAGATGACCATGGTCCGGTTTAGGAGTGCTACGCTGCCTAATGTACCGTATGGCTCCCGGGTCTCCTTGTGCAGCCCTGCGTTCAAGCTCACTCCACCAAGCGCGCCGCTCCAGCAATCTCTGACCAAGGATTTGTCGGGTGCACTTGGCTCGGGCCTCTGGGTTCGTGACAAGATGTCGTTCTTGGCATAGGCGCTTTAAGGCATCAGAGTCACGATATTTGTACGAGGGAACCCCAAAGGAGCACAGCGAGGCCATCGAGGACAAGGCTTCCCATTGTTTTGAAACACACATGTCGGAGAAATCAAATACCCCTGTGGCTTGACTCATCTCAGTAAGGCGCTGCAACTGGGGCTTGTCGATGCAGTATCGTCTACACTTCTTGTGGGGTCCTTTACGCCTCCTGCGCTTACGGGGCAAGGGCCAAATGACGTCAAGAGACACGGGGGCATGGTCTGATCCCAGTGCATGCCTCTCCTGGGCATTCACAGAGATAGTCAGGGCTCCAGGTTCAGCCGAAGCTATGCATCGGAACCGGTAGTTGGAGTAAGAAAAGTCCAGATGACTGCTGCTGGACGTACCGTATCGTGTAGGAAGATCTGGTCTGCTCGGTTGGAATGAAAGTTCACGAAAGGCACAATCACAAAGGAAAGACCTTGGCGAATTAATATCTGCATTGAAGTCTCCAAGTACCACTGTAGGGGTACCACGGTGCAACTTCAAGAACGACATTAGGTCTTCGAGGCCGGCCTCAAAATCTGAGTTCGTGGCATTGCTGTGGTGTAAATGCACTGAGCATACAAGTAGGTTGTGGGGTGGGTCCTTCAATGCAAACTCCACTGCTATGAAACGTTTCCCCTTGGCACTGTCGACCAGATGGTTAACGGAGTCGTTGCGTAGCAGTATCATCTGTGCCAAATGAGACTCAACCCAGTCACCCAAAACTGTAAACTCATCTAATTCGTTGGGATATCCGCTGGTCAACTGAAAGCGCTGCAAGCATCCACTATCGCTGCTCGAGATCTGTAACTCACCTCCCCCGCCACTAACCTCCTGCAAGCAAACAATGTCAGCACAACAGCTACTCTCCTCCAGCCATTCCCCAAAATACTTCAAAGACTTGCCCTGTACATTCCATGTCATGAATTCAGTTTGTAGAAACACGTCAGCAGAAGTGGGAGGCGAGCATCAGATCTGATCAACCCGCCGTCCCTGGAGATCTGAGATGACATCAGCTTCCTGACAGCCTAAGCCCACAGCAAGTCGGGCTATGTGGAAGTGGAAAGTGACTGGCATTGCACCCTCCACGATGTTCATCTGCACTTCAAGGAGGCTATCCTGGGGATCTGGGAGGAGTTCTGCACGGGACGTGGAACATACCCGCTTCTCATCAAGCCACATGAGCTGCTTGCCCCAATCCGTCTCAAGGCCTTCCTTCGCTCCTGGCTTCCTCGAGCAAGCAGTCTCCAACTTGACTAGGGCAGCCCTGGTCGCTTTGTTTCGCTCCCTTCGGGCCTGGGATTTGGAATATGACATCCACATCTTCTCTCCCTTAGCATTCGTCCAACCCTCTGGAAATCTATCTTGCAAAGCATAGTATCTACGGCGGTCTTCCTCATAGCCAGCTGATGCAAGGTAGATGTGACTGACGTGGGCACGACGACCATAAACGACCACTCTTGCAACACATGCTGCCATTTCAGGCGCCCATAGTCGTACGAAGCTTCTGGTGTCCTCTTCCACCAACCCTTTGCGGCTGTCCACTGGCCAACCTCCACAAATGATATGGGCAAAATCAAACTCCGGATCCTGGTTGCGCCGCTGGGAGGTTCCACCAAACACATTCGGCGTCGGGAAGGCAGGGGGAGGCCTTACACTCTGTGCTTCAGGTCTGACACTCTGTGCTTCAGCTTTATCCATTCGTTCAACCAAGGAGGCAACCTGCACAAGCAAGCCATCGACTCTTGCATCCGTAGCAGGCCGATTCTCAAGGTTGTTCAGGCGTGTGTGAAAGCATCCCAATGATTCATGCACATTGGCTAGCTGGGAGGTAATCGTAGATTCCAACCTCAAAGCCCATTGGGGGGCGAGCTCATCACCATCCTTCTTATCATGTGCTGCCAGCCTCCGATCGAGCTCACGGTCAGGATCTTCCGAGGAATCATCTCTAAGGCTCAGTTCATCGTGCTCCCGCTTCTTGGGGGAAATCACTTGCCCGGGGAGCTCGCTCATGACCCCACAGTACGATGCATTCACGACTCACAAACGGGATTTAAGCCGAAACCTTGAGCCAAAACCCTAAACCCTAAACCCTAAACCTTCAAAAACCTGCGTAAGCCCAAAACACTTTGGAAAGGCCCGGCTTGCACTCCGCTTGCCACAGCTGATGCTCTGGCCCGGTGCTCCAGCATCACGTCTGTAGTTTATATATGTTAATATATATATATACACACATATTTATTTATATTTATTTATATTTATATTTACATATTTATTTATTTATCTATTCGCTCATTTTTATATGTATTTATGTATACTCATTTATTTGTTTTTTATATCTTTTTTAATTTTAATTTATTTATATAACATTTTTCTGTTTGTTGAAAGCACAGGAAAACTTCGTCCATGGTGGATAGTTACAGCAGCCTACAACCAAGGATGCTTCGAACAACGCGTTTTTAATAACCTGGATGGATGTGAACTCAAAATCGGGAGTTGCGCACGCCTCAACCCTGTTGTGTGTACTCCACGAAGGAGCCAAGAAGAGGCCAAAATGTTGCCAGTAACGTCCTTATGTTATGACCCCTATTCCCGAAACCCTAAGCCCTGAGCCCTAAACCCTAAACCCTAAACCCTAAACCCTAAACCACAACTCGGTACCCTCATATTGGGACCCTCGTCCCCGGAGGTGCACTTGCTGCCTGCCGCACAAAGGTGAACTCCACACCGGCCGGGAGCCCAATGCTGTTCCACCTCTGATCCTGAGCTTCAGAAAGGGGGTTGGGGTTTAAGGTTTAGGGTTTAGGGTTTAGGGTTTAGGGTTTAGGGTTTAGGGTTTAGGGTTTAGGGTTTAGGGTTTAGGGTTTAGGGTTTAGGGTTTAGGGTTTAGGGCGGGTTTAGGGTTTAGGTAGTTCCACCTCTGATCCTGAGCTACCACTTGCTTAAGAGCATCCCAAAAAACAAAAGTATGGTTGGTTCTTAAGCTAGTAGTAGTGAGCTGCAGGGTTTAGGATTTAGCGAGGGCTTTGGGGTTGGGGGTTGTCGGAACATCTGGTTCGGGTCCCGTCAGGTCTTGCGCTAAACCAAAAGCCCCACCTCATCAGGGAACTGAACTGAGCTTTTGGCAACTTCTATCCATGGGTAGGCGAATAGCATAATTATCGGGCTTAGGCTTCTTATATGGTTCGGGTTCACTAGCTGGTGTGACTCAACCAGCAGTAGGGCAGCAGCAGAAGTCGCGGGGTTGGACTTCTAGAAGCCACCGGATTCTGTGCTGCTCCCTGAAAGCTCGACTCGCATGTGACGCCAAGCCCTGAACCGGAAACCGCATAGGGTTTAGGATGGTCAGGAAAATCCTCCAAGCGTCCTGAGGGTTCAGCACCTCTACGTGCACTTCGTTGATTCCGTAGTGCCTGGGAACGCCCATGGATCCAGGCCGAGGCAAGGACTCTCTCAAAGCCTTTCCTTTTGTAAACCCTAAACCCTAAGCCCTAAGCCCTAAGCCCTCAGCCCTGAACCCGAAGCCCTAAACCCAAGCCGGTCATGGGGTTCGGGTGGTTTTCACGTCGCGGGTTTCACAAACAAACCTAAGGCCCTGAACCCTAAACCCTGAAACCATGGCACTTCTAGCGCCCCTACTTGGAGTTCATGGGGTACTTCTAACCCCCAATTACAAGTCTACTGAGAACCGACTCGGAGAACTGAGGGGGGGCTGGAAAGTACAGCTTTTCTTGAGAGGACTCAGAGGGCTTAGAAGTACAGCTATCATTCCCCGAACCCTCAACCCGGGGTGATTCAGTACCCATGAACCTCAACGTAGCTCTTGCATGGTTGGCGGCGTTTTCAAGCCCGGAAAGCTGGGCGAGAACTCCACCTCTTGGCGGAAGGCAGCCTGGGCGTTATGGGCAGCTCTCGAAAATTAGGGTCCATCTATTTGTGGGTCCTACTTATGGTACCCTTAACATGAGGACCCCGAAACCCTCCACTGGCGCATTGCTAGATAGCGAAACCCAATCCTAAAACCTAGCCCTTTTGAATTGCTAGCCCTGCCTCTAAGTTTCTCGAAACTATGCCTTTTTGTCAACCCTCAAGGGGCGGACCCGTCCGAGTCACCCAGCTAACTCTCAGAACCCAACCCTGAAATCTTGAGCCGAAACCCAACTCGTTGATCCCCAACAGCCATGCCAGAAATCCTAAAACCCCTAAACCCTAAACTCTAAACCCTAAACCCTAAACCCTAAACCCTAAACCCTGCCAGATCTCCAACTCATGGTCCCTTCTAAGCGCCCCTAAGTGTAAGACGCCTTGTCTAGCAGAAGCGCACCCAAAACCTCACACCCGAAAGACTCTGCCCAAACCCGCCACAAGTATGAACAAAACGAGTCTAAACCCTTTGGAACCTGGAGGCTGCTTCATGCCAAACCCTAAACCCCAAACCCCAAACCCCAAACCCCAAACCCCAAACCCCAAACCCTAAACCCTAAACCCTAAACCCTAAACCCCAAACCCCAAACCCCAAACCCTAAACCCCAAAAGGTAAAACCCCAAAGCCCGCCGGGATGGTTCCCGGCCCTGCCTCGCTGACATGCAGGCCCGAGCGCTGCAGAGCCTGCAACGGCACGTGGCAGCTAGGGTTTGGGGTTTGGGGTTTGGGGTTTGGGGTTTAGGGTTTAGGGTTTAGGGTTTAGGGTTTAGGGTCTAGGGTCTAGGGTTTAGGGTTTAGGGTTTAGGGTGTAGGGTTGAAGGTTTAGAGCCTGCAATTTCAGGGATGGAGTTCCCAGGTGAGGTTCTATTTTATCTCAGACGGGTATATGGGGGAAATTGCCCACTGGACATGGGGCCTAGACACAAGGGGGGGTGAGGTTCAGAGGGCCTGGGGCTTGAAGGGTTTGGGCTGCGGGCTTATACGTCGTCTAAAAAATTGAGCTTGGGGCTAGAAGCTCGGAGGACTCGTAGAGCTGTCTGAACGGACACGCCCAGAATTCTCCAACGTGCCTCCGAAGCCCAGAGATCCTAAAGCCCCCATAAACGTCCGAGTGTTGAAGCTGGCACTGAAGCCCTGATAGTCTGTGATAGTAGGTCTGAACTGAAAGGCTCCCCCACATCATACGACGAGTCATAGTCTAGGTGTACGGTCCTAGACCTTGGGGGGTTTAGGCGAAAAGGCTGAGAAGCTCAAGGCGTAGAGGCTCGAGGACGATGCCGATCCCAAAGGGGCCCACTGCGTGAAAGTACGAGTACCCTCCTTCACCCCTAGGCGTGGAGCTTAGGGTTCCCCCCATCCCAAAATCGAAACGGGCTATCTGGTCTGGATACTGGTTCATACACCACATGCCAAAACGATAGAATTTCTCACGTTCCCGAAGCCCTTTGAAGCCCAACGCTACACCCCCCGGCACGAAGCCCAAGCCAACAAGAACAGTAGTAAGAAATATTCGCGTAGCAAGACACGAACAAAAACATAATAGCAACGACGATAATGACAACTATAATGACGGTATCTTAAAACACACATGCAGGAAAACACGAATAACAACGAGTAGAACAAATACTGATATGCCCTAATCGATGTACGGGCGCACCTCGTTGATGCCCAGGCGCCCGGTGAGAGCTTCTACCACGGCTTCTTGCCATGTCTGGTCCTAAAGCCAGAGCTGTAGGGAGTCTTACGGTACCCTTAGAGGCCGAAGACATCAAAGCCGATTCAGCAATGGAAAATGCCCCCAAACCTGGGGTTTAGGGTTTAGGGTTCAGGGTTTAGGGTTTAGGGTTCCGACGGCTTTCGGCCTTTGTGTTGGGGGGAGGAGGACAGAAACTGAAGCCGAGAGTCCTCTGCCATCCTCATCGACAACACGCGCGGTGAAGTCAATACGTGGGTGCGCGAGTGCTGCTGCTTCGTCCTGTGGGCTTACAGTGTACCCAGGTCCGGAGAACCATGTTATAAGGGTAGTTATGTACTTCATGTGGGAAACCTTGAACCAAAAAAAGGGGAAAGGGTATCACCGGGCTACCAAGAGCTACAGTAGGCTTAGAACTCCTTGTAGGTGTTCTACACTAAACCCTAAACCCTAAACCCTAAACCCAGGAGCTCCCAGAGGGAGGGTGGTGCGCCCCAAGTTTGAAGGTTTACCGCTTGTCGGACCCTGGAAGCTCAAGGGATTAAGGGGGGTTTAGGGTTTAATGTTTAGGGTTTAGGGTTTAGGGGACTAAGGGGGGTTGTGCTATCAAGATGATGCGGTAGGGGGGGGCTTAGTAGGGGTGAGGAACGTGGTTCGGGATTCCGGTTGGTAGGCTTTTGAGGCCTTCGGGGTTTGGGGATCACGATCAGGTGTTCGCTGCAGGCGTCCTCAGCACCAGCGTATGCCGACAGTTCCTCAGTCGCTTGTATACCCAGAATCAAGACCCAGTGATTCCCTCAACTCTGACTCTGAACTACAAGGATGAGGGGCAACCCTTGACCCTTTTTGGGGGGAAAGGTAAGGAGGGCACTGAAGGTTTAGGGTTTAGGGTTCAGGGTTTAGGGCGTTTAGAGTTTAGGTTTTAGGGTCCCACCCTGAGTCGGGGACCAAGGCAGGCGACCCTTGATTCCCTCTGCTACAAGCCTACGTGTGCCCAAGCACTCTGGGCCCGCCCACGCACTCCAGCTCGACCCAACACCTTGCTACAAACCTGGGATGTTCATTTTTAAAGTTTATGTACGGTTAAATGTGCCGCAAGCATGCGGTTTATAAGCACAGCCGGGCTACTTATAACTCCACTTGAAAAAGCACTCATGAACCTCCAACCAAGCTGTGGGTCTTTGGTCCAAGCTTTGCCGAAATTTCTAGCCTGACAAACATCACTCGTCCATTGCCGCGCCAGGAGGCAGCACATTGGCCCACAGCCAAATCTTTACGATGCGGACATACCTCCAGGTTTCGTGTGCAGGGGTTTAGGGCTTATGCGAGGGATATATACATATATATATATAAATATATGTATATGTATATACATACATAAATAAAAACAATAAAATAAATAAATATAAATATAAATATAAATATAAATATATATATATATATAGGGTGTGTGTATATGAACTATATGCTATATACTAGTAATATTACAGAAGCACTCAAGCACGCCGGAACTTCTGAACGCCGTCGTAGGCTAAGAGCGGTGAGGTGTGGCCCCCCTAAATAACAGGAAAGGACTCGCAGGCCTGGAGCCTTATACTCTTTTGCCAGGCAACCGGCTCGCGGAGCTACTAAACCCAGAACTCATGGAATCCGGCCCTAAACCCTAAACCCTTATAAACCCTAAACCCTAAAGCCAAAGCCTAAACCCTAAACCCTAACGGAGGGACGGGGGAGCGGCGGGGGCCTTCGTCTTTCAGAGCTCATCCCTCCTCCAATAGCCTTGCTGAACTCAACTCCGACTACAAGCGTCCCCAGACCCAAAGGGTACCACCTTAAGGGACCCAGCTAGAGTCCCCGGGTCTAAACCCTAAACATCCCTCAGCCCTGAAAGTCTTCCTTGAGGGTTGCAACCCTAACCGCCTTAACCCCTTTGAGGGCTTGGGATTAAACCCTAAACCCTAAACCCTAAACCCTAAGGCCTCACAAGCTCGTCCCCAACGGGCTCCAGCTGTGACTGCTGCTTCTCGTAGACCTCGTCGTACAGCTCCTTGGCAGCAGAGCATGAATAACATACATAACATATTAAGATATATTAAGCATATGTCATGATGGTAATGTCATTCATAGCAAAAAAAGTGTTCATGATATTTCCTAGCTTGACATGGAAACATCTTAGTATTGATAGGGTTTTGGGTTTAGGCTTATGGGAATCCTTGTAAGCCTTGAAGGGTGGGCTGATAATGCGGGAAGCCTGGTCACAGAAAGGGTTGGTTGTTAGGGTTCACACGCAACAAATCTGGGTTTAGGTTTAGGGTTTAGGGTTTAGGGTTTAGGGTTTAGGGTTTAGGGTTTAGGGTTTCGGGTTTAGGGCTTAGGGTTTAGGGTTTAGGGAACTCTAAACTTGAGACCCGAAACCGGAAAGCGGGGAGGGGAGGAGGGGGGGGACGTCGCAGAAACCCTGTGCAGCAGGGGCGCCACGAAGCTCTGCCACGTAAATTCGTCCAGGCAGACGCCATACTTCTGGAGCTTGTTGATCAGCTCCTGGTGCGGTTTCGGGTTTAGGGTTTAGGGTTTAGGGTTTAGGGTTTAGGGCTCTAGAGTTTGGGGGTTTGGGACTCCGGGTCGGCATTCCCCCCAAGATTTGTCCACCCCCAGTCGTATCTCGTGGCACCAGGTGTGCGTTGCGTGGAAGGCTTAGTATGGGGGGGCTTACTCATGAGAATAGGTCTTTGGCTTTTGGTTTGTTTGGTTAGGGACCACAAGGGAATGCTGTTAGTATTTATATTCCGACCCCTCTAATACCTTCGTGTATGCTGCTTGTTGCCTGGCAGTGTACACGGCCGGATGTACATGGGTCCGATGCACATGGGCTGCACCTGCTTACAAGGGCTCCCAGAAACTCCCACACATTCCCTTCGGCGACTTTAAGAAGCTCAGATGCACGACAACCCTCAAAATCCAGCGTCAGTCTTAGGGCTTAGGGCTTAGGGTATAGGACCGCTTAGGAGACAGACACTGCGCCAACAGCAGAAACACGCGACCTCCCTGCCAGTCGGTCCTCTTCTTTGTTGTTGGTAACACGAGTCCAGACCCAGTGCTGCACACCTGCCCAAAAATGGAGGGAGAAGAAGCCCTTGCTGCCTGGTGTATGACACGAAGGCGCGACGCCCTCCAAATGCTCCAGCATCTCTGTGTCCCACTGCAAGAGTCGTAGAGAGGGGGGGAGCGAGAGACAGAGAGAGACAGAGAGAGAGAGAGAGAGACAGAGAAAAACATGTATACACTAAAGAAGTAGAAGGGAAAGATGAGAAACAACAACAAAAACAAACAAAAAACAACTGAGCCGAGCCTTCAGCGTTCGTGACAAAAGGCGCACCGTCCGGCAGACCAATCTGCTGGAGCTCGTGCCGAGTTCGGTCCTTCCACGATACTGAGCTTGGAACGCTGACAAAAGTTCAACCTTTTAGCTGCTTCTTGGAATTACAGTACCCCAATTTAAAAAAAAAAATCCAAGAATCCCTAAGTCCATGAGTGGCTCAGGGCTAAGCCGACAAATGCCGAGCAGAACACGACCTTCTCAGTGGGCAAGGGGCTTTTGACGCCACCCTTTCTGTGTTTGTTCTATGTGAGGCTGGATAAAAAGCAAGGTGCGCCAGAAGAAGTGCACTCAGCAAGGGGTGGGTGGGCCGAGCCCCTCGCGATGAGTAGCACAGCGCCCTGGAGATGTTGGTAGCAAGGCGGCAAATCCTCAACCCTTAACCCCAAGCCCTAAATGCGAAGCCCGATAAGCCCTAAACCTAAACCCTAAACCCTAAACACGAAGCCGTACAAGCCCTGAACCTTAAACCCTAAACCGCACCCCCTTCAGGAATGTTAGGAAGCCCCGACCCTGGGAGCCGCCATCGGATGCTCATGCCCATCAAGCCCGCATCCCACATCCTGACTCGCAAACCAGCCGAGGTTTCCCAAACCGCCCCGAATGCTACGCCCCAAGCCCTAAACATTGGGATGTTCTACGGTTCCACCTTATACTAACAGTCCTAAATAGGGATTATAAAGGGGGGTACTACAATCCCTATCAAGTACTGTCAGTAGAAGGAGGAACATCCCAAGCCCGAACGCCCCTAAACCCTTTTTTTGCCACTGGACCTTCAACCCTAAACCCTAAACCCTAAACCCTAAACCCTAAACCCTAACCCCCCAACACCCCGGATCCTTCACCGTCATCTTGATGCTGTGCGTCTTGTACTTTGTCAAGATGCCAGGGGTCGACTCCGATGTCGCGCTGTTCTCCTATTGGTTGAGGGTGTATATTATACAGAGGTTTATCTTATATAGGGGTTATATTATATAGGGGTCTCTCTTATATAGGGGTGTATATTACATAGTATATTATATGGGGTTATATGATGCGGGGTTTCTATGATATAGGGGCTTATAAGACGACTTCAATGGCACATCTGGGTGACCCTAAACCCGAAAAGCATGATGGCCTAGCCGCCCCAGAAGGGGGTCCTTAGAATATCCAAGCTGCCCCTAATTTGAGAGAAACCCCCCCAAAAGAGGCCTAAGCCCTACCCTAAACCCTAAACCCTAAACCCTAAACCCTAAACCCTAAACCCTAAACCCTAAACCCTAAAACCCTAAAACCCCAACCCCTAACCCCCATCACCTAAACCCTAAACCTACCCTCGGCATGGGCCTGGTAGTTGTAGGCATCCTTGGCCATGTTGAAGCAGCTTTTCTGGACGGTTGGGCCTGGCTTCTCTTTCGACTCGGAGGGCTTTGGGCACTTTCGGGCTTTGGGGTGAAGGTTTATTTAGGGTTTAGGGTTTGGGGTTTGGGGTCTAGGGTTTAGGGTTGAGGGTTTAGGGTCCCTTCTGCACAGCTGGGGCGAATCCGCATCGCCGGACGATTTCGAGTCCGACTGATGTCGTTGGTGGCTCAAGGGCGTCATCAATTATCCCAAACCAAACAAGGAGACAAAACCCCATCAAAACCACGCACAGGACAGGTTTAGGGCTCAGGGTGTAGAGTTTAGGTTTAGGGATGCTCGCCTCCCCGTAGGATTCTGTAGGGCTTGCAAGGACTTTCGCAGGGCTTGCAAGGATTTCTTGGCTGATATCCTTGACAGGCTTCTACTATTTTGCTTAAGAACCCCAAAAAAAAACTGCCATATAAAGGGCAGTATTATAGGGATTATAATTGTTTTATTCTTTTGGGGTTCTTAAGCAAATAGTAGGCTTAGACTGGGGTCGAGGGTCAGCAGGCTAGAAACGATGGCTTCGTCGGTCTGGCCATTGTTACGCGCCCTCACTCGCGTTTAGCAGTCGAAGATGCGAGGAATTTGGGGATGTCAAAACCCTCGGGCCATAGACCTCTAGAAACGAACACAGCGACATGAAATCCGGGCTTGAGGTGTAAGTGTTAGGGTTTACGCTGGCCCTCTAAGTCCAAAGTAAAACCCTATACCCTGAACCTGCTCTCGTGCTATGTAGTCTTGCTAACAAAGGGAACATCACTCTGACAAATATGACGTCTGGGCCCCCCAGCGGCATTTTGGGAGTCCTGCAGCCCTCGATTAGGGGACGAAATCTCCTTAAGGGCTATAACGATTATGTGGCTCTCTCCCAGAAAAGTACCCCCCCAAGAAAAGTTTTCAATCCTTTTGTCTAGGAATCTCTAAAAGGGTACTCCTGATTTCGGAAATGCGCATGTTGGGAAATTTGGGTCCCTCCTAGAATCGTGGAACTCGATGCCCTCCAAAGGCAAGAGGCTAAGGCCAAACTTTGTGGCGAAGCATCGTTCAACCTCGGCCAGGGGGAACTGGCAGTGGCCGGAGGCTGTGTTTCCGAAGTGTGTGACGTGGCTGAGTTTTGGGGGCTTATTATGGGCCTCGGTTTTAGGAGTTGCGACCCTAAACCCTAAACCCTAAACCCTAAACCCTGAACCCTGAACCCTAAACCCTAAACCCTAAACCTCTTTCAAGATGCAAACCCAAAATAGGCAAACCTCACCTTGAATTATCGTGCGGGCCAAGTGTGTCCAGCCGCATCCATCTTTACAGCAGCGGCATCCGTGTTTTCCCCCCTAAACCTTAAACCCTAAAACCCTGAACCCTAAAACCCTAAAACCCTAAACCATAAACCGTGAAGCAAAGTAACAAAGGCGCGAAACAGCAGGTGCCGAAAACACTGTGCCCACCGATGCTTTCGGCATGTCACCCACACGAAACACTGCAAACAATGCCGTTTCAAAGGACATGTGCGGCTTCACGAGTGAACAGCTTGCTGGAGGGTATAACTAGGGGGGAGCGGGGGGGGGGGGGGGGGCGCCCCTACTTGGAGGTTGAGCGTACTTATTAGCGAATTATACTTGTGCTTACGACTGTACTTTTCACACTTAAGGGGGCTGCTAAGGGCCGTTATGGGTGCAGTGATGACTGGCTAATAAGTACCTTAGCCCCCAAGTAAACGATGCAAGTTCCTAAACCCTAAACCCTAAATAAACCCTAAACCCTAAACCCTAATTAAACCCTAAACCCTAAACCCTAAACCCCAAACTCTAAACCCTAAACCCCAAGGCCCCGGCTGCCCGCTGCCAATCTCCGTTCTCAACATTGCGCATCGTCACCTTGGTGCCGCATCGTTCTCGCGGAGCCCTTAAGGCCCGGGTAACCCAGGAACTGGGTTTAGGGTTTAGGGTTTAGGGTTTAGGGTTTAGGGTTTAGGGTTTAGGGTTTAGGGTTTAGGGTTTGGGGGTTTTTGACCTAAACCCTAAACTGTAAACCCTAAACCCTAAACCCTGAACCCCAAGCCTTGATTGAGGAATCTTAAAGGAAATTCAGGGTTTGGGGGAGCCACAGCTTCGGGAAATCGAGCTTGTGCCAGCACAAATACAGGGGCTTTTGGTATTTTCAGCCCAAAAAGGAGGCGTTTGTTGCTTTGGGGGCTTTACAAGGGTGGAAAAATTTGTTTGGGCACTTGTCTTTGCCGTTTTGGTTTTGGTTTGGGGCGGGGGAGGGTGCACAAAGGGTGAGGACGCCAGTAAGAGCAATAGCAGCGGCCGTGGCAGTGAGGAGCTGTCGATGGCTGCAGGGCTCCGGGGGGTTCAGTGGTGGACTCTGACCGCAATGACCCCTGTACAGAACCCCTTATCAGGAGAGCCTGCCACCTGGAACATCCGAAGATCTAGAGCTTTGTGCGGACTCGCGATGTAGGATTTTTGAGCGAGCTGAGCCCCGAACGAAACCATCTGTCAGCTCCAAACACCGTCGATGAAGCTGAACCCTCAACGAATGGCGTACAACAAACACAACCTGTCAAGCCTCCCAAAGGCCTTCCCAGATCTTGCTGGGCGCCCAACTGCAAGAGGCTGGTTGCGAGTGCGAATGCCGCCACCGGCCATAACCTGGCGAGGGCTTTGAGGGTCCACGAGCGGTATCAACGTACTGTTGCGGTTCTCAGCTCATTATTGTCCGTCCTTCTGCTTTCAGGCACTCAACGCCACAAAGGCCGGCTTCTAGATGTTCCCGAGGCGCTACGAGATGTTGGACTTCGGTACATGTCCTTGGGGTCTGTGGGAATGGGAGTTGTCTACAAGAAGACTCAGGAGCCCACCGGCCCGAAACCACTCCCCCCCCCCCCCCAAAACCTTGGACCCTGTCTTGAACCTGGAAGCTGCTTCAAACCATGACCTGAGCCCGAAGCCTTCCGAACTTTGCCGGCCCCAATTCACTGAACTATAATAGGCCCCCGCCGCTTTCTTGCGGTACTTGACATTCTGTTAAAGCCTCAGGGCTGGGGCTACGCTAAGTATCCCTAAACCCTAAACCCTGAACCCTAAACCCTAAACCCTGAACCCTGAACCCTGAACCCTAAACCCTAAACCCTAAACCCTAAACCCAAATCGCCTCTGACATGATGCGCAGCTCGCGCTGGTGTCCCTGGGCGCCAAGCGGTTGACAGGCTCAAGGTGGGTGAGGCTTTTGCTGTTGCCTCACACAGGGGCCTACATGATTACAATTGGGTTTGGGGGGTTTATTATGGTATATTTATATAGGGAAATATAGGGACCATAGGGGAATACTGTTAGTCCTCGGCGGCTTCCTGGTGGAGATAACTAAGGAGACGCAAGACGCCGCCTATCGCTCGGTGGGACCTGCAACAGGCTCAAAACGGCTATGCAGGATGCAAGGCATCAGGACTCCAACTCAGTTCCATTGCGGCAGCATTCTTATACTTGGGGATGCCTGGCCTCGTACCCTAAACACAAGTAGGGGTTCAGGGTTTAGGGTTTAGGATTTAGGGTTTAGGGAGGTCTTAGGGTCGAGGGCTTCAGGCAGTGCAATTTGTTTTCTCAGCCACCACAACCCGGAGGCCCGAAATCCCATTCTCAACGCCCACCACCCTCACATAGCCCGGAACAGAACCGACCCAAATCCCAAGAGACCCCACCCCTACAGCCTAAAAAGTTCTGCAGGTTTCGTACAAGCCTCCCTGCAGCCCTCCCCTCAAGTTCTGGCCACTTCAAGCGCGTAGGAGGAGGCGGGGCCAGAGACCTCCATACCCTTTGATCAAGGACTTTACCATGCTTAAGGTGAGTGAAGGTGCGGTTCGGGTTTAGGGTTTAGGGTAGTCCCCACACCCTACAGCGATGGACTGGGTGCGGGACATCGTCGCCACGGAAGACGAGGTTGATTCGCACCAGCTCGACCATCCGCTGCAGCCTGCCGACTTTTGTCTCGCAGGTTCATAGTAGGGAATTACGACCCCCAAGACAGTCCCTTAACAAAGATGTCTGGTACGCAAGTCCCCCAATTCCCTGCCAATTCCCTGCCAAGAACGCGCAAGCCACTTTGAAGCTTCGGTTTTGGGTCTTTCAGCTAGTTCTCTCGTAACCTGGGATCCCAATGGTTTTGTTGGGTGTGAAGGGGTGTCTCCATGGGTTTTCGGACAAATTGTGACATGCACAGCAGGGTCCCAAAACCTTTTAAACCCCAAACCCCAAACCCTACCACAGACAGGGAGGGAGGGAGAGGGCGAGGATTGATGCGAGGACCGGAGCGACAAAAAGACTCTTCCCTCGGAGCCCTTATAGGCCATTTGAGCTGACTTGAGAAAGCTGAAGTTTCGAGTTCGAGGGCCTGAAGGCGGGCGGTTTACGCGTGAAGGAGCCGTCTGATTGAGAGAGCTCTTTGAAAAGGTCGACTGAGTCGACTGCGCTGGGCCTCATGGGTAGGTAGAAGTACCAAAGCAACCAGGGTTTAGGGTTTAGGGTTTAGGGTTTAGGGTTTCAAGGCCTCGAGCCACTGGAGGTGCCCTTCTGCTTCCCTTTCATGATTCCCTCTGCAGAGAGGAAAAGGACAATTGCAGGGTTTGGGGTTTAGGGTTTAAGAGGGGGTTTAGGGTTTAGGGTTTAGGGTTACTCGCCGAAACATCCTTGAAAACTCTTGAAAGGCCCGAATCCTAAACCTCAAAACCCCAGACCCCAAACCCCTCACTAAGCCCAAAGCCCGAAGAGTGGCCCCGCCTGTTGTCTTCGACTTTGAGGAAGCACTTCTCCTAATCAGGGTGCTCTCGCTTTCTTTTGTTCTTCTTCTTCTTCTTCTTCTTCTTCTTCTTCTTGTTCTTTTTTTTGGGGGGGACAAGAACAGCACTTCGATTCCGCTAGCGACTCTCACCCCTCGCAGAAGGGTTTAGGGTTTAGGATGTAGGGTCTAGGGCATTTGCGGGCTGCTCGGCATTTCGACTGCAAACGTCCAGGCGCCGGCAAAGCAGGAAGCAGCCGCAACTTCTTGAAGAAATGCAATGCAACAACATACTGATGGTGAAGCTGGAAATGTCCATGAGCATGTCTTAACCCATTGCAGACTCATCTGACATGAGCAATTAACTGTTAGTTTTGTGCAAACGACATCGTATGCACTATGTGCAGCACACGCCAATGCTGCACTAGCCGCTGCAAGGCATTCAAATCCAACTGAGCCGCAACATGATACTCCCCGAACCTGCATTCCCGATAAACCCCAAAACCGCACAGAACCTCCCCCCACCCCCTTGGGGGCATAAAAGCGTCCTCAATCACGGCAGACTCGTAAAACTGTCTGAGCGTGTGAGCCTCATGCAGGTTCCGGGGTAGTGAGAAGTAGGATTCTAAGTGCCCTAGATAAGGTGATAACCACTCATAAATACAGCAAAACACCCTAGTTGCAACCCCACTTATAGCTACCCATGAAAGCACATGTCCGAAGTCCCAACAGAAACCATGGCTGTGTTTACGAATTAGGGACTGTGGGATCCATTCCATCCGACTCTGAGAAGAGAACTGGAACCTTCGGTTTCAGGAATTTAGGGATTAGGGTTTGGGAGGGGAGGGGGGGACCGTACTCCATGTCCATGGGTTGGGGGGGGATACCATGGCTGGGAGGGGGGGGAGGGGGGCAAGAACGCACAGAGCACAACCACATGTACCTCCTTCATGCTGAAGTAAGCCACGGTCAACGCCACCGCAGCTCCAACGTCGCCGCAGCGGCCAGTCATCAAGTCATTTAGACACACGCGTCATCATCGAAACTTGCGTTGGTGCTCCTGAGGCTTTGCCGCGATGACTGTGAAGAGAGCCATATAGCCGTGGCAGGACCGGAAAGCGACGCGGACAGAATGGATGCAAACGTTGCAGAAGCAGACGGCGAAGGACGGGTTGCCGTGGCCGAGCCCACAGGCGTGGCACGGAAGGCAGACAAGCAGCATGCCAACAGTGGCGTTGCAATGAAGCGGGCTCACCTGGTGGCGTGCCATGTGTCAAGCATCAGGCTTGTAGAATTGAGCGTGCTACGACGCTGGCTGCCACCGGCACCTTTGCGCGGAGGACTCTGGATCACGCACGATTCCCTCAGATGCAAAACATGAGATGGAGACGACAACGTTTGCCATTTAAAGCCACCATACCACTGCCTGTTCTTCTTGATTTGTTCGGGCACAAACGCAGCCGAGGCGTAGGAGGGGATACAGTGACTTCATCCACCCCAACATGTGCATGATGCTGCCAGACTGCCCTGAACCCCAAACTCTAACCCCTAACCTTTTCTTTGTTGATAGTTGCTTTTTGGGAGGAGGCTTTGTATGAGAGGGTTCTGAAAGATGTTGGGGTCCGAGGAAGGCTGGGGCGATGGCGGTTGCAGCTTGCGGGTTCAGAGTTCAGAGTTTAGGGTTCATGGCAAGCCCACTTCTATTTATGCAGGTTAGTTACCTGAAGAATCCTGTACGGGGTTGTAGTAGTAACCTACCAAACAAAGTAGGTTGCTCAACTTTCCCTTTTTTTTTTTTTTTGGGGGGGGGGGGGGGGTTAGGGTTTAGGGCGACTGAGCATCCTTGCACCAACCCTATAACCCTAGAACCTTTTGCATCCGGACGTACCCTAAACCCTAAACCCTAAACCCTAAACCGAAGGCGTCTAAAGGCCCAAGAAGCCGTCCCACGACCGAACCGGGAAAGGTCCACGCGGTTCGAACGCAACAGGTCGCCTGGGCTTACCCAAGGGCAGTATAGGGGCCGTAATAAGGGAGTACTAGTAATTCCCACCCCTTTTTTGTAGAAAGGTTGATGATTTCGACTCTCACCTCTCACGCTGCCTTGGTTCAGGGTTTAGGGCTTCTGCACCATCTCAGGCTTTAGGGTTTGATGTTTCGGGACGCCACCTAGCCCAGACCACACAGTCGACATGATTTGTGGTGTACACCTTGGAGCCCTAAACCCTAAACCCTAAACCCTAAACCCTAAACCACCCCCCAGGACGAGGGCCTAAGCCCTTAAGGCGTCTAGGACTCAACAGGTTGAGGTGTCGGAGGATCTGCTCTAGGCCAGTAGAGCTTGTAGAGCTTTGGACATTCAGGGTTTGTGAGGGGTTTTCGACCGAACACGAAAGGAGGGCTGAAGGTTGGCTATAGGGCGATAGGGCGACTGGTGCCATAGTAGAAGCTACCCTACCGAATTTTGCCTTACGATGCCCAAACCTCACTACCTGTTGGCTGCTGAAGATTGGGCACCTCCTAATCCACTCCCTATCTGCCATGTGCTTAAGAACCCCCCCCCCCCAAAAAAAAAAGAAAAAGACTCCCCCAAACAAACTAAGAATAGTCATCCCTATACAGCCCTTGTAAGGAATACGTAGAATCTTGTGTTTTTTGGGGGGTTCATTAAGCACGTAGTAGCTGTAGGAACACACCGGCCTCACCAGCATGCTGGGCACACGGCAGAAGCTCTCGAAGCTCATCTTGTCTCTTTCTCCGGTGACGTCCTGTCATCATGGGTTTAGGGTTTAGGGTTGAGGGTTTAGGGTTTCCCTCCCACCCCCTCACTTACTTGTCCAGTATCCTTGGGTAACCAAAGGTTAACGTTTGGGATTATAAGGGGAATCAAATGCCCCAAAAAGGTTAGAGGTTACCTACTCTACAGACTAAGTTCACTACCCCACATATCCCTTGTCTGAACAACATGGGCTCGGGCCTTCAGTTCGGGTTGGGCGGGGTTGGGGTTGGGGGGGTTTCGGGTCTGGGGTTTGGGGGGGTCTAGGGGGGGGGGGGGGGGCTGCTTTTGCAGAACTGCTTTTCTTGTTGGCAGGTGGTGCTTGTGCCCCTTTTTCTTGGTGGGGATTCCCAGACGGTTCTTGTAAGCAGCCTACAAAAACCCCAAGGCTGGGGGGGTTCTTGAGGCCTAGGCCCCGATCACAGCCAATGTGTTCCGGGATCCGAATGACCCGACAATGCTGAACACTACACAACTGGGCTTATCCCTAAACCAAAACACACAAACCCCAAACCCCAAACCAACACAAGGATCCCCAGGCACCTGGGAAAGAAATGTGCCTCTTATCTTTTCTTGTGCGGGTTACTAGGGGTGTTTTCGGGAGACTAGAACCGATGACTTCGCGAAGAGAAGCTGCCTCTTTTCACCAGGCTCTCCCTCGGAAAGTGCCTGTAAGGTCTTGCGAAGTTGATAAAAGTTGAGCGCGGGGATCCATGTTTCCACATCAGTGTCAAGTTCCATCCTGTTCCCTAGCCCTCAACCGACTGCGGAAAGAGAGCTTCAAGGCCTGCGGAATGTTCGGGGTTACAGGGTCGAAGGAACCCTAAGCCGTAAACCCTAAACCCAGCGGCTCACACTTGGGTGGGGAGGAAGCTTTATGGTAGTAGGTGTTCACATTTTGCTTAGACGTCGGGTTCACGTGGCGCAACAGTCTAAACCCTAAACCCTAAACCCGTCTAAGTCACCCAAAGCAAACGACCATGCAAAAAAACCGCAACGTCTTGTTGAGGGATGTTATAAGAAAGTGGCTATAACTACAGGCTAGACACTGCAAACCCTAACAATCTGAAAAGCCGTTTCTGGTAGTAGGACCCCTTGTACCACAATCCGAAGCGCAACTACGACTCAGCAGGCTCTCGGACAAAGTTAGTGGATCCAGCCTGGAAAGCATCACACAGGTCCAGGGTTTATTGTTCCAGGGTTTGGGGGGGGGGGGGGGGGGGGGGTGTAGGATTCATCTCGGAATTCGAGGACTGCACTTGATCGCTTGCACTCGGATCCACAATGAAATAAACGCTCAGTAGCATACAGCGGCTTATCCTGAAACCGTCAACATAGTACCCGAACTTAAATTTAAACTCGCAATGCTCACTACAAGCCTGAACCCCCAACAACCCTAACACCATAAAATAAGGGTGGGGCTTCGCAAGGGCCCTCACTTCGTGAGGGACCTCTTCGGGGGGTCTGGCCCCCGCCCTGGCGATTTCCCCCAAGTGCCAAAAGGTTTAGAGTTTAGGGTCGGTTTCGGGCCGAAGGAAAGGGCATGTACAGTTACGGTTTAGGGTTTAGGGTTTAGGGTTTAGGTTTAGGGTTTAGGGTTTAGGGTTTAGGGTTTAGGGTTTAGGGTCTAGGGCTACGCCCTGTGCATTTTGCAGCTATAGGATGCCGTAGAAGCAGCATAAGTTAGCATCAGAGCCACCTCGGAGACCCGGTTTAGGGTTTAGGGTTTAGGGTTTAGGGTTTAGGGTTAGGGCATTCACCACGGTCGGGACTCCTAGCGCAAGCTGTATAGGAGTCACTTCCACTTCTCTGCGAAGCCATGCGGCCGTCTGCACCCCTAAACCCTAAACCCTAAACCCTAAACCCTAAACCCTACACCCCCAGAATCTCAGGGCGACGTCCAGCGACAGACTCCGGATCTGCACTCTTCGAGGCAGCCCGGCAGTGAGAAATTCTTGGGCATGATCTTCTGGCCCCAGAAAAATCCCTCAGGGTTTAGGGTTTAGGGTTTAGGGTTTAGGGTTTAGGGTTTAGGGTTTAGGGATTAGAGTTGTGCTTTGAACCTTTGAAAACATATTCATGAATAGGTTTCATAATTGAGAAATATCCCAAAGCATCGCACCGTACATAGTTCAGGGTTTAGGTTATTAGGGTTCAGGAGCCGAAACCCTAAACCCTAAACCCTAAACCCTAAACCCTAAACCCTAAACCCTAACCCGGAGTTAGGCTTCAGGGGTTGCCCTAGCTGAACTGGTTGGGAACAGATTTACTCCTTCAAGCAGCTCCCGCCTTGGGAGTCTAGGTTTAGGGTTCAGGGTTTATAAGGGATAAGGGTTAAGGGTTTAGGGTTTAGGGTCTAGGGTCTTCCCCGATAGCGGGATTGAAAGATCAGGTCTAGGGGGGTTGTTTGCTATATGGGGTCCCGAATGACTATGAGGGTTCAGGGCTTCTGCATACTCCATGGGGGCTGGGGAGGATGGCGAGGTCGGCTTGCCAAGGTCTCCTCATCTACACAGACTCCAAAAAGCAGCTTGGAGATCATCAAGATGCATCCTACAGACCATCCTACCTCTCCGGAGTAGCTAATCTCTGCTAAAGTTGAGAGCACGAGACCTTTAATATCCCTGATGTTGCGAAGCAAGGGGCTCTGTGAAGAAAGCCGTGGAAAGTTTATTGGCGTGAGGGACTGCCCACGCCAACTGAGAACTGCTGGTGTCAGCAGGGTCTTTAGGCTTTGTTTTGCAGTTGAATGCAATCACCTGGGAACCATGTCAGGGAATTGCTGGTTTGCCACTTCTGAGATTCATGGGTGTGGCTTCTACCTTTCAAACTTCTATAAACCCTTTTGAGCCCTAAACCCTCGGAGCATTTCGCCACGCAAAGCCGCAGACCCTCGACAGGTGGATGTCAGACATGGGCACCAAACGGCTCTCCAGACGCGTCCGCGTCTCCCACACCCCCGCGTAAGCTGAGTGCCCAAATGATAAACAGTGGTTCTGCGAAACCCCAAACCAGAAAGCCTATGGACTCTTCTTTGCAACTGGGCTTTTGGATGAGGTAGATCCTACCGACCCTTTTTCACCCTAAGCCCTGCCTTAACATGCTTCTTTGAATCTGGGCTGCGGCGGGGCGAGACAGCCAGAGCTCAACCCCCAAAACCCCAAGCAACCACTAGTGGCATTCTTGTGGGCACTCGAAACTCTAAGCCCTAAACTCTCTGGGAGCACAGGTTCCTAGAGATCCGAGGAGCCTCATAGGACATCCAGCATGTGGGCAGGATATGTTTTGCAAGGCAGCTCCCTTTTTCAGGGGTTTAGGGTTTAGGGCTTAGGGCTTAGGGCTCAGGGCTTAGGGGGCACCAAAGTTTCCCAGCATCAAGAGCGAAAAGAGGTACACAACCTAAAGACAACTGGGGGAGGGAGGCGAGAAGTAGCCACAAAGCCCGTTCTAACCAAAACCTGGAGGTGTAGTCTAGGGCTTCCGGTTTAGGATTGTTTCGGATGACCATGCTGATCTGAGACTCCTGGGACGAACCCCCAACCCCGCAGCTTGGGTTCAAGGATTGCGTTCTGAAGCTTGAAGCCTAATCTCCGACCCAGTAGAAAGAGGCTGCCAGCACAAAACCACCCACCCACCGTGCAGACGCTCACGGGTGTCCAGACCGGGTGGGTTCGGTACAAGAATTATCCCTTCCGCACGACGTCGTGTAAATACCGGTTAGGGATCATGTAACGTTTGGGCTCTTCGCATCTTGTCAGTTGTCAGGCCGAAAAAGCATGGCTCTACACAAAAGAACGGAGTTTGAGGACGCAAAGGGGGACAGCGAGATCTACCATGCACGCGTGCCTTAAAGCCTCTCGATGCTTATGTTGGCTTTTTGAAGACTCACAACCCACACAGGGATTTTCTTCTAGGGTTTAGGGTTTAGGGTTTAGGGTTTGGGGTTTAGGGTTTAGGGTTTAGTGTTTAGGGTTCAGGGTTTGGGGTTTAGGGTTTAGGGTTTAGGGTTTGGGAGTTTCTGGGGGGGGGGGGGGGGGGGGGGGAGGGAGCGGCTTATCAGTAGGACCTCCGTGAGCTACAGGGCGATTGCGTCCTGCGTGCCATCGGCCTTGACGGCATACATGCGGTCTGAGCCGAAGTAGATGACATTGGCATACCTTTCAATGACCACTGTGGTGTTTAGGTTTTAGGGTTTAGGGTGTATAAACCCTAGACACCGGAACCCCCCCCCCCCCCCCCCAAAAAAAAAAAAAAAAAAGGGGAGCCCCATCCCGGCATCAACTCTCGCGCTCGCAAGCCCTAACCCTAAACCCTGAAACCCTAAACCCTAAACCCGCTTCGGGTTTCAGGGTTTTTGGTAAATAAAGCAACCCCCCCCCCCCCCCCCCCCCCCAAGGAAAAACAACGAGACTATACCCGACCCTAAACCTTGTAGCCACCTTCTCTAAGGGTCCATGGCGCCTCTTACATAGGGACTTTGGGGGCCCAAGTATATATTCTACTATTTGCTTAAGAGCCCCCCAAAAAATAAAAACATTCTTCCTTATCGGGCAATATAGGGATTGTTGTTCTATATTTGTTTGGGGTTCTTTAGCAAATAGTAGTAGTGAGGTACATGGACCTTTAGCCATCAAGCCTGCCAAGGACAAAATTTTGCCACCGACCGCTTTCGGGTTTAGGGTCTTGGGGTGCAGAGTTTGGGGTTTCGGGTCTTAGGGTTTGAAGGGAATCCTGAAGCAGCGAGAGACTATGCGCCCTGAACCCCTACCTAACCTTAAACCCTTCTCGCAAGCTGAACCACTGAACCCATGCTCCAGACGGGCGCAACGCCTACGCCCTAAATCCAAAGCATCCCAAACCCAAAACCAAACCCCAAAAAACAACCCAAACACTAGACCCTAATTAACCCGACACCCTGAACCCTAAACCCCAAAAATACCCAAAAGCCTAAACCCCTCGATCCTCCTTGCAAGCCCTGTGGCCACAGAGGCGAAGCTAGTACCGGGAAGCCGCTCGAGATCTCCCAGGCCTAAACACGAGTCTTGGGTATTGGGTTTGGGGGGGTTTCATGGTTTAGGGTTATTGGGGGGTTTAGGGTTTAGGGTTTAGGGTTTATGTGGGGTTTAGGGTTGCGGGCTTACGGTCAAGAGTTTCGGGTTTCGGGTCGCCAGCAAAGCTTGGAGTCGTAAAAACCCCCTCGTTCGAGACAGGTACGCCAAGCTCGCCAAGCCCGGCTTGTCTAAGCCCTCAAACTCTCAAAAAACCCTCAACTCTAAAAACCCTAAACCCTAAACCCTAAACCCTAAACCCTAAACCCTAAAGAAACTGGACGTGCTAAAGCCCTAAACCCGAAACCCCTAGACACCTCACGGGTTAATATGAAGGTGCGTTGAGGGCCTTAGGGTTTAGGGTTTAGGGTCAGATTCCCCAATATTCTTCGTGCAGCTCGGCAGCAAGGGAACCGTTCAGGTCGGAGATGGCGACAACTTTTCCATTGTCAGAGCCAAACATCACGTTCCTCACTGGGTTTGGGTTTTTTGGGGGGGGCTTTAGGGTTTAGGATCCACAACCAACCCTCAACCCTCAACCCTCAACCCTAAACCCTGAGCCCCAAACCCTCAGAACCCCCAGAAACCACTCAAGTGTCGTTTCTGCCCGCCGCGAAGGACGACGAATTCTGGATGGCCCCAAGCTCAACTCCCCAACCTCGAAATAACCCTAAACCCTAAACCCGAAACCCTAACCCTCAAGGGACTAAAGGAGGGAATCTTCTTAAGGGACCTTAGGGGTCATTGAGGGTTTTTTTTTTTGGGGGGGGAGAGGGGGGGTTAAATTAAAAAAATGAATCTCAAGGGATTAAAGGAGGGAACCTTCTAAGGGACCTTAGGGATCATTTAGGGCTTTTTTGGGGGGCTACTTAGGTATGTAGGGACTACGCAAGGTCGATATAGGGGTTATATAGGGGAATAAGGGGTCCCTTCTAGGGGTCCCTCGTGTCTTAAATCCTAGCACCCCACCTTCTGCCAATCCTGATCCCGGAGCCCTTTGTTACCTCCAAACTCCAAACCCTTGTCAACCAGGGCGGTGCTGGCTGAAGCAGTGAGGCAGCGACTGACTGACTGCAAAACATTTCCAGGCACCCTGCACCCCCTAAACCCACCCCTTAAGCCCCACATCCTGAAACCCTGAACCTCCTCCCCACCCGAAACCCCTAGCCCTAACCCCGAACCCCCTAACCCCCTAACCCCCTAACCCCCTAAACCCCTCACCCCCTAACCCCCTAAACCCCTAAACCCCTAAGCCCCTAAACCCCTAAACCCTAAACCCTAACCCTAAACCCTAAGCCCTAACCCCTAACCCTAAACCCTAAACCCTAAACCCCTAAACCCCCAACCTAAACCCTAAACCCCTAAGCCCTAAACCCGAAACCTGTGCGCGAAGGAGCCCAGAGTTTATCGCTGGAGGGGTGGAGGCGCGGATTCGGCCGCCAGCCTCAGAGGATCTCCAAGTTGTTTTTTGTACCGGTTTGGTGTTTTTGGTTGCCTTTTGGGTTAAACCCTAAACCCTAAACCCTAAACCCCTAAACCTGCTGTGTGTGACCTCTGCTTTTCGCTGCAGATGTTACAGAACCTGCATGGAATCTAAAAGCTTTTTGCTGCTGCCCATAAAAAACAGTCACATTTTAGGGCGTTTAGCCATCTAAGCCACCAACAAGTTCAGAATGAGGGATACAAACAATTACTATTTCAACAGTGAGCTCCTTGAACTCATGAAATACGGAAACAACTGTTGATTTCTGAACTCCTTGGTAGCTTATAACAACGGCACCCTTTTTTTGGGGTGGGTTACTGTATAAGGGAACCCAGAACCAAAGGGGGGCAGGGGTCCAGGGTACCACTGGGCACCAAGACTTTGAAATCAGTAAGTTCATCCTAAACCCTAAACCCTAGTTCATCGTCTTTATTGTCAGGCCGAACTTGCATGCACTCGCCTCATCGGCATCCTCGCAATCTCAAGCCGAGCCTATTTTCAAGGTCCGAAAACACTAAACCCAAAACCCTAAACCCTAAGCCCTCAGCCCTAAACCCTAAGCCCTAAACCCTAAACCCAAAGCCCAAACCCTAAGCCTAAGCTCGAAACCCTAAGATGCAGAACGCGCCCGCGCCTGGTAGCTGAATATCTCATGGCCAGTCTTGTCCTTCGAGAGCAGCTTTGTGAATTTTGTTTACCTGAAGAACCCATAACCTACTAGGGTTTAGGGTTTAGGGTTTAGGGTTTAGGGTTTAGGGTTTAGGGAGTCCATCGAACGTTGATGATTTTCGGGCCTTAGGGCGGTGCTAGTTTATTCAGGTTTGAGAGTTTCATGGGGGGCAGGGCAGGCAGAAATGAGGGAGACATGCTGCAGAATTAGGACCCGAAACGAATCAGGCAACGACCGAGTGGTGGCAAAACGAAGGAAACACACAAGTTTCAATGCGAATGTAACAGCATGTATTCAAGTGCGGATGAAAGTGCTTCCGACTACTACTTGCTTAAGAGCCCCCCCCAAAAAAATAAACAAAACCGAAGAATGATGGCTCCGGGGTGGCAAATGGGCCCCCGCCCCTTGAGAATAACATCCAAACCTTTCGCCAGTTGGGAATGTTACTTTTAGGGTTTTTGGTTTAGGGTTTAGGGTTCCGGGCTAAGCTCCCAGGCTGTAAGCAGATCTCGACGCTTCGGCTCGAAGTCGCGCAAAGCAAATCGGGACCAAGCAGAACAAGCCAGGGTCTAGGGTTTAGGGTTTAGGGTTTAGGGCTTAGGGCTTAGGGTTTAGGGTTTGGGGGTCTAGGGTTGTGGTGAAAGGGCAGGGGGAAGCTGTGCTCTCCTTGACAGCGTAGAAGTTTCCGGCGTCGTTCCCAAAATACACGAAGCCGCGGTGATAGCCCAACGCGTACCTGGGGGGCTTACCCGCAACACAAGGGTTTAGGGTTTAGGGTTTAGGGTACACAAGGCTGTGTATGACAAATAGGATCAAGAGCCGGTAGTTCGAGAAACCCTACACCCTAAACCCTGAACCCTCGACTGCCGCTAGCGTGAAGGGGCGTGGGAACCATGAGGTCCAAGCGTGGGATGCAGCCTTTTTTTCGGTGTTTTCGGACCCTAAGACTCGAAACCCGAAAGGGCCGACCCGACTCGCAAAATGCCGAAGAAGGGCAATCTGCAAATCTAGTTCCTAACCTTCGCCTGCCTGAAACTTTTGGGGGTGCTCGGGCAGGGCTCCCAAATAGGGGAACCGCTTTTATGAGGTTTCCTGTTGCAAAGGGTTCATGTTTTACAGTTTGAGGCTTAGAATATTTTGGGGGTCTCTTACGAGCGCGGGCCTCAGTGTGGTAAATTACCTATAAACTGCACCTCAAAAGCCCGCAAAAGGGGATATCAATTTCCCGCCGACCCCGTTGATAGTCACAGGGGCCGAATCGGACCCGAGGCGACAAACTCCCAGATCTTGCTTCCGGTGACTTCGTCGAGGCCATAGACGATCTGCGGGATCATAGGGTTTAGGGTTTAGGGTTTAGGGTTTAGGGTTTAGGGTTTTGTGGGTTACCTGGGGAGCCCGGCCCCTATAAACGTACTTTTTTGCAGGGCCTTTCTTTGAGCAAGCCTCTAAACAAGAGTCTTTCGTAGCCTACCGAATCTCAGGCTTGCGAGCCTCTGCGAACCAGCTCATCAGCTCCCTGAACCCTGAACCCTAAACCCTAAACCCTAAACCCTAAACCCTAAACCCTAAACCCTAAACCACACACCTCTTTTTGTTGCAGCTGGACAAACCCTACACTGACCCTACACCCTAAACCCGAAATAAGCTTGAAGGAGCCCTCAGTCTGAAAATCCCCCCCCCGCCCCCCTCATCCCGAAGCTAGAAGCCCCTTAGGGTTTAGGGATTAGGGTCTCCAAAACCACGAAACCCACAAGTGAGAGTCCAGGCACGCCCGCGTCACACGCTGTGAAGACGATGTCGAAGTTCACCTCGTGGCTGTTCGTTTGGAGTGGGGGGAGGGGGGAGGCAAGTCTGGGCTGTTCAAAACCCCAAGACAAGCCCGATAAGCTGGAAGAAGCCAAACACAATGACAAGTAGAAAACCCTCTACACGGAGGGCCCCCGCTAGTTACAATTACAAGTAGAGCTACAAGGACCCTAAATTGGGTTATAAGGATCTTAAGTTACTGCGGGTTACAGTCGAAGTCCCTTAACTACAGGTAGTATAGGGAACCCCAACCCAACCTTAAGCCGTCCTTTTATCCCCCTAAACCCTAAAACCGCCCCCTTCAAGATCCAGTGGCCGCCGGTCTGGAACGGATCGGTGAGAAGGCGTTGAAGCGCCAGATTCGGACACCTGACTTGGGTTTAGGGTTTAGGGTTTAGGGTTTAGGGTTTAGGGTTTAGGGTTTAGGGTTTAGGGTTTAGGGTTTAGGGTTTAGGGTTTAGGGTTTAGGGTTTAGGGTTTAGGGTTTAGGGTTTAGGGTTTAGGGTTAGGTTTAGGGTTTAGGGTTTAGGGTTTAGGGTTTAGGGTTTAGGGTTTAGGGTTTAGGGTTTAGGGTTTAGGGTTTAGGGTTTAGGGTTTAGGGTTTAGGGTTTAGGGTTTAGGGTTTAGGGTTTAGGGACACCTGACTTGGGTTTGGGAGTTTCGGTGGATTCCTAAACCCTACAGAAATCCATTTTTGTACCTGGAAACTTCTGCATGTCAGGACTCAGCACCTCTGCTGAGGCTTCATCCCTAAACCCTAAACTCTACACTCGCAGGGGTGGGCCTCTCAAACCCTTAAAAACAACCCTTGAGCCCTTTTAGACTTTCAGATGTCCACCACAATGCCACAACAACTCTGAACAAACCCTTCTCCCACACCCCCAGCCGATCTTAAGTGCACCTTACAAATTTCCCCTGAGTCTTATAGAGTTTAGGGGTTTAGGGTTTAGGGTTCGTGCTCTTGACAGAGCACCGTCAACTGCCGACACAGCATATAGCATCCCATCCTCGGCAGCTGCGTCATGGTCCTAACTCCCCACCTTTCATCTTTGTGGTTGCCTACCTTCAGAACCCAAAATCTGCATGTTGTGCTTATTGTTGTTCTTGGAATTCTTCGTGCCTTGCTATTGATATTGTTGTTCTTGTTCTTGTCCGGGTTGTTGTTGCGGCAAGGCAGCCCTTTAATAAGGTGCACTTCGGAAGGCCCGTACGGGTACGGCCCAGCGCTTCTGATGGTGAAAAGGCCTGCTTTCGAGAAGTGTTTTCGGGCGGCGGGCGGCATGGGGGGGGGGTGAGGGGGGGGTGGGGGGGGGGGGGGGGGGGGGGGGGGGTGGGGGGGGGGGGGGGGTGGGGGGGGGGGGGGGGGTGTGGGGGGGGGGGGGGGGGGGGGGGGGGCAATCGCTCAGGGTGCAGCCTCCACTATCCACTATACAAAGATATGTGATCTGAGCAGCCTTGACACCTACATCTGAGGCCGGCGCGAGATAAGGCCAGTGTCTTTCTCTACTTTCGGGCGAACATCAAGTTAGCAGGGGGTGGTCACTGTGATCCGCAATGCAGGAGGTCAACTTCAAGAATCCAACCCCAAAATCATGTGATCCTGTTTCGTATACCTCACCTGTTCCACGCTGTACCCAAGAACAGACGACCGGAGAATTTCAAAGAAGACGAAACTTGAGGTGAGCTGGGTCTTACTTTGTGTTGGGAGGGGGGGAAAGGTGAAAGGAGGAGGACCCAAGTGCAACCACATACCAAAACGACTTAGAAACAACAAAGTTAGCTAGGGCTTGCCAGAACTCGTCGGAACCGAAGTAGATCTGCTGGTTGTTCATCACCTCAGTCCAACAGCACAGCTCTCCTGGATGTGGGGCGCAGGAGTTGAATGCACCCTCCCAAAGCCCCAAGGTCAAACCCTAAACCCTAAACCCTAAACCCTAAACCGTGCCTATACAGACTACAGACGCATTCTCCAGAAATCCGCCCATCACATAGTATATGCATGTGCCACTGCGCCACCTCTCGGGTTACTAAACCCAGTTAACATGGGCTCAGCCAGGCTGTGTCAAGTCCAGCAAGATTGGATACATTCAGCTCCCAGGCCCAGCCCCAGCAGCCCACACGCATCTAGTCTAGGTCGGTTTAGGGTTTAGGGTTTAGGGCTTCGGGTTTACGGTTGGGGGTGGCATCCTTGCGTAGGTGGCGAGGGGGCAAACGCTGATCAGGAAGCTGCGCTAACGCCCCCCCCCCCCCCCCACCCCCCCCGAAAAGAAGCAAGCGCCGCAGAAAGCCAAAGGAGAATGGAGGAGGCATCAGCTGGTCACCTTGACCCTAAACCCCTTTTTGCACCCTAAACCCTAAACCCTAAACCCTTAACCCTAAAACCCGTAAACCCGACACTCCAGGAGCCCTTCGCGGAATAACATGAAGCCCCCCTAGGCCAGCAACACAAATTCTGCGAGGTACTGGCGAGGACTCGATCGCACCATCAGCTGTGACGTCCCACATCTGGCCAGAATCGCACACCAGGACGGGTTATGATTAGGGTTTGGGGTTTAGGGTTTATACCCTGTAACCCTTCAAAAGGCCCTTGATAGGGTTGATTGTGGGGATTATAGGGCCCCCCGGACGGGTTATTCTACCCTGTAACCCCTTAAACAGGCCCTTGATAGGGCTGATTGCGGGGATTATAGGGCCCCCCGGACGGGTTATTCTACCCTGTAACCCCTTTAAAAAGGCCCTTGACAGGGTTGATTATGGGCCCAGGACGGGTTATTATACCCCGTAACCCCTTAAAAAGGCCCTTGATGGGGCAATTGTGGGGATTATAGGGCCTATTTAATCGCCCATCCTGGCAGAAGTCAGCCCTAGGCTTGATCCTGCCAAGGGCCAAAAGGGCCCTTCATGAAGATATTAGACCCCTAAACCCTAAACCCTAAACCCTAGGCCAAAACTCATGTACGTTCGATTGAACTTTGAAAAACTACACTGCAGCATGTAGGCTTTTGGGCTGCGCTTCCCAAACCCAAAACCCCCCCAATAGAAGAACTTCGGGCCGGAAGCGATTGGGGTCTAGACCCGGGAGTCACCTAGGAATCTAAAGGGGTACCCTTTTTGGTTTTCATGGGATTCTATTATAAGGGAACCCAACCCCACCCCAAAAAAAAGGGCCTACTCCCGGTCCTAGAGGGGGTGAAGGGAGAGGCCTTATCGCCATCCCACGTCTTCAGGGCATACAGCGTGCCATTGTTGGCGGCAAAGTAGATGTATTCGAGCCTCGGAGTCAAGGGCTCTGGATTGGGGATGTTCCCCCTTTGTGCTAGCACGCCTTTAGGGATGATAACATAGGGGGTACGAGAATCCCGGAAGAATCCCCATTAAGGACTGTTAGTCTAAGGGGCAACATCCCAAGCTCTGAATTCTTTGAAATTAGGGTGCTCTCGGGGAAACCAGAGATGCATTCCCAGTGAAAAGCCTACTCATTTGGACCTCGTGAGACCAGAAAAGCTGGTCCCGTTCAAAGGGTTTAGGGTTTAGGGTACGCTCGATAAAGGACCCTGCGTTCCCAGTTGAAAAGATACCCCAAAAGGGACCCTCACGTAGGAAACCTTCCACGTGGAGGTTTTGCTGCCCACGGGGCCCCTGCAGCCTTCACGGAGAATATGGGCCGAAAATCAGATCCCTAAACCCTAAACCCTAAACCCTACAATCCACGGGTGGCCCAATTTTGAACGCTGCACCCCCCTAACTACGTAAGCCAACGTCGCAGAGCGTGGCTTTCATTCTGAGGCTTGTAGGCTATACTTCGGGCTATGCCGCGCCGACCCACACTTACCCAAAAGTAAGGCCCAAATGAGGCTTCGGGCGGGATAGGACTTAGGACCCCTTCATATACCGGCCAGCAGCAAGCTGTTGTAGATGGGTGTCGTGCGAATGGGAGAGCCAGCATCGAAGATCCACCTGAAACAAGGCAAGGCTGCGCTTGGCACTGCGACTTCCTGCAAACATTGGGGCCTCCCAGCCCTTCAGTTGCAGTTTCCTTTTTTGTCTTGGGCACCCACTTTCTGATTGCAGTATACGACTATCCTAACCATGACGTTGTATAAATTAGGCAGGCACAGGGCCTTATGGGTGTGCTTGTCCCCACTCTTTTGCATCCGGCGTGTCTTCCGCTGACTTCCTTCAGGTCCTTCAATGAATGGCATGGGTTCCTCAAAAACTTGCTTGCATCCACACCTTCCCTGACACCTCTTCACCCTTCAGCGCTCTGGGGTTTAGGGTTATAGGGCTCAGGCCCCTCTAGAATCGGACGCTGGCAAGGTAAGCCTGGCCGGCTTCAGGACGTCGAATCGTGCCGACCCAGGCTTTTTACGCGTTTTCGGTTCAAATCAACCAAACAAAACGGAGCAAAAGGACTTTCTGTATTGGATTGGCTTTAAGTTCCGGTTCATGGTCGAAAGAACAGTTGCTGGAGATCGACAAACAAAAAACAAATACATATCTATATATATATATATATATTTTTTTTTTTTGCGGTAGGTCATGGGGGGGGTGAGCATATGTTGTTACAAAAATATATATATGTTTATTTATTCATTTATTCGTGTATTTATGTGGTATGCATCTACGCATACATAATACACCTATGCACATAAAGGTCGAAGGGTAATGAGCAAAGCTGCGTCGCCCTGCCACTTCTCGCCTCAACCTGGGCGTAGGGATGCCCGGGGCGGTTCTGAGATAAGCCAGGGCTTGGGGCTTTTTTTTGCCACGGTTTAGGGTTTAGGGTTTAGGGTTTAGGGTTTAGGGTTTAAGGCCTTCTGCTACCCTCCAAAAAGATGCAAGACCTAAGCCCCGCCTTTACACCCGACTCACGCCGTTAGATAAACTACAAAGCCCTCTCTCTCTCTTTCTTTCATGGGGCTCGTAGCTCTGGCTCTCTCTCTCTCTCTCTCTCTCTCTCTCTCTATCCCGAACCAAAAACCTTTCAAGTCCCTCCCGAAAGGCAGGTTCCCGAAAGCCCTTCAGAGGCCCGTGGGAAGGCAACCCTAAATAAACCCCTTTTTTGCACAAGCTTGTCGCAGCGACCCTAAACGAAACCCTAAAACCCTAAACATACAGCAGCAGATTCCCTAAGGCCAGTTTTCCATATACGGCCCTACTCCTATAGACTTCCGCTAAGCCACCGCGACATGGGGACCTAACATAGGGGTAGGATTGAAGGTTTAGGGTTTAAGGCACCAGAAAGAATAACAATGTAACTATATACCGCTACAAACATGAATAGAACAAGATCTGATTACAATCACATACCGACACTTACCCGTCATACATACCCCAAATAGCGTCTTGGGCTTTGTAGGGCTAGGATGTGGATACAGTCCTATAGCAACAACATTTACCCATCACATACCCCAAAGGGGTTTAGGGTTTAGGGTTTAGGGTTTAGGGTTTAGGCTTAGTCGTGGGCTTTGTAGGGCTCAAGGGTCTCGAGGGCCCAGTGGCAGCGTAGAACTTGCCGTCGTCGGAGCCGAAGTTCACCTGCGTAGGGTTTAGGGTTTACGGTTTAGGGTTTCGGGTTTGGGGTTTAGGGCTTAGGGTTTGGGGTTTAGGGTTCAGCCCTATCAACCCTAAACCCTAAACCCTAGACCCCCGAAACCACAACAAACCCTGAACCAAGACAACCAGCCTAGAACTCATGACCCAATATTTTTTCTTGGCACCGTCTGCGTTTGAGTTACCCCCTTCTTGGCGACACCTGGCCACCTTGTTTCATGTCGAAGGCGCGTTGAGATCGGGAAGCTTTAGGTTTTTTGTTGGGTACAACAGTCCAACACAAGGATTCATTGAGGCTTTGCATTTGAGGGTTTAGGGGCTCGGGTTCAGCAGGAGATGCTGGGGGCTCTGAGGTTTGCAGAGGGTGTTTTTTTGGCGAACAAACAAATCTCCAGCTTAAACTGCCTTCGCCACTGATTCGGCTTAAAAACCTAACTCCAAGCCCTAAAAAACCCTAAACCCCAAACCCCAAACCCTAAACCCTAAACCCTAAATACCACACACAGATACCACGACGGTCGAGGCTTCGGAGGAGGGCCAAGGTATCCCAAACCTGGGGCTTGAAGTGCTCCTGGCTTGGCACTAAACTCCTCAAACCTGAGCCCTAAACCCTACACCCTTTTGTAGGAGCAACGGAAGCCTCCCCCAAACCCTAAACACTAAACCCTAAACCTCATGTCAAGCGGCATTGTTATCACATACGAGTGGTGAGCATCGCACCGGCCCGCCTGGCGTGGTGTTGGGTTGCTGTGGGCTTTATTTTGCAATGTTCAGGAACTGGAAAATTGGGCTGAAGCTTCGGGGCCTGCGCCCCCCTCCCCCCAACTCACCCCTGAAGTGGATGGCCACTGGGGGACAAGAGGCCGTTTGGAAGGACTCTAAAGCTCAAAATGCCATGAACAAAGCCATTTGCAGTGCAGTCTGCAGGCCGCAAATGGTAAACCAGAATATAGGGCCCTCGAGGGAAAGTAGGGCCATAGACCCAGTCCGAAACAACCACGCACCACACAGACTGCACCGCAACGCCTCAGAGTCAACTCCGTGGCAATTGGCGGTCTCCAAGCCTCTTCTCGCTCGTTCTCGGACCAAAGACAGAACACAAATGCACAAGGCGTCATCTGACCGGATCTTGGTGCTTCGGCTTCTTCAGCTGTGGGTTTTGGGACTTTCGGGTTTAGGGTTTAGTGTTTAGGGTTATATATATATATCCTTGGTTCAGGGTGGGGGCTGGCTTTTTCCTTGATGTGCGCATGGCGCAAACAAGTCGGGTCGTCCAGTTTGGAACTGCCAAACAACAGTGCCATTCTGTATGTGCAGGGCGTAGATCCTCGGCCGGCCACGTGGTGGAGGAAAAGGTTTAAGGTTTAAGCTGGGATGTCCCTCCTCATACTAACAGCCCTTAAAACATAATGGAATTCTGCTCAGGGCCAACTTGGGCTCCGTGAGCTCACCCCCCCCTCCCTCGGCCAAAAAAAAATACTAAAGCTTAGACCCCAACACCCTCAACCCAGTAAACCCGAAACTGGTGGTGGTTGACTCCTGAAGTTTGGGGGTTGAGGGTTTAGAGATATAAGTCTAGGAGCAGAAAATGACATGTGTGGGGCCTGAGAATTGTACGAAGGGTTTTCGTGAGCACAAACAGAGCCGCTGAAGGGTTCAGAGATATGAGGTTTAAACCCTGAAACCCTAAACCGTTTCCATTTCCATTGAGAAAGTTCACAGGGCAACTCTGAATGCCGCTTCGGCACGAGCCATCCTCTGATCCGAAGTAGACCTGCTGGATGTGTATGACGGGCGTCGTCCTCAGGCTGCCAGACTCTGTGGCCAAGGTGGGACGAACGCACGCTCCGCTCGACTGCACCCTACTTGGTCAGCGAAAATAGGGGCCGGAATAATTAGAATAGGGTTTTGGGGGGGGGGGGTATTACAGTATAGTTACAAAGGGACCCGAAGGGAATAATAATAGCAGTTATTCCGACCCCTGTATTACTTAAGACATTGTCCCGACAAGAACTGAAATCTTGGAAAACTCACTCGCCTTTCGTGGGCCACACGGGCGCAGGTTGAGGCTTGAGGGTTTATGGCTAAATTGCATGCCCTTACCCAGGCTTCCGATCCGAGCCAGGAGTGGAACAGGGTGCACTTTTGATTGCTTCAGTAGTAGTTATGGAATACGAACCTGAACCCAAACAAAAGCAGTTACAGGGCATCCTCGTACCCTTGTAACTCTGAACCGCGCAAATGCCGGCTTTGAGATAACAGACTAGCACTGGGACTTGCGCGCGGCGCTCTCCTAAACCCAGGACCATGTTCAGCGTGGGCTCCTCACAGTATGAAAAACTGCCGCCCCTCACGGTCCCTCGCCCTAGCTGCTCAAAGGCTGTCTCCGGGTAATTGTATCGAAAAGCCGTAAACCCTCTCAAAGTGGACTGATCAGCTTCAGTCTCAGAAAGCTGTAACCGCAAGCGACCACCAGACCACGCCCTCCTGGACACACAAGGATGGGCATTTCCCTCTCCTTCGGGGACCATAGGCCCCTAAGCTATCGGCGCGAGGCTTTTCAATTGCCAGGAACCTCTGAAATTCCGAGTTCAAGGTTTAGGGCTCATCCTTTGGGGTGGGGGGGGGGGGAATTTGAGGGTACTCCAAATCTCAAGCCGCCAGTCTCTCAAGAAGCCGGGGGACCTTATCCCTGGGCTCTCATTGCTCCCGTTGCCTTGGCTTCCAAAGCTCACGTTGCGGCCACACTAGGCCACTAAACCCGAAACCCTACATCCTAAACCTTTAAACCCAGCTTGACATCTTGTTCAGAGGGGGGCTATACATCCCAGCAGCCTAGCAAAAGAGTTGGGATGGCGGGCGTTAGGACTTAGAGTTGCAGGGTTTTGGGTGCGTTACAGGACAATGTGCAAGTGTCTGCCCAGGTCGCTGGTGACATTGAAGCTCTGAGCCATACGGACAAACTCCGTAAACCCGAAGGGAAGCATGGAACCCTAAACCCTTCTCAAATCAGCTCTACGCCCGACACCCTCAACCCAAAAACCTCGACTTCTAACTCTCACTACAAGGGACACTAGGGGCATTATATAAGGTCTATATAGGAAAATAGATGAAGGGTCCCTTTTTTATATCCCTTAGCTGTGGGGCCCTTAGCCTCTAAGTTCAGACGTTGGGCTCATCCGGGCTTTGGACTTTGGGTTTCCTGCGCCCTAACCATCCCACAGTGTGACCACCCCAAAACTTACAGGAACCTCACCTCGACACCTTTTTTTCGTAATCTGAGAAGTACCTCTTAAGCATCCTAAGAGGAGTAGGTCATATTGCCTCTTTAACACCATGTTAGACAAGCACGAGCCGCCGCTTCTGTTCGCCGCAGAGATGGGGCGGAACGCCCAGGCTGGCTGTTCGTAGGAGCTGCACCCCTGGGCTATGGCCGTTTTCTAAAACTCTGCTCTTTTGTTCTTTCCGGGCAAGAGGGGGGTGGGGGGGGGGGGTGGTGCGGTGAATGGAGTTGTTGTTTGAAGACTCGAAGAAATGTGAATAAAGTCATCAGAAGCAAGAGTACTTGGAAGCTGGGTCGTCCTTCGGGCGTCGTGGCAAGGTTGCAGCATTGTAGTGGTTTGAGGTTTAGAGAACATCCGGAAACTCCAAACCCAACGTGGCCAGTGGACAACGACCTCAGACCTCTGTAAGCAAGCAGCCACTGCAAACCATCGCTGAATCATGAACCATAGGAATTACTCGCATCCCTCAAAGGACACCACTTTCCGGAATAAGGAACCCTATCTGCACTCATCAAAATAACGTAACAAAAACCTAACCAATGTAGTATGGGGGCTCCCGAAAATATTATGAGGGAATCCTACCCTCAAGGGGGCTGGGTCCCCAATTTTCGTAAACACCCATATCAGTCCCTCCCTGAAAGCAAACGGTCCCCAGGTTCTTGGTAGGGATTGTGGGAATGAGCTATCCTGCATAATCACTTCATGGGTAGATAGATAGATAGATGTATATATATATATATGTATATATGGAGTTACAGGGTACCTCATTCCCTCATTCCCTACTAAGAACCAGACAGACAAGGGGCCTGCAAGTAAAGGGAGCACAGCGCTGCGAAAGCCACGCAGAGGCAGTGGGCGCAGGCGAACATGCTCCAAGGGAGCCCCGAAAATCTAAAAAGGGAACCCTGACCCTACTTCCTAAACCCCTATAAGCCCTGAACCCTGTAAGCCCGAAAAGCCTAGCCTGTCATCTCCCCTGGCTGAGGGAGTGTCTAGCTCCATTCTTTTGGGCTTGCGGAACTGCGAAAACCTTATACTGAAACCCTATGCGTGCTCCAGTCTTGCCCGCGATGTCGTGGGGGGTCATCCGGACGAGTTTTGAGTGGAGCTTTTCAAGCCCCGGGTGGAGGGACTAGGGGTTCTGAGGGTTTGGCTTGGGGTGTCTACATCCATACCTAATCCTGAAGCCCTACACCCTCAAGGCAGCCCCCCTCTTTGCGGCTGCAAAGATACACTTCCGGGAGCCCAAAAGCAGCGGCGACGCGGCTCGGAGATCGTCCCTAAACCCTAAACCCTGACCCCTAAACCCTAAACCCTAAACCCTCAAGGTAAATCCCACCCAAGCCAATCTTGGGGAATTGAGGCTTGTTGGGGTTCTTTTTTATTCCAGGGAGTCCCCCCTTCCAAAGAAGCCGCATAGAGGCATAAAACCCAATTCCACTTGAATAAGCCACCCACCTCCAACTGCTGTGAACTCTGTGTTCTTCTCTGACTTAGCAGTAGAGTATGTATTGGGGTATTCTAATCCCTATAAAAACCCTAAACCCTAAACCCTAAACCCTAAACCCTAGATGTCGCGGCAGAGGTCGCAGGTCATCGCACCGCTCAAGGCCTGGTGACTCTTGTTGAGGGAAATCTGCAGCTAGAAGTTGTCTAGACTGCGGCGGCTAGACTGCTAGGCTGATGTGATACTTGTTGTAAGCCTCTGGGCTCGCGCGTCTCAACCCCAAACCCTAAACAGCCCTAAACCCCACTATCAACCCTATAAACCCTAAACACAAGAGAAGCCTCCATGGACAAGGTCGACGTCATCGCAAGCCTTGGCAGTCTTTACCAAGGTTGGCTCTCGAAGATAAGCGGGGGGTGGGTTCAGGCTCGTACAAACCCTGATCCCTCAAATTACGCTTTGGTGTTTGTTGCCTCTAAGAATCCTGAAGGGGGCTATAGTACTGGCGGACGGTTTGTTTGTTCTGAGGTTGGCCCTGGCTTGTTTTCCTTGAAATGATCTGAAATGCAGCTCTTCTGACTTGTTCGCGGGTTCTAAACGTTGAAAAACACCAGCTTTCCTGGCCGGCTCCAGATGCTGATTTTAATCTACGTCCTACGCAGCTCCAAATGCTGCGACTTGCAGCGTTTCTATCCAATCTCTGTGGATGACAGCATTTCTGCTTGAGCTTCGAGTGCTGTCAACTGCTGCTTTTCTTTGTCACTAAGCCCAAACTCCAAGGCTCTCAATTACAGCGTTTCTGACTATTCACAGGCTTCAAATGCTGTAAACGATTTAACAAAAGTGTAAGATGGAGGAGGCTGCAAGTCCAAGCATGGAGTTCAGAAGCTCAAAACGCTGTGAATTACAACATTTCTGATTGTTCACAAGCTCCACATGCTGTGAAGTAGAACATTTCTTGCAGTCTGTACTTGAACATGCCTGGCTAAAATCTGGTCACTCTGGGCGTGTGACGGTTTGGAAGGGTGGAGTTTGTTCCCCAAACCCTAAACCCTAAACCCTAAGCCCTAAACCCTAAACCCCAAACCCTAAACCCTTTGCTTTCGCTTCTGTTTTCTTCTTCCCTCGAAGAGCCCTAATTATATGTCAGCACTTTCGAACATTAAGTTTAGACAAGGAGCAAGCTTGCATGCAAGCACAATGGTCGTGTGATGGGCTTGGAAAGGATTCATGTGGGTGCTGAAGGAATGCCCTTTTTTCATTCCTTTCTTCTTCCGCAGCAAGTCCTTTTTCTCTTTCCTTTATTCTTCAACAGAGGGGTGTGGGACTGGTTTTTGGGTCCCTTTTTCACGCTGAATCACGCTCAATCACACGGCCCCTCCTGGATCGTAAAAGTTCACTATCGACACCTTTAAGACTCTATGCCTATGCGACAGGGCATTCGTTTTGAACAGTCGCTGCAGGTAATGTATTGTGAGCACACGACAACTTGAGTACACAGACGTTTCCGTGTTTGTTTATTCAGAGATGCCTGTGGCTCCGAGCTCCAAGGCACGACTCGGGCCCTTAAGACCACAAGACGGTTACGATCCAGGAGGGCCCCGCGTGTGATTTAGCGTGAAAAAAAAGCTGCTTAAACCAGTCCGAGGTCCCGAGCTAATGACATAAGCATCGCTGCGAATTCACAATGGCCGTTCTAACGACTCAGCCTAGCCTGATTTTTCGCTCCCGCACAGTCAGGGTTTAGAGTTTAGGGTTTAGGGTTTAGGGTTTAGGGTTTAGGGTTTAGGGTTTAGGGTTTAGGGCTTACGAGGAACTTGAAGCCTGGGCGCTTGTTGGTGGTTCGACGCTGCCTGGGGCTGCTCGACTCCTCGTCGCCGGTCTCCGTCTCCTCCCCATCCCAAGACCCCGATGAGCGAAGAAGTTTTTACACCTTTAACTCCTAGGGTTTAGGGTTTAGGGTTTAGGGCTTGCGGAAATATGTTTTTCATTGGGATGTTCCCCCTTTTTCAGTCCTTAATGGGGACTACAATAGGGGTACTACAGCCCCTAACTACTCAGGACCCTTCTACGCTATAATAGGGGGTTACTGTAATCCCTGTAGAGGACTGTTAGTTTAAGGAGGATCATCCCAATATTTACACCTTTAGCTCCTACAAGGAGGAGCCCCCTTACTAAACTAACTATGGTTACAAGCCCTGATTAAGTAAGAAACAAATGTCCTTTAAGTCTTAGGGCTTAGGGTTCAGGGTCTAGGGCCAGTAGCTAAGAAATATTTACACCTTTGACTCTTGGGGTTAGGGTTCAGTCTAGGGCCAGTAGCTAAGAAACAGGGCCTCAGGGCTAGAGGGTTCACAGAGCAGAGCGCTACATTCGATGCTGTTGAAGATATCCAGCATTGGCGAGGTTCTCAAAACCGTCCTGTTGGAGCACATGACGCCTAGGCCCTTGAACTATATCTTGGCCCGCTTAACGCGACTGGGTTTTGGAGCATGAGGCTTCGCTAATGCGGACTCTTTGAACTCCTTAAGGCTTCGGGCTTAGGGCCTTACGCGTCACTCGTGGCGCGTCGCGCAGTTGCACTTATTGCTGGTTGGGCACTGTCGGATTCGGAAAAACTCCGTAAGTACAGACTCCTGCGAAGTCCCTGAAAGCCTGACTAAGCCTATGGCCTTTCTTCACGATCAGACACCCCCCCCCCCCCCCCCCGCCTTTCAGCCCCCAAACCCTAAACCCTCAACCCTCCTAAAAACCCTAAACCCTAAACCCGAAACCCGCCCCCCCCCCCCCACAGGCATCTCCTCTGGGTCGGGAACCTCCGTAAAAGCCTGGGCCCAAGGGTTTGGAGGGTGAAGGACAGTGAACGAGGTTCAGGGTTCAGGCATCATGCACCAGCTTGCAGTTGAGGGTCCGGGAGTTTCTAGGAGGTGTGCAGCGTTTAGGGTTCCCTTCCGCCAGGCATCCCCGCCGCACCGCAGGGTAGCAGTTTGGGGGATTGAAACGACTACAATCCCACGAGGCAGGGTCGGCCAACAGCACTCTTCTCCCACAACCACAATGAGTTACCTTAGGAGTGTTGCGGCAAGGAGAGCCCTTGACCAAACCTTCCTACCAACAACAACCTAGGAGATAGGATTAAGGGGACCCCTGGGGATATGGACCCTCTCAATAAGGTCCCTCCTTTAGAGCGCCGGAAGAGGGTTGAGAAGGGGTCCCCATTGAAGGGTGTCCCGAATCCCACCTAGGGCAACCAGACCGCAAGTGTTTAGGGCTTGGGCTTTTGAGTCAGTTTCGAACTAGGTCTAGCCCCTTGGTTAGTCCCGAAGGATGTGTTCCCTGAAAGCATGCAGATGCTAGCGTTCTTTTCATCCCACATCATGCCAAACCAAGCTGCACGCAAAAGCAAGACGCCTAAGAGGGTGTAGGGCTTCACACCCTCCAGTCCCTCCCTCCTCGCCTCCAGGTAGAAGGTTGAGCTGCTTCCGATGATCAGCGGGATGAAGCGGAGAGCTCCCAACTGATGCCTGCTGTTGGGGTTCAGGGGGCTTAGGCAATGCTCATTTTACATGTGGGGGGGGGGGGGGTTTTAAGGGGACAAATGTTGGACATTCTGAAGCTGCCTCATATCTCATGTTTGTTTTGTTCTCTCTTTTTCTGCATTTCGTTCTGTTTGTCGGTGTGGGGACATGGGCGACTAATATATTCTTACCCCTTTGGACGGTGTGAGGTCTAGAGAGTCGACACATGACTCGGCTCGAGCGCCCAGTCAGACGACGTCAGACTGAAAACCCTGAACCCTCAACGCTAAACCCAAAACCCCTGAAATCGTCAGGCCCCAGGCCCCCCACATGTTGTGCCCCACGAAAATGGGCAAGAGCGGAACGTAACATGCGAGGAAGATCCTGTCGCGCACGATTCCCTTCTAAGAAAGATTTCAAGCCCCTAAGCTACACGGAAACTGCACAACATCTCAGAGGGAGTGAGGACTACCAAGTGGGAACGCACGCCTCACCGCAGAAGAGATGTGCACGGTGCAGTCCTTGAGCGATGTTTCCTCGGAAAGCAGTGTGCTGCATCGGGTTTCGGGAGCCCTGTTTAGGGTTTAGGATTTAGGGTTTAGGGGCCTAAACCATGAGCCCTATAATTATATAGGGTGGGACTCCACAAAATGTCAAGCCGCGCAATCTTGAAATCTACAACTTCTCGCCAGCGCGAAGCCGAAAACAAAAACTTGCACCCGCCCAAGACACCAGCCAAAGCCAAAACTGAACAAGTAAACACATGATTTCGCTGACCTGAAAAAGCTCAAGTGATGCATCGTTTTTTTCTGCTGCTTAAACCGAACAGGTGCGACCTTTGCAACACTCCATGCGCCAAAAACTCGATATCATTATCCCCTAACATTGATAAACAGGTCCCTGCCAAAAAGGCTCTGTCAACCCCTAACCAAGCCCTGGACCCTAAACCACACATCCCCGGCCACTCCATGCCCTTTGCAAAAACCCTGAGAAATTGCTTAGGGCTTACCTTCAGAGCCCAGACCCTGCTTTTTTTGGTTGCCTAAGAATCTTTTCAGGGGGTTTTGTAGTAATAATTGCCTACAGACAAGTAGGTCATGGGTTCTGAAGGTAATTAGGGTTCAAGGTTTTGAGAGAAACCTGTACCTTCCCCGTGTCCACAGGCAAGATACCCTATAGAGCTTGCTGACTCTACTGCACCGCAGCTTGCGGCCCAGCAGAGTCCATGCTTCCACGCCAACGCAAAGCCGCCCTAGCTATGCCTCCCAAAATGGGCATACTAGTGGAAGCCACTTAAGCTGAAGATCCGAACTCGTGACATCACATCCGGACAGGAAGGGCGGCTACTGGGACACTCTCGCGCGCGCGCGCGCGCCGCGCCCTCAATTTTCTATGCAGCTGCTCTTCATAGCATATGATATGACAAACTCGCAATCAGTGCAGGCACACATGGGAAGTTCGTGCCCCTGGGTCTGCATGGAGGGTGAGACTGCCGACTTTTCAGCGAGGTCATGGGAACACGGTGTCCATGTGATTGAAACAGAACCTTCCAAAGTAGAAGGCTGCCGTCTGGCCGTCGTTATCTTCGACATCTTGGCAGGCGCCTGCGTCGATCAGCAAACGCACGGTGGCCACGTGGCCGTTCCTTGGGGTGGCTCTGCGCATCGCATGCTTTACCCTAACATTACCTCATGATTCTATATTTTGGGCCCCAAAGTCCCTACATAAGAGGCAATTCGAGGCCCAAGTCTTCCCTATTTAGGTACATGGACCTGTAGGGATAGTTCTGAGAAGCTCGAAGTATGGGTAGTCCACTCAATGACGGTCTCGTTCTTTTGCATGCCGTGAGAACGTCAACCCGATTTTTTTGGGGAAACCCCTTCCCGATGTGAGGTTTGAAGCTGCGTGTCCATGACTAGGCTGCCCAGTAACCAAGGCTTAAAAAGGGTGCCCTTTTTTGCTTAAAGGGGTTTATAAGGGAACCTAAACCCCCCAAAAAAGGGAATAAGGGTACTACTGGGCATCCTAGAAGAACAAGTATAGCAGCAAAAGAGTGTCAAAGAGCATCCGGGCCTCTCCGAGGCGTCGTGAAGAGCAGTTCGGCGCTGCTTGTCGATGGCGTTTATACAGGTTCCTCGGTTCGGACCACTGAAAGCCTTGAGCTTTTGTTCCTAAAATAGGTTCTCACAAACCCAAATAAGGGGTCACATAAAACATTCCGAAAATCTACCTCGGATCCAGCCTGAAGCAGCGCACGGACAGCGGCGAGATGGCCTTCTGCGGATGCGAGGTGCAAGGCTGTGTTCCCAAACTCGTCCGCCAGGCTCACGTCCGCCCCAGCCTCAACCAGCATCCGAAGCACCTTGACGTAGCTAGAGCCGGACGCATAATGAAGAGCTGTCCGCCCGTTCTGGTCAGTCATGTTTGTATCAGCTCTTCCCTCCAGCAGCACCTGCACCACCTCCACATGCCCGGTCATCGATGCACCGTGAAGGGCTGTTTTCCTCTGACCGTCTCCCAGGTTCGGATCCTGAGGCAGTTTCAAGATTTCCTCGACCTCGGCGGCCCGCCCATTCTGTGCGGCGCCCAGGATCCTCTGCACCTCAGGGCTGCCAGCATATGGCAGCAGCACCAGCTGAAGGTCCATCTGGGATGCCAGCTTTGTGTCATCCTCCAGCACGGTGGACTCATGGAGAAGCCTCTGCCGAAACCTTGGTAAGCCACAGAACTTTTGCAGCTGCTTCTTCAGGGAGGCAACGTCGGTCAGCTCCTGTATGGGCATCGACACCACCTCCTCCCCTGCTGGCGTCCACACGCGCAGCATCACTCCAAAGGCTCAGCCTCTCATCACGAGGTCACCATCGCGGCCGAGAGGTGCTGGGGGTTTAGGGTTTAGGGTTTAGGGTTTAGGGTTTAGGGTTCAGAGTTTTGGTTGGGGCGTCTGCAGAGCTTTGCAGGGGAACCCTCAACCCTTGCACCTCAGCATCTGCACCCTCTCTCACACGCTACACAGTTTGCTTTCAAGCCAAGGCCCTACACACTCCAAGGCCTCCAAGACTATGTGGGCGACCCCTTTGTCATTATAGTGCTTAGGGCTCGAGCCACGCCCTCAAGCCGCCTCAAGAAAGCCTATTTCCAGACTCGAAGTCAGGGTACCCTAACTGAAAAAGCTGCAGCATGTACAACGTTCAGAAGCGCACCTGGGGGGGGAGGGGGGGTATGACCCAAATCATGGGCCCTTTTCTCACACTCCATTACCGTCCAGGCCAGAAAAACCTTAGGATACAAAAGGGGGGCCCATAGCCTGCCTCAAGCCCACTTTGCGCCAAAGCACGGTAAGCCGCCGCGCGCCCTCTACTGCTGTGCCTTGGGGCATATATAGCGCAGAGCACGGGAAGAGGAGAAGTTGAGAGGCTTGCATTTAGGTTCCAGGTGCGGTATTTGCAGAAGGCTTTCAAAACCCAAGCACCCTGTACGGCTTTCAAAGGGAACCAAATAGACGCTGGCTGAAGTCAGAGTTCAAGCTGCACACGCCTGCAGCTGCGGGGATGGGGGGGGGATTGGGACATAAACCTGCTCTGCAAACCAGATGTCTCAAAATACTGTAAACCCCATAAGTCCGCTTAAGCCCAAGCACCCCATACTGAACCCTGTAAAACCGGTAAGCCCTATGAACCCTGTATTCGAGAAGGGCCCATCAGCCATTGAATGCCGCCCTAGACTTTGTTTAGTGAGCTTCAGGCGGGGCCTCAAAAAACTCGAAGCTCACTTGTTGCTTGCCGCACATTGCGATTCTAGCATGGGATGCTATGCCCGAACCCTCTTAAACGAAGGGCTCCTTTTTACATGAAAGTGTCTTGGGCGCAGCCCGAAAACAAAACTGACGCCTTGGGCTTAACAAGATATGGCTTGGGGACACCAGGATATTTCCTAAACTCCTCAAGATACCCCAAATAGGCTAGAATCCCCTGAAAGGGACCCCCCAAAAAGGGCACCACCTATTTTCGTAAACCCTCACCTCTCCCCGGGCATGAGAGATGCACAGCCGAGAGGCCGAAGCAACTGAGCTGATGCGTATTCGGTAGCTCTACCGACACGATGCTGCCGAAGTCGATTCCTGGATGATGTCAGGGATGTGGGGCTGATCCCTAAAACCCTAAACCCTAAACCCTAAACCCTAAACCCTAAACCCTAAACCCTAAACCCTGCACAGCCCTCAACCCTGGAGCATATCGGGCCCGCCTTCGGTGAAAAAGTTCGGAGGGTTTCAGGCCTCTTGGTTTTTTTTGCATGACTTGTACCACCTGCCTAGCTTGGGGAGCTCGGAACCCCAAACCCTAGACCATCTGAATCTCTGGCAGCCCCCCCTCCAAAACCGTTTTTCTGCTAAAGCAGTAGCATCTACACATATATATATATATACACATATAAAGATATAATATGTATATATGTATACATATGTATCTCACATACATACACATGCCTCAGCACATGCCATATACACATACAGATGCTCACCCTTCCTTACAGGCATTCGACCAGTGATTATCGACCCTAAGCCCTAAACCCTAAGCCCTAAGCCCTAAATCCAAAACCCTTCCTTACACGCATTCTACAGTGACTACCGGCCCTGGAGGTCCTATCTGCAGCGCCAGCGGAGGCGACTGGCTCGTCGCCCACCTAGTGGGTTTAGGGTTTAGGGTTTAGGGTTTAGGGTTTGGGTTTAAGGTTAGGGGCTTTGGCGTTGGGGTTTGAGGGTTTAGTGTCTAGGGCATATTGGTGGCTGTTTGAATTAGGGTCCTTTTTAGGTCCCCTATGTGGTGCTGCATGCTTATGGTAAGGACGCCCAAAGGAATCCTAATTTAGAGAACTACTTGTACAGGGGTTTGCGGCGTAGGTTTGCCTTCGATAGGTGGGTCGATGGACAGGGCAGAGGACCTTTCATGCAAGCACCTTTTCCATCAAGCGTGGCCCCTAAACCCTAAACCCTAAACCCTAAACCCTGAACCCTGAACCCTGAACCCTGAACCCTGAACCCTAAACCCTAAACCCTAGGCTTCATTCGTCTGCTACTCTAAGCCCGAACCCCTGCACCGATCCTGTGACCGTCTGCCCCCAAGCCGAAACCCGGAGCTCCACGGGAAGCCTTCTCTACTAATTGCTTAAGAACCCCGCAAAAAAATAAGATTCTTTCTTATTCGGGGGAATATAGGGACTACTATCTTTTATTCTTTTTGGGGTTTGCTTAAGGGGGAATATAGCTATCATTTATTCTTTTTGGGGTCCTTAAGCAAATGGTAGCTATTGAGGAGGCCATGCGAATCGAAGGCAGGAGAGGTTCATGGAGGTTCAGGGCTTCTAGTGGCCTAGGGAGTCGAGACCCTACGTGCAAAGGAGTTTAGGGTTTAGGGTTTTGGGTTTAACCCTAAACCGCCACAATATTGTGCAGAGCCTGCACAGCAGCTGACCCATGCCTCGGATTGTCGTGGGCTTTTTCCCATGCTAGGCACGCAGCAAAGGCTTGCAAAGCCTAGGCTTCTTCGGGTGTAAAGGTTTAGGGCTAGGGTTCTCGGCCAGCAAGCTAGAATGGGATTTTGGGTAGTTCAAGCCGAACTATTATAGGGTTTTATAGGGCTTTATGGGGTTTTATAGGGTTTATGGGGTCTATAGGGTTTATCGGGTTTATGGGGTTTATAGGGTTTATAGGGCTTATAGGGTTTAGCCGACATCTCTTAAAAAAAGCCTGGCCCAAATGGCGCGTCAGCGCATCCTCGGGGGTCATCTCGCTGTCGCTGCTGGGACGCGGGCCTCCCGATGCCCAACATCTTCAAGGGGGAGTTGATCCCGCCCTCCCCCTAATATTCAACCACGCCTAAACCCTAATATGAAATGAACACCCCCCCCCCCCCCTATATACCATGACATAACTATTGGGGGGGGGGGGGAGTTAACGAAGGAATCCTGATTCGGAACCCCAAGCAGGGAAGCCGAACAACATCGTAGGACTTTATAAAGTGGATGTAAGGATTTTGGGAGGTAGATTCCGAGCCTTCATCCTACGAAATTCTAGGGGTTCCCTGTTTGGGGTTTCCCATTCAAGTCCCCCTAAACCCTAAACCTAAACCCTAATCCCTAAACCCGAAACCCAAAAACCTAAAGTTAACTGTAGTTGAGGGGAGGTAGGGAGCTTCGGGCTGAGGGTCTCTAGGGCTGCTTTCTAGAGGGACTCTGGAGATTCGGGGGGCCCAGGGAACTTAAGGTGGACTTTTTTGGGGTTGAGGAAGCTTAGGGTTCAATGGATGGGTTAGGGTTTAGGGTTTAGGGTTTAGGGTTTAGGGTTTAGGGTTTAGGGTTTAGGGTTTAGGGTTTAGGGTTTAGGGTTTAGGGTTTAGGGTTTAGGGTTTAGGGTTTGGGGTTTGGGGTTTAGGGTTTAGGGTTTAGGGTTTAGGGTTTAGGGAACCCTGACCACCCTAAACCTTTTTTTGGAGCCGGGGCCGCTGTGCACGTTGTCCTGACCCCTCAGCTGCTGCAGTGATTGCAAACACGGTTTACGGTTTAGGGTTTAGGGTTGTCCTAAACCCTAAACCCTAAACCCTAAACCCTAAACCCTAAACCCTAAACCCTAAACCCTCCCAAGCCCGAACCCCAGCAAGGTGGGTTCTGGCCTATGAGGAGCCCGTAGGTGGCACTGGACTCCAGGATCTCAGCCTCGAAGAAGATCAGGCAAGTCCTTTGAGGCGCTTTTATTTTCTTGTATATGAGTATGTGTTGCGTATTTATTGTGTATTTTGAGGTGCTTGGAAGGCTTTTTTGCGTAAAAAAAACACCCCATTGAGGGTTTTCTCTTAAACGTTAAAGAATCCCTACATGCGAAGAAGATCAGGCAAGTCCTGGGAGGCGATTGGGAGGCTTTGTTTTCTTATGTGTCTTAGTATGAATTGCGCATGTTGCTTCTTTTTCTGCTTTTTTGAATGTTTTTCATTATTGATACTATCGTTTATTTGTATTATTATGCTTATTGTTATTATTGTTACTATTCTTATTGCTACAGTTACTAATGTAACCATTATTGCTACTATCATCATGGTTACCATTATTATTCACATTAATACTATTATATATTTATATTATAATTATTAGGCTTCTTCTTATTGATATTATTATTATCATGATTATTACAATTATTGTTATTATTATTAGTATTACTATTATGTATATATATATATATTTATTTATTTATTTAGATTTATTTATTTATTGTTTGTTTTTTCAATATTATATATATATATTTATATTTATTTATTTATATTTATTTATTTGCTGTTTTTGCTGCTGGGGGAGGGGTTGTGGTTTAGGGTTTCGCGTGAAGCCTGCTGCAGAGAAGGGTTTAGGGTTTAGAATTAAGGGTTGGCCGCCCACGTAACTCTATGGGTACCCGAAGATGGGGCTCAAGGACTTAAAGAGTTCCAAGGGCAGGGTTTCAGCCTCCCTTGTTGCACAGTCCCTAAAACCTAGCCTACACCCTGTCTCTTCCCATGTCTTTCACAACGAAGGCTCTGCTACCTGAAGCAAACATCCTGCCAAACAAGCCGACACAACACCTACCACTTCGGCTTTAGAAGCTGAACCCTTTTCATTGCCCTTTTCACGTGACTTGGGCCAACGGAGCCCTTTCTGACTGTCAGGGCTCCAGGCATCACCGCAGAAGCGCTGCGGCCCCACACCCCCTAAACCCTAAACCCTAAACCCTAAACCCTAAACCCTAAACCCTAAACCCTAAACCCTAAACCCTAGACCCTAGACCCTAAACCCTGAACAAACCCTAAACCCTAAGCAGTGACACTTCTGCAGCTCGGTGGCCCCATATGTGAATGGAACTTCTCGATTTGCTCAACTCGAATACCTGTTGGGATGGTGGGGATTTAGGCATTTCCCAAAATAGGAACCCTAAACCCTAAACCCTAAACCCTAAACCCTAACCCCCTTCTATAACCCAAATAGAATCGAATCCCCTGAAGAGGGCCGATGGGCCTTTCGCAAACCAAGGGTGGGGCGATCCAAACCCCCTCAAGCCAACCTCAAGAACCCACAGGGTTTAGGGTTTAGGGTTTAGGGTTTAGGGTTTAGGGTTTGGGGTTCAGGGTTTAGGCACAACCTACTAGTTGCTTAAGAACCCACCAAGAAACTACTTGCTTAAGAACCCAGCAAAAAAAATATTCTTCCTTTTCAGGGTTGTTTTTGGGGCTATTATCGTTTATTATTCTTTTGGGGTTTTTAAGCAGAGAGTAGCAACCTACTGTTGTGTACCTTATTGCAAACAAGGACCTCTTCATGGGATTCTTAGGTAGGAAAAGAAGGAGTAAGATGCCTAGACCCTCTCAACACGGGAATCCTAAGGCCACAAAATCGCCCTAAGTAGGGGCATGAAGGTGTTTGGTAACGCCAAGCCCCAACAACGCAGGCTTGGGACTACTCGCCAAGGCAACGCTCTTCCAACCCAGGCTGAAGGGGCACAGAAAGGAGACGTTTAGGGTTTTAGGGTTTCGGGCCCCTTTCGCTACTGGCCCTAAACCCGAAATGCATTCTTGAAGCAGGGGGATGGTCAGAGCAACGAAGCCCGGCCCGTGAACCCTAAACTTGCTCAACCCTGATTCTTGCTTTGCTTCTGAACCCCCAAGAGCCAGAAAAGTGCATCAGAAGCAAAGCCGGGCTAGAGCCAACGATTTGCAAGGCTTGCAAAACAATAGCCTGCAAATAAAGGCTTTGGTTTGGTACTGTAGAGGAGTGTAGCGCGGCCACTCGGACGCCGAGGAGCCTTGAGGAGGTCTTGGGGGCAGGACTTTGGGACTTTCTCTCTGTCTTGTGTTTCTTCATTGTTCCCGGGGTGCCAAGGCAGGCTTCTGGTTTAGATCGGCCCGATAGACAAAAACAACACACCATCGGAGGAGCTGCATCCAAGCAACTCGACGAACAGGAGAGGTTCCATGCCAGGCAGGCAACAGCGTCCAGCATGGAGCCATGTTGGCGCTCCTGTCAGCCACTACTTGGGTGTCGGGTGCTGAAAAGCCAAGCCGTTACTCGATGTAGGTGTGTCGAGACCTTGTAGAAGCCGGAACACTTCAAACCAGGAACATGGGGCCCTTCATTTCAGATCGGAGTAGCGCAGCTATGGCCAAGATGCCAGACCCACAGCACCTCTACACAAGCCCGAAACCCGAAACTCTAAACCCTAAACCCTAAAACTAAAACTCAACACCCTCAACCCTAGGCCCTAAACCCTAGCTTCACGCTGAACCCCTCCCCTCAAAACGCTTCGGAAGTTCAAGGGCTTAGGGCTCAGCGAAGCCCGAACTACCCCTTCTGTAGAGCACTGCGAGCTGGCTGGAGTTCCTTGAGCTGAGAACCAGAGTACTCGACCACCTTGCGTGGATGATCGTCTGGGGCTTTAGGGTTTAGGGCCCTAACCTCAAAAAGATCCACAAGCTGAGGGTTGGGGGAGCGAGGGCAGCATGAGGGTCGTGGTATACCTATAAAGCTATAAAGGCAAGGGCTGAAATCACCGGAGAAGAAAAGTCGACCAACAAAATCGCACACACACACACACAAAAAAAAAAAAAACACACACACACACATCGAACTGCGCTCAAGCTTCACGGTCTCAAGCCCGCAGGGAACCCCTAAACCCCAAACCTTCAGGGGCCCAAGCGCCAATCATAGCCCCGATCTCAAACCCCCAAATGTTTGCACCCTTCGTCCCCTAAACCCTCAACCAAAATAGGTGGGGGGGGGGGGCCTTGAAGCCCAGGCAACCTGGCTCTCTCTCTTCTTCTTCTTCTGCTTCTTCTTCTTCTTGTTCTTCTTCTTCTTCTTCTTCTTCTTCTTCTTCTTCTTCTCAGCACTTAGGAGCCCCCCCCGGAGGAGGAACCCGGCCGCGACGGCCAAGTGGGTCTGTGTCCAGCTGGCTTTGGGACCCCGTTGGTTTCAACAGAGCCCTTCAAAGAAGACATCGGTACCCCTGTCTTAGCGGCACCTCGTAGAGTGGTCGATTTCACCACTTTGCTCACTATCTGTTGTTAGGCCTTCGGCTTCACTCTCTCTCTCTCTCTCTCTCTCTCTCTCTTCCTTCCTTCCGCTGCACGTAACCCTTGAAGGGGTCGCCCAGATGGGCGTGCTCCACTGGTTCAGTTGGTGAAAGTGTTCAGGCCGCAGGTTGGGGTTTCTCTCTCTCGCTCTCTATCTCGCTTGGCAGGATGCTTGTGGAGGGGGCTCTAGGGGAGACCTCCGCCTCCCAACAAGGGCCTGGGGCCTAAACATCGGGTTTTGCTGCTCTTCTCGGGGTTTCTCTATTATACTCCCCTTAGAACCTTAATGAAAATTATATTTTTAATATCCTCTTGGATTTTATATAAGCAAAAATCGAGAATAATTTTCAGGGGGATATAGTTAAGGGTTTTCAGCCAGTTTGGGCCAAGTCGCATCAGGAATCTCCTCCCTAGCGCAGATTTCGCACGTTGGAGCCCTTGGTGCGCAGGAATGTTTCGGGGACCCTCCGGTTGAGCCCGCTAGGGTTTAGGGTTTAGGGTTTAGGGTTTAGGGTTTAGGGTTTAGGGTTTAGGTTTTAGGGTTTAGGGTTTAGGGTCTAGGGTTTACAAAATGCGAGAACAACAAGGGGGCACTAAATGGGAAACCCCCCCTCTTACCACCCACTTTAGAGGAGGGTGATGAGCGTCGGTAGTTGAAGATTGCATTCTCAAAGTTTTGCATGTATGATTGTAGATTTATACACATATGCTTACAATACCTTTTCCTCATACACACACACATATATATATATATATACATATGTGTGTGTACATGCACATTAAGTATTTACAGTTGTAGAAGACTGTTATCTACGTGTATGTTTGTATGTATACATACATAATAACTTTTTAAACAAACACACAAAAACGTACACGGACTTCATACTGAAGATATGAAGTAACTTCCTCTCGAACTGAGCAACTGAGCAGGGTTTAGGGGTTAGAGGCCTTCAGGTTTGGTGTACCCCTCCCCTAAACCATAAACCCTATACCCTCAACCCTAAACCCTAAACCCTTCGGACCTCCAAAAGCAGGGTTTGGGAGGCTTTGGGCTTTAGGGCGTAGAGGGCTTATGGGCTTCAGAGGGCGACAAGGCGTTGGGCTTGTAGGCTTTGTCGGGTTTTGGGAGATTCCAGGGCTTTTAGGGCAGTTTTAAGGGTTGCAGGTTCGAAGGCTTTATGGGCAGTTTAGGGAGTATAGGGTTGAGGAATTCAGTGGTACTCTGACTCCTTTAGGCTGAAAAAAGGGTGGCCCGGCGCTGCCTAAACCCTAGGCCCTAAGCCTTACAGCAAAGCTCAGAACGTTTGGGGTTTAGGGTTTAGGGTTTGGGACCCCACGTCTGCAAACCCAAGAAGTCTTGAAACGCCATTTGCAGAAATACCAACTGCCCCTCAAGTGAGAGTATATGGGCTGGGGGGGGGGGGCGGGGGGGGGGGGGGCTCTTATCCGGAAGTTAAGGTCTCTTCTTCAAGGGCTGTTGGGCTCTCTGAGAGAACTTCCAAGGCCGGCGCCTGGGCCAGGATTGCGCTACTCCCATTGCCCGGGAGAGGGTGAAACAAAAAAACGAACACCAATAACTTGCTTCCTCGGGGTCCAGGCACCTCCAAAGCAACAGCCAGTGGTCCAGGGTTCGTCGGTTCGTTGCTCTGAGAATGTTCCGTGGCCAAAACCAGGATGGGGGTATTATACCCTATAATCCCTTAAAAAGGCCCTTTATAGGGTTCACTGTGGGGATTTTAAGGCCTAATAGCCCATCCTGGAAAATCCTGTGCTGGCCGAGGTGTCTAGTGGACCCGTCGAGAAAGCTGCCGGCCAAGTACGAGACTAGTATGAGCGTGTCTGAGCGTGCAACGTGTGACGCAACTTCTGAAGCAATACTTCTCGCAGAGTAGCCGAGCTACGGTAGATGCTTGACGTCTTTTTTCCCCCCCTCTAAACCCTAAACCCAATAAACCCCAAACCCGGCCGATGAAAAAAAAGAAGCGTCGCGCGCTGCCAGCCGAAGGGGCGCCGGGCATCGAAAGTTGAGGGAAGCCCTGGATGCACAAATCAGCAGAAGGGACAGAACTTAGTCTCCTTATAGGCTTATAAGGCCCAGTAACCATATTCTAGTAAGGGCACCCTTTTTTTGGGTTGGCTACTGCATGTACAAGGGAACCCATAACCAACAAAAAAGGGTAAAGGGTACCACTGGGCTACTAAGTAGGTACTTTCCACAAGACCCTTTGCAGGAGGCTCTTAGGGCTTCTATATGGCTCTAGGGCTCATGCAGCTGCAAGACTTCTGAATTCCCTAAACCCTAAACCCTAAACTTCTTCTTTTCGGGTGCAGCCGGACACAGTTGAAGCTGGGATTCCAGGTCCAATTCATGGGAACTCCCACAGCCTACTGCAACTGAATCGCATGAAACCCTTCCCGAAGCCCTCGAAACCTTAAACCATAACACTCTATGCGGCCGAGTACGGTATGGTCCAGGTCCACCAACTTGGACCCTTTTTGGATTCTCAACAACTTTAAACACAAAAAGCAAAATCGAGCCCAACAGCCCCAAAACTCCAACAACAGCCTGCCATCATGACCCAGCACAAAACGAAACCTAAACGCCAAAGCAGAATAAAGGAACCCGAAGCAAAAACCCTAGACCCTAAACCAGAAGCCGACAAAAAAAAAACCTAAAAGAAACCTAAAACGCCCGAAAGCCCCCTAAACAACCTGTAAAGTACCCCCCCCCCCCAAACAAAACAAACAACCTCAAAAATAAAAACCGGCAAAACCCCAAACAAACAATCACAAACACGTCAGAAACACCCTCCAAGACCAACAAAAAAACAAGCTTCAAAAAACCCTGACGCCCACTTCTCCATTCGACAAGCTGGGAGCCCGGGACTTCTTTGACCGCAATGATGCGGCCGGTCCTCTGCCGGGGCAAGGAGCCCTTTGGGGTTTAGGGTTTAGGGTTTAGGGTTTAGGGTTGGGATGTTCCCCCTTCTACTATCAGTCCGTAATGGGGATTATAGTAGCCCCATGATAATCCCCATTGAGGGCCGTTTGTATAAGAGGGAGCATCCCAAGAACATGGTGGTAGGGCTTTTGGGGGTTCAGGATTCTGTAGGGAAGAGAGACTACGGCCGTGTGCGTGCTGAGTTCCTCGGCTCTTGAGGTACCAAGAGCGGGGTGAAAGGAAGCGGGCAAGATGAAAGCAAACAAGTTGGTTCTTACGGACCACGGGCAGGCACAAATCTTTCCCATGCACCTCCAAAAGAGCCCGCAATCCTCATTAGAACCTTTTCTTTCAGCCCAAACCCCAGGCTCTACACGCAAAACCCTAAACCCAAAGCCCTAATTTAAAGCCCAAACCCCTTTGAACCCAGACGTATCCCCCAAACCCCTGCAGGACTGTAAAAACCCGAGAATCAACCCATAAGAGGTGAAACCAAAAGGCCCTTCAATAAAGCCTGAAGACAAGGAGTCCCAAACGTTGGGTCTACACCCGAAACCCAGGGCGAGTGCTCGAGCTCGGCAGCTTTGAAGACGCGCCCGAGCGAGCCACGCCCTGACAAGGAGGAAGGGTTTAGGGTTTAGGTGTTTTTTTTTCAGGGTTTAGGGTTTCGGGGTTCTAGTCTACACCACCTTTTTCTCGCCTCTGGCCTCGTGTCCCTTCGCCTGGGGACACCCTACAAGGGCTTTAGCTTCAGGGCTTGGCGTGCGAGCTTCAGTCTTCGCGCAGCTTTGGGGCCAGATGGACAACTTGGGAGCAAGACCCTGGCGTGACGGACCCTGCGTAAAGTCAAGCATGTTGTTGTAATGCGCCTGAACCTACGTGGTCCCTTCATCCGGACCTTTTCAGGGAGGAACCCTCATAGGTAATAAAAACATATAGATATCTCCCCCATACTTCAGACACCTTTTAGAGAAGGTGAGGGATCACATAAACCCTCAACCCTAAACCCTCAACCCTAAGCCCTAAACCCTCAGCCCTAAGCCCTCAACCCTAAGCCCTAAGCCCTAAACCCTAAGCCCTGACCCCTAAGCCCTAAACTTACACTTCCAGGCTTTCCATCGTCACCCCTATGGAACTCCTTGGATTGAACTTCGGGAACCCAGGGTTCGGGAACCCAGGGTTCCAGTAGGCGCCTTGGGTATGGAGGCCCCTAGACCCGATTTAGGGGTCTAGGGTTTTTAGCCTTGGGTATGGAGGGTCCTAGCTAGGGGTCTAGGGCTTTTAGGCTCTTATAGGGTTTAGAGGGTATAGACCTCAGGCTTTTGTTGTGTTCTCTTTTTGTGAGGGTTTAGGGGGCGAGCGCGAAGGATCCCAAAATAAGGGTACCCCTATTTGGGAAGTATCCATGTCCAAGTGTTCCCATCTTGCTTTCGGCAATTTTCGTGCGCGCGGAGAACTGAGTGCCCCGTCCAGCCTGTGGGGACACGCCTTTCTGAACACAATGCTTAGTCGAGACTCTGCGGCGACATGATCCAAACCAGTATGCCCCACCCACAAAGTTTGCTGGACCTGCTGCAGTGAACAGCACCAGCGGGACGCAGCGTGTGAAAGCACGGGGGGGGGGGGGGGGCTGATTGACGACGTGCAGGCCATACCGTTCTTTGACATATATGTGGGCCACCTCGTTGTCGGCCACGGGTGTCTCCTTTGGAACACTTATGAGATTCCGCATTATGTTGCACACACACACACACTGCGTGCTGTTTTGCAGGGCAAGAACACGCGGCGGGTCCCGGCAAATTCACCAGCACGTGGCCAACAACGAACAGCGGCGAAGGTATATCATTCCAGAATAGTAAGCCCTATTTGAACCCTGTATATGGGCACCTTCCCTGAATAGGGTACCCTTAAGAGACCCAAGATGCCCTAGTCCTTATTCTAGGAACCGCCAAACCCTGCGCCAGACAAGACATAGGCCGCCCGGCCTATCATCGGACCCCTTCGCCATCGAATCTCCTCGGCCGCAAGACAGCAACTGCGCGCGGCCGAAAACCCCTAAGGCCATAGGGTTTCATCCAAGGTTCTGGAATGTTTGGCCCCACTGTCTGCAGCTAACAAGGTGCAAGAGCAGCCTTCCCAAAGCACAGCCTACGCAAGCTCCTAAACCCTAAACCCTAAACCCTAAACCCTAAAACCCTAAACCCTAAACCCTAAACCCTAAAACGCCAACACCTTCGGGGACCTGCAGGAAAGCCCAACTCCGCCAAAACGCCTCGGCCCCCAAAATCGCATCTCACGCCCTCGCGTAACCAAAACACTATAAATTAATATAAACCCTATAAACCCTATGAACCCTATAAAGCCTATGAACCTACAAACCCTATAAACCCTATAAAACCCTATAAACCCTAAACTCCCGGACAGACCAGCATGCGACTGTTTCGCCCTTCGCCAGGCACCCAGCCACCCCGAACACCGGTGGGGCCTGGCGATCGGAGTTTTGGGGAGTAACCTTTCTTTGGGGTTTAAGGTTTAGGGTTTAGGGTTTGCTAGGTAGTGGGGTCCTGAGTCCTGACCCTAAAGGAAGGGAACAAAGGCAGCAAGGGTACTACTAGGCACCTTGTCTCCTGCAGTTTGGGGCCCTAACCCCTAACCCTAAGGTCTTCTGACGTGATCTTTGGGACCACTTCTGTACGCTGATGCCGACACGCATGCCCGAGGTCAAGTACTTTCGGGTCACATTGTTCGCTCGCAAGGCACTTCCCTCAGGCCCATCCATGTAGCTCCCAACAGTGGCCTTGCAAATCCTAAAGCCGCCTGCTGAACAGCAAGCCGTGCTGACAAAGGATCATGGCTCAATTCTTCAAGCCTTGCCATAATTCCATGAATCTTCAGCACAACGAAATAGCCGCCAAACGCCGAAACCCATCAACCTCAAAGTCTCGGCGGGATGTGGCGCGGGAGGGAACTTTGCTGAACCAGAAGTGCTTCATCGGAACACTCTTGCTATAGGCCTCGCTCTTCTTACTCCCCACTCCCCAACCTCCTTCCGACGTACTGGCCGAGTTTCTATAGGGAAGGGGATCGTTAGACTTTGGGTGTTATGATGTTGGGGGTGTTCTGGTGCCCGACAACAGCTACTGGTTTCCCAAATACGCCCGAGGTCATGACTACAAAACCTAGCAGAAATTAGGTTTGAGGTTCAAGGCAGTATAAACCCCAAAGCCTAGAAGTCTTTAGGATTCGGATCTTAAGGTGGCTACTCAGCACCTGTGGACAGCCGTACTGTGTCGCCTGTGGTGTCTCTCTCTCCGCAGACTCCGACCTGGTTGTTGGGAATACGGCTGGCAGGCGAGGGTGGGGGTTGAGGGTTTAAGGTTTATAGGGTTTAGGGGATGCTGGGCCGAAGCAAGCTCCGCAGCTAGCGTTTAGGGAACAACCCCATTCCTGGGCAGAAAAAGCCCCACTGGACGCGTGGCCCAGCATGGCAAGACTCTGAAATGTTTTGTCTTCGAATGTTTTCGTAAGGATTCGCGCGTGACTAGCCGACAAAGGCAAAGAGAGCGGCAAAACTAACTTTGGAGCCCTTTTCCGTGGCGTCTTGCCTTAAACACCAAGAGGCCTAGAATAAGAAGGTGAAGGAAAGGTATGATGAAACGAGCGCATGAGGTTGCTTGCATTTGTGCTTGCCTTGCTCATGCACATGTTCTGCTGTTGTGGCCATAAGGAATTGGAATAACAGAGAGTGCCCAAATAGTTGCAAGAATACATGGACTGAAGCTCCTATCACCCTGACTACACTGGTCGTCGCCCCGCCGAATCTGCAATCAGTGGAAGCTGCTCTCATAGGGCAGCCCCGAAACCTGAATCGACATAGCCCCCTGGAGACCTGTTCGCAGAACAGGCATCGAATACTATAGCGAAGTGCTCTTTCACTCTAAGAATACATATACATATAAACACAGATTTTCAGTTCATACTTACGTGCCATCGTAAATCAACAGGGGTGGGGGGGGGGGGGGGGTGCATACTGGATGGAATCTCTTAATCCCTGTTTCCCTAGGAAGAAAAAAGGATCCTTTTTGTTCATATATAAGAAAGCCCATAACCCAAAAAGTAAAAGGATCCCTAACACTGATCGAGATCTGTGCTGCCATGGATCTCGCCCCACTCCTCGGCCGAGGGCGGCGGAATGGCGACAGAGATCGACTGGACGCCAGCCACACCGTGGGTGCCTCGGAACGCACGGTTTAGGGTTTAGGGTTTAGGGTTTAGGGTTTAGGGTTTAGGGTTTAGGGACTCCCTGTCCCAACACCCACTCACAGAGACAAACCAACAACCCTGAATGCAGAAGCATGTGAATCGGTGGGGCATAGCAAAGGCCAAAAAAAAGCTGCTGGTGCTGCGATTAGGGAAACATGGTAGTTTGAGGGGGGGGGGGGGTTCGACAGAAGGGTTGGTTCTCCAGGGAGGACAAGCTCACGTTATGTGAAGTAGGGCTCTTATTATGAGGATTGCCGACTGGACACCAATTTGTAGACACCCAAACCTGAAAAAGCGTAAACATCGTCATCCGAGGAACGGGACACTACTTGACTATGTGGTTTTCCATGGTTGAGTCGGGGTTGACCTGAACCATAGGCCCGTTCTGGGGCTTCGGGTCTGGGGTATAGGGTTTGCGTGAGGGGTCGGGTGGTGGAGGGTGGGGAACTGAAGCGCGACACGGAACCATGCATGGAGCTAACTCGAACCAAGTTGCACGACAAACAGCTTGCAGTGCTGTTCTTCCTGGCACACAAGACCAGCGCCGTCATCTCCAACCCCAATTAAGCCCTGAAAGGCCCTAAGCCCCAACAATCGCCTGCACGACATTTAAGACCCCAAGACGGGAGATTGTGGATCAGCAGTTTGCTACAGCGCCATGTAACCAATTTACTTTCAGAGCCTTCTTCAAAGAAGGCCCTTGTGTAATGCATATTACGACGACCTGGGGGTTGACGCAAGACAGGCCTTGATAGCGCCTGCTTCAATCTTTCCCACAGCCTGAACCCTGAACCTTGCATCGCTTCTATACATGATGTCTCAGAAATGTATGACGCGCCTTGGACATCCTTTAAGCAAGCCTCCAATCGAACATGTACATCTATGTATGATCTAGAATGGCTATGTCATGTATATCGCCATATGAAAACATATTTTACAAAGTATACATATACATATTGTTGTTTGGATGTATTTTACCACGCGTTACATATATAAACAAGCATGTGTACTTGAACATAATCTTGCACCACAAAAATATGCATACATGTATACGCATAAAAGGTACAAATATTGATAATGAACAACTGCCATGGTGTTCTGGCACGACATCATCTATTTTTAATACAACGTACGCTTATACATCTATATACACACATACATACATACATACATACATACATACATACATACATACATACATACATACATACATACATACATACATATATATATATATGACATCATATGGCAATATATGTTTTTGTATGTAATGCATACTTAAAGGTTGAGAAGCCAGTGAGCCCTGGTCCCTTCAACGAAACCCATGGACTGGGTTTGGGGGGGGGGTTCGAGGGCTTGGAGGGTTTAGTGTACGGGGTTTGTGGGCGGGGCAGTGGAGGATGCCCTGGCACCTGGCAGGAGGCGCTCCCTCGCCGGCTGCGATGTCTCGGTGCGCAGTCAACTTTAGGGTTGTGGGGTTGACCGCTAATCCATCCCTTACGCCCACATCACACCTGTAAGTTGCTCTCTTAAAGAGTCAGGGTTTAGTGGGTTTAGGGGTGAAACGCTGGTGTTTGCTCGCTCTCTCTCACTCTCTCTGTGCCTCCGCCTTTCCTCCAAACTCTTCACCTGCAGGCCCCCAAAGAAAATCAAACCTCTGAATCAACATGGGCCCAAGCCCCCCCCCCCCCCCCGAGAAAAACAGGCCCCTTGCATGCCAACAAAACTCCGACTCCTTGACGGCCCAAAACCGTGTTGCTATGTGTTGCTCAAGTTGCCGAGGAGTCGTACAAGGTACAAGGTATAACAGCAACCTAGAGCTCTTAACCCCCAAACCTATACATCCTACAAATGAGCCCTACAAACCCGCACCAATCCCCAAAACCACTGGGCCCCGCACCCCAAGCCTTTCCAAGGGTTTCGGGAAAAAAAGGGTGTATACGCACTTCCGTATGTGCACCACAAACATTTCTGTCGATTCCCACACGCTCGGCTCGACACCGTTGTCATCCGCGAAGGCATGATCCCGGTAGTCATGGCGCTGCGGCTCGGGCCTGAGGATGTGGAGGTTGGGGTATTGCTTGAATCTTCTCTTTTTGAAGGTGTTCTTGCGTTGTTTTTTGCAGGGTGGAGGTGTGTCTTGAGAGGTCGCAGTCGCAAGGGGCTGAAGGGTTATACGGGCAACAGAAGGAGTAGACTTGGACTGGCTCTTTACTGGGTTGCTGTTAAGGAACTTACTGTGCGTTACCACAGTAAGGAAACCTTACATGTTTTGGTCTGCCTCCATATTCTGACCATTCTCAAGCGGCCCTACCTATTGAATCCTAAGGCAGCTTGAGTACAGGCAGGGTTTAGGGGTGTAGGGTGTAGTTCCAATGGCCGTTCTTTACTGGGGGGGAGCGACCTTTTTCTCTTGGGTATTGTACATACAACTTATGCTGACCATAGAGCTGGCAACCGTCTTTGGGTGCTCGAGTCCAGAAACCAGAACCTTGCTGGACAACCCGACCTAGACGGCAGGGAGGGGTGCCACAACATTTTAAACCCTGGCTTTACGATGCAATACCTCACGTAGGAGCGAAAGTTAAACCCAAGAAGGAGAAAGGGAAAGGGAAAGCGAAAAAAGAGACGCTTGGAAGCCTACTACTAGGACAGCGGTTGCAGCGCGACTACAAGACATGTTTGGCATGCCCTGATTCGACCTTCCATGCCCGCAACCCGTGCCCGCAACGACCACTCGCCACCCTACGCAAGCATCCCACCCTCGACTCAAGAACCCCCTAAAACTAAAATAACAGTAATCCCTATATTGCCCTTGCAAGGAAGAATATGTTCATCTTTTGGGGGGGGGGGGAGGGCTCTTAAGCAAATCTGGGGCCCCGACGGTTCCGGTTCGGACTCGCCTTGCCTCTGGGCAAGCTGCTCGGGCTCCTTGCCGTGGCTGGCGGGAGGAATCGCTGCACATTCTTGTTCGGGTTTAGGGTTTAGGGTTTGGGGTTTAGGGTTAGGGTTTAGGGTTTCGGGTTTGGGGTTTCGGGTTTAGGGGGGGTTTTTGGAAGGCGGAACACATGGTTAACGCGTGCAACGTCCCAAGGTCCCTAGGGAGGGGATTATAGTTAAAGCCCAGGGTCTCAGAACAAAAGGATTGCCTGACTCTGCTTCAGGGTTTCGGCCCTCTGCAAACCGACACCTGGCTTGCTGATTCAGGCTTTCAAAGGCAAGTTGCCTTTGCAGCAGGGATTTGCAGAAAGTCATGGCGTTGCCCTTGTACTGGGAACCGAACTTCAGTTCCTGACCAGCAGCCAAGCCAAACTCCACAGGCCCAAACCAACAGAACTGTTAGGCTTTGTGAACAACATCCCTGGTACTAAAACCTCCATACATTTTAAGGTAAGCTGTCCCAAGCCCCAAACCCCAGACCCCAGACCCCCAACCCCAAACCCCAAACCCCAAACCACAAACCGCAAACCGGAAACCCCAAACCCCAAGCCCTAAACCCTAGCTGGCCTCAGATTCAGGAGGCTGTGGGATGTCGGCTTCCTCGCAGCTTTTCCGGTTTGGGGCTCAGGGCTTCAGGGCCTTGGGACAGTGAAGACCCTGACAAATTGGGATGCTCCTCCTTATACTACGAGTCCTTAATAGGGATTATCATAGGGATGGTACTAAAACCCCTATTAAAGACTGTTAGTATATGGGGGAACATAGCCAAGAGTGAGAAACAAGTCCAGATGCTCAGCCGAAGTAGTCAGAGTGCGGGGTGGAAGTTGCAGGCCCTGGCTGCGAGGTCGAAGGAGCTATCAAACAGAAGGCTCAAGAACGCATCGACATCAAGCGGGCTCCGCGCTTCACGAATGCGTTGGTGAGGAAGCAAATCAGAAGCATCAGCCATGGACAGCGCCAGGCCGCCAGCAAACAAAACAAGAGACCAAGAGGCTAAAAATCCCTCAGCCCTCGTCTTTGCCCTAACCCTTTTTTCCATCTCGACCTGTGTAATGGCCAGGCCTGAACCCTGCTTGAAATTCATTTCTACGTATAACCCCAATTATCAGTCTACTTATAACCTACTTAGAAGACTTTGCGGGCTTATGAGTACAGCTGGAACTGGGGTTAGAAGTGCCCGGACCCTCCAAGTAAACCCCACACCCAGCCCTCCTCGGCAATGGGGGGCGGAGGAGGAGGCGGTGGCTCGGCACGGCGCAGGAGCTGCTCCTGTCGGGGTTGTAGGGCGAGCGGGCGTAGGGTTGAGGTGCTTAGGGCCTTATTGGGTTGGAATCAGGTGAGAATATGGGTGTTTCCGAGAATAGGGATACCCTGTTCTGGGTGGTTCGTATAAGAAGGATCATGGGTAAGTTGGTGGGTATGTTAGGGGAACCCCTGTTTCGAGGAATACTCATACAGGTCAGGATTTGGGTTGCTATGATTTCGGACCTTCATGATCTCTAAGGTCGATGGTCCTTGAAAACTTTGAGGCGCAATGGTAGATACACACTATTGCGAAGAATACATACTCCAGAAAGCATACACTAGCGTGCGGACATGCAGACGCGCACAGATATACACGTATTTAGTGCTTACATGCGCAGGTGTGTGCATTGTTTTGAAAAATGCATAAATAAATATGCATAGATATTTGTATAGTTGACTCGTTGTTGTCTACATTTACATAGGCAGTCGGATGCCAAACTTGAAAACAAGATGCTGGGAGTGTTCAAGCCGCGTGTCTCCTCCAACCGCTCATTTAAGTGCGGAGGTTCTGCCCCTAAACACTACACCCTCTTGACCCCTACAAAATCACAATACACCCTACAAGTGAAACCCGAAGTGATGTGAACAGAAAGAGCCGTTGTCGCCTTCCCTGGCAACTGCGAAACACACCCTTAGGGTTTAGGGTTTAGGGTTTAGGGTTTAGGGAACTCAACAACAGTGTGCAAGCGCATCCTGCATGTGATCTCTCCATCGCCGAGTGGGGGGGTCCCAGACACTCTGGCCGGTCAGCACATTGATGTAGTAGAACCTGCTTGGCGTTTACATGGCATACAACACCTGTACCCACCTGAGGAAACAACAATTATTTCTTCAATATCGCACTTCTATAACTCCGCAGAGCGCTGCTCTGGCCCCGGAATACCTCCAAGGGGTTCACACAGAATCCTCAGGGTACGGTTGGGGCTATTGGCTTGGAAGCTTCGACAATGCTGCTTCCTTCTTCGTCGATGCGAGATGTGACCAAACGCTACATTTGCCCTCGTGCAGGGAAGCCAGGGCATACCTCTCAGACCCGAAGACCCCTCAACTACGGAACCTTCCCTACTTAATGATAAGAACCGCAGCTGAAGGCATATTCCTTGATTCATGAACATGTCTTCCCCTGTCTATGGTTGAAGGTAATAGGTCTGGGGCTCTCCGAGTCCGTGGACCCGCGTGCCTTCCGGGACTGGAGCGGCTCTCCTGGCAACGCTAGGGTCTGGGGCTGAGGGTTTAGGGTTTAGGGTTTAGGGTTTAGGGTTTAGGGTTTAGGGTTTAGGGTTTAGGGTCCCGCGACTTGTCACCCCAACGCCTAGAAGCCGGAAAACACCTCAACCCTGGACCCTAGACCCGACCTCCACATAGCATGGAAGCATGGAAATCACGGGCATCCTTGCTCCCACACCCGGGTTCTCAGAAAACAACGGGGTGAGGCATGGTTCTGTAGCCCTGTCGTCTGGAGGGCACGGGTCACTTGCAGGGAGGTTGCGCCTTCCTTTGACGCCTCCAGCGACTTCGCCTCCAAACTTTTGCGTGCACTCTGCATCCATGATTATTCGTGTTTCCGGGGGGGCGGGGGGGGGGGGGGGGGGGGGGGTGTGGAATCCGTTGCACAGACAACATCACTTGAGACTGAAAAGTTTATGTCCCCCCACGCCTCCCGCTCGCCCCCCCCAAACGAAAAATGCACGGATCCGAAAAGTACACACATACATACATATGTGCAAATAGATCTCTCTATTTATTTATTTGTTTATTCTGTATAGAAAGCACGAGGCAAACAGACCATTGTTGAAAGGCCTTTCGGCTATCTTACTCCCCGCTCAAGCATGTTCACGCCCTAAGCCCCAACACCTCCTAAGACGTGAAGCCTTCTGAAGTGGCAGTTGGCTGGTGACCCCATCCGATCCCCCGGTCGGGCGCATAAGTCTTTCCCCTGCCCATTTCTAAAATACACTTTCTCTTTGTTGGAGGGGGGGCGGAAATTGGCGGAAGGTCTTTGTGAATTTCTCCCCCGAAGGCCCTGGAGCCCTAAAGCCTCAGAGTTACTAAAATGTAAAGCCGAAAGCCCTTTGAACCCCAAACCCCACACATCCCGGTCGTAGAAGCGCCCCCACCCGCCCCCCCAGCCCCTACACCCCAAGAACCACCCCAACCCTTGTCCCGAAAACTCCTTAAACCCGAAACCCTAACCCTAAACCCTTTCCCTAGATTCCTTAAACCCTCATCCCTAAACCTGAAACCCAAAGGTCCATGGGCGGCGCTCCTGCTGGAACCACGGCTCCCACGTCCGCTCCCCAGTCACCTCGGCGGCGTCTTTGGGGAAGAGGTCGTATAGGGTTTAGGGTTTGGGGTTTAGGGTTTGGGGTTTGGGGGGCCGGGGGGGTTCAGCGCATGAATTCGGGCTCAGGGTTTCGAGGGTTAGGACGGCGCGGGTCTGGGGCTTAACAAAAATTTCGAGAAAAAAAAGAAGGGCACTACCAGACATATCCTAGATCCACTGCATGTTCCGACCCTTCAGGAAAGCACACTTTTCCGGACTGGGGGAAGGACCCATCGAGGAGTATGGGAAAGCATCCTCCCCACAAATACCAGAACACCCCTCCCCCGCTCCCCCCCTTCACAAAAGCAAAGGTTCGCCCCCACCCATATTTGTAATAGGGTTTAGGGTTTAGGGTTCAGGGTATACCATGATAGGAATATCCAGCTCCCCTACTACATACATTCTACATACTACACTAACACTATGTGCTACTGCATGTTGGCTACTCCGAAACAGATGTTAACATGACATCCTCTTGAACTTTGAACCAAGACTTGGGAAGCACAAAAACAAAGTTCTGCCCAGTCACTGACCCCGCTAGCCCAAAACTCCTCAAACCGTTCCCCCAAAAGAGGCAATCGGTAACCTTTGCTGGTAAGGGGAAGGGATCCCCCATCCGCGAGCCCTAAACCCTAAACCCTACAACACCTCGAACCTGACCCTAAACCTATAGACTATAGACCCTAAACAACCCGAAGCCCTAAACTCTAACCCGAGGTGACTTCGGCTTGAGGTGCATGAGGTAGTCAGGCTGATGGCTAGTGGATCGGCCTAGCAAGGGAAAATCGAAAATATGCAAATGGGGGGCTAAAACAGGGGCCTGAATAATTGAATCATTAGAATAGGGTTTTGGGGGTTATTATACTATAATTACAAAGGGACCATAAGAAAATACTATTAGCAATTCTTCCGACCCCTATGCTACCCAGTTGGGTTGGGCTCTTGGGGGGAACCTGGGAGCCCACTAGTTGCCCTGCAATAGCTTGTGCCACCATTTTCACCGCGCGCTATGGCGTCCCCACACATGTCAGAAGTCTTTGGAGCAGATTATACCACATGGGATCCACCCTATGCGGGCTCGGCTGCAGGTCGGCATCTGGAAGACGCACCAACGCCGGTTTAATCGGCGAGTTGCAACCCGGGAAGCTTGATGCAACAGGGATCACACTACTGGTTTGGGGTTTAGGGTTTAGGGTTTTAGGGTTTAGGGTTTAGGGTTTAGGGTTTAGGGTTTAGGGTTTAGGGTATATCAGTAATCAACAACTTGGCGGGATTTCAACTTGATCAGGGTCCCCTCTTGTACTAGATCCCAAACTAAACGTCATACTGGGGACTTCTTCGGTCTTGGTTCGGTCAAAACACACTACTCTACTGCGGCGCTGAAACCTACAGCAGATACATTTGACGGCTGGTCTCTGCGCAAAGGAAATCGTAACCAGGAAGGCACATAACAGCAAAAACAAATAAGAAATGACATGGAGAAAGATAAGGAACCGGGAAAACATTCATGAGCAAGGGAGCCCCTAGTGAGTGGCAGGGTTGCTGTGTGCGGCTTCATAGTCCGACCATCAAAAGCATACCAAGCCAGCAGCACAACTGAGCTTAGCAGCCGACTGCAACGAATCGCGGACGCCGGCAGATGATCGAACCCAATAACTTTACACTAGCACCAAGGCCTTCGGATCCTGGTTTCCCTATACATGGAAGCTACAACTTGGAGGATTCAGGACTTCGGGACGAAGCAGAGATTTGTGGCCCTGCTACGGAGGGCAAGCTGGGGTCAAGAGTGACATCCTCCTTCCAGGCCTTGGGATTTCCAAAAAGATCCGCGCACGCCGCGCGATGTGCTAATCCTGCGGTATTGAAAACGATTGAAAACCTTGGAGTCTTTAACCTAAAGTACTGGTCACGGCTCTGCCGGCAACGCCAACAAATGCACTACCTACCACATCTCGATCTCAAGCGGATTTCGGTGGCCAAGGACAAGCCCCGGCACCATCCTGCACAAAACTGCAAGCCCACAACTCTGGCAACCAAACGGCCTATACTGGCAATCACAGAGGCTGTCCCAATCTTTCCGTTAAGAAAGGGGCCGTTCAGCTTGGGTGTCCCCAATTAACCCCCCCCCCCCCAACCCTAACCTCAAGAGAAGAAGTGAGTGGCCCAAGCCCGCAGAGAGATCCCTGGAGCGTTTTCGAAGAGTTCCGCCGAGTATCCCTGAAGTACCCACCTCCAGAGAAGCCTCACTGCCTCACAAGAGTCCCGCCGAGAATCTCTGGAGTGCCAAACTGAGAGAATTCTGCGGAGAGTAGAGTGGCCGTAATTACCTGTCCGAAAACGGAAGGATGGCTCCCACATCAAGTAGCTGTAGGCTGGGGATGATCGAAGCATGTGTGTTGCGTGGTGCATTGCTCGAAGTAGCACAAGGTACCAAAAGGGCCCCCTCCTTAGTTTAGAACAACCCGCATGAATAGAGCCACGAACACCACAAACCCCTTGAACAAAAGCCGTTGGGCCCTGCTGCGTGCACGGGCAGAGGAGCTGCGGGCTGACTTCACGCGGCGGAGAAGGGAAAAAAACTCAGTTTCACGGTAGCTCCCTCTCTCCACATGGTGCAAGTCGGATCGCCAGGAACAGCCAGCGGAGAGGAGAGGAGGCTTGCATTGATCAGCAGGCATTCTACCCTGACTAAACATTCTAGACCCTAAAGATGGCCCTAAACCCTAAACCCTAAACCCTAAACCCTAAACCCTAAACCCTAAACCCTAAACCCTAAACCCTAAACCCTAAACCCTAAACCATGGCACTTTACCCCTGCGGCTTCACGGCAACACTGATGTCTATCGCGAGACCTCACAATTAAGCCTGAGCGTGCCTTCCCTCGATTTCTCAAACGTCCTTTCGCGGTTTAAGGCACGCGTGGGGGAGAGGGTCAGATCGAAGCCTATAAACCCCAATATTTTTTGTTTGGGGGCTCTAAGCCGCTCGAACGCAACCCTCCCGACCATGGGCTCTCCGATGGTTAAGGCGGACCTCTGTACAGTGAAGCTTGCTGGCGGTTGAAGGCCACTTGGGATCTCCGGCTCTCTTACTCCTGAGTCGTCCAGTACTAGGTTGCCCAGTGATCTAGGATGAAAAAGGGTGCCCTTTTTTGCTTAAAGGGGTTTATAAGGGAACCTAAACCTACCAAAAAGGGAATAAGGGTACTACTGGGCATCCTAGAGTACTTAGGGGAACTAAAGGTTAACCTTTGGGATTACAGGGGGAATTACAGGGAACCCAAAAGGGCTACACTCCTGCAAACTTACATGGAAACTACGTGCATGATTTGGTGCAACTAACATAGCTACGGTTACCCGATTTCGACCCCTAATTTTCCCCAATAAAAGCGATGGCGAGGACCCCTCCGGAAAATTGTATGTTAGTGGTTATGCTGGGGTTGATGGGGCATTTTCCTGGAATTTTAGCAGCAGGCTGATGTGCTCAGGTATGCACACAACTTCCATGTTAGTGGTAAATAACTCCGAAAAGGCCTTGCAGTCCTATTCCTGGAAGTCGCTACGCTAGCAGTGTTCTTCTGCAAAACAGGACTTTTGAGCATATTCCCGCAATTGCTAGGTTAGCGGTGCTCGTCGCCCACGACCCCCCTCCTACCCCCGACCTCCCGGAACTACCCCCTCCACCCGTGACGGCAGCCTCCCCGTGCTCCTGGAACCTTTGCCTCCCCCTCCATAATAGGGTATTCGCCGGAATTGCTATGTTAGTGGTCCACTCGCTTGTTTTGTTGGGTTGTGGGTGTGTACTGCTGCGCGCGGTCTCTGTCTGTGAGAAGCTGTGCAAACTCGCCTGCTGCGCGCGGTCTTGTCTGTGAAAATTCTGCCTTTTCGGCATAGTCCAGCAACTGCTAGGTTAGCAGCGCTTGTCTCCCACACCCCCATGACCATACCCTCCCGTACTCCTGGATCCCTCGCCTCTCCTCCGTGACTAACTGAAGTGGGCTTTGTAAGGTTATCTCCGGAATTGCTATGCCAGTGGTCCACTGGTCTGTTTTGTTGGGTTTGTGTGTGCTGCTGCGTGTCTCCTTCTGTGAGAGGCTGTGCAAACTCGCAGCTGGGAGCCTCCTGATCCTGATCCCCTTGCTACGTTATCAGAAACCCGCTTCCACCCTTCCTCCCTGACCCGCCGGACCCCATCCCTGAGCATTGCTATGTTTTTTTTTACCCTTTTGGGGCGCTACAACCACTAACATGGCAATTCCGAGTTTTGGGGTATTCTTCAGGTTTTCCTGACAAAAACCTCTCCAGGCTGGGGGCACGCTGCGAGTTGCCATCTACCAGACGGAAACCACTAACATGGCAATTCCGGCCGCGAGAAAAACTAACATGCAAAGTGTCGTCGAAAAACACCTGCGGGGGTTTCTATGTTAGTTTGCAGGAGAGTAATGGCTACATACTCTACTACTGAGTTGCAATACCAGGGCATTCAGGTGTCGGAAGCCCTGGCTGAGTTGTACGATGTCTGACCTCGTCGGCATGTATGTTGTTGATGAACATACCAGGATGGGCTATTAGGCCCTATAACCCCCCATAATCAACCCTACAAAGTGCCTTTTTAAGGGGTTGTGGTAGAGGGAGCCGGTTATGCAGTAGGCAGGAGGCAGCAATTAAAGCTATGCGCGGCGATGGCTCAAGCATAAGTACCTCGCACGACTGGACGCGGCATACGCGCGAGGATCTGAGCTGAATCCTCACATCCAGGTCGGGCTGGCCTGTACAACATGGGAGTTTGCAAAAACTGTGGTCCCCACACTACACACAAAGAAACACGACTCCCTAAACCCTAAACCCTAAACCCCCGGTGATCAAGGTTTGGGGGACCACGAATATCCGGAAACCCCCACATAAAAACACCGTCTTCAATAGTTAAAACACAGCCAGTGCGGCTTGAAAGGATTGCGCTGCAGAGTTCGGCCGAGTGCACCGGTCCCTTGTTGTGGGACCGATTTATAAGGGATCGTCTAAGGGTTTAGGGTTTTGGGTTTAGGGTTTTTGGGGGGCACTGGTTGTTGACACCACCCAGATGGCCTCAGGAAGCCCTAGACCAACCCTGTACCTCTATATCCTAGACTATACAGTACATACAAGGAGGGGCTCCCCAAGTTATAAGTAGAGTCATAAGGGCCCTAAATTGGGTTACAAGGACCCTACATTAGGTTATAAGTCCCTTAACTATAGTTAGTATAGTAGGCCGGCCCCTCCTTGTACAAACATTGCATTACTATTGCACTACTTATTTGCATCCAGGACACCTAACATTGCCTAACATTGCAGCACACTACATTGAATTTCATTGCAGTGCATTACGTTACTGCACCTACAACATACATACGCGCATACATACAATGCTCTATTCCATACACACAAACATACATGTATACATATACATCCCGACACTAATTCATTGAGTTGCATTGCGTTGCCTTTGAATGCAATACATACATGCATACGTACATACATACAAGTTCATATGTTCATATTCACATACGCAATGTATAGCTACTGATTAAATAGCTACAAGCCCATACATATGTAGATATGCCATTTTTGTCTGTGCATTTGTATATGCACACTATTGCTATTACCTGTTCATTCAGAACATTGTGCTTGGGTGCGATCTTGAAGTAAACGTGGTATAGAGCAATACCCACGCCGAGGCAATCGCCAATACCACCCCCTGTCCAAAATAAGTACCGCGGGAATGGGAGCTTCGGGGCTTTTAGACAGAGTTTCGGCTTAGTTTATTTGTCCAGTAACCTGGGGGAATTAAAGGTTAACCTTTGGGATCACAAGGGATTATACTACCCCAAAAAAGTTAAAGGTTACCTACTCTACTACTGGGGTAGGGCCTCTCAGGAAGATCTATGACAAACTGTTCACTTGTTAGCGAGCCAACCTCTGCGCAGGATATTGGGTCCAAGCTATACCAGCCGAAGCACCGGAATTCTGGAAGGACCCAGTTTCTCAGAAGCTTAAACCCTAGCCCTACTCTGAACCCTAAACCCTAAAACCTAAATCCCAGAACCTAAACCTTCCTGTCCTACGCCTCTGAGAAGTGGGACAGTGGAGGCAGACACTGAACCTACGCCCAAGAAACCCCCAACTCCTCGGTTCTTTGGAGCTGCAAGCTTTGCATGTGTATGCTTTTATAAATAAATAAACATATATATATATATATATATATAATGTATGTATAGTAGGGTTTAGGGTTTAGGGTTGAGGGTTTAAGGTTTAGGGTTTAGGGATAGGGCGTAGGTACTGTGAAGGTTAGGTTTCGGAACAAGCTCGAAAGCTTCGTGAGGTGCGAAGAGCAGATTTGGCCCGATTGGAGGGCCGTCTAACACTTTTTCTCCCACCTGACTCAGTTTCATGAAGTCGGGGTTGGGTCCGAGAGTGAAAGGAATGGTAGGGCGGGGGGAGGCCAGGAGGGCCAAAAATTGAGTTTTTGAGCACCGCCCTGGGACGGGGGTACACAAAAATGCCACCCACCGTGTCCGGCACCCGGGCCATCGCGGGGCCCCCGAGCTGCGGGAGGCGGGCGAGCGACCTAACTCGGCTTGCGCCAGCGAGGTCGAAGGGCTTGAGCGCCGCCCCCTAACGTAGGGGGCCGGCCTAGGCCCTGAGTGTCGGGTATAAATAAAAAAATAAATAAATAAATAAATATATATATACACACATTACTTATTTATTTATTATTTATCTATATTTATATTTCTACTTACATTTACATTTATAATTCTGTGTATATTTATATTTATACTTATACTTATTTTTATATAGTTATATTTACATTTATATTTATATTTATATACATATATTTAATTATTTATTTATTATTGATTTGTTATATATATATATACATTTTTTCTTTTATATATGGGGATGAATGCTACCAAACTCCCTGATTCCCAATAAACCTTAAATACCGCCGCCCCTCCACCTGACAACTCACAGCCCCTGAAACCCCGAAGCCCGCACCCCTCAACCCTTACTTGGCCCAAAACCGCCGTCCCTGAAATCCTATAAAGCCTAAGCCCTAAACAGAACTGGCACCTTCCGGGCTCCCCATCAGGCACAGCGTGCGAGTGAGGAGCGGCAAATAGGGACGGACTGAAACTCAAGGACAGCTCCAGGTGTGTGTGTGTGTGACTGACCCAGAAAATTGCTTAGGGTGCCCCTTCTTGGTCGACAGGGGCTTCCGAGGGGAACCTAAGTCCTTGAAGCAAGGGGAAGAAACCCCAAACCCTAAACCTCGCTTCGAGCTTCCCACAACTGAAGCTGTCCCAGATATATAAACGGCTCTCCAAGCCGACTTGGCCACCTGGGTTCATGCTTGGGGTAGGGGAGGAGGCTAGGGCTTGGGGTTTCAGCAGGGCTTGGGGTTTAGGGTTTGGGGTTTGGGGTTTAGGGTTTAGGGTGAGGGGCTTGGCCTGGCGGGGCGGGGGGTGTAACAGGGCTTGGAGGGGTCTGCATGGGGCTTCGACACGTTTCTGGGGTTTGGGTGTTGTTTGCGAGACACTCAAAGCTAGTACGCTCAACGCCGAGGCTTTCAGGCGGTAGTTGTATAACCGCCTGCCATGCCGAGGCACCAAACGTAGCCTGGAGCTCTCTGTCCTTCACCCTGTTCTTTTGCAAGGCCCGACCCCCTCTTTGCAATAAACCCCTTGGTAGTCCAGTAGCCATATTTTGCAGCAAGGGTACCCATTTTGGGGGTTGGTTACTGTATAATGTTGCACCCGCAATATTCTAGGGGGCCGCTATTATGAAAAGTTCTCCGGCTATTCAGGATCTGGACCCTCTGTTTTGGGGGTCCGCAATAATGAAAAGATTTCGGGCCGGGCCTGTTTTTTTAAATGGTTTTTGAGTCAAGTTCCCAGATCCCAAACTAAGAAGAGAGCTCATTTCTCTGCCCCCCCCCCCACCCCCCCCGACTGTTTGGGGTCTTTTTTTATTCAGGGTCGCGACTGTTGAGGGCGGGGGGGGGGGGGTAACTTATTAAAGCAGGTCCAACATTAAGGGAACCTTGAAACAAAAAGAGGGCAAAGGGTACCACTGGGCCACCAAGACCCTAAGGCCCCAAACCCTAGACCTGGAGCTTCATCTCCGCAAGGCGCAAGTTAGGGCACCTCCCGCCTAAACCCTAAATCCTAAACCCCAAACCCTCTTGAACCTTGCTCTAGGATTTCAAGTCGAAAGTTCCGGGAAGGAGCCATCGGGGTTGATTCGGGGGTTTAGGGTTTAAGGCTGACTTGGGGATTTAGGCTTTAGGGTTGCTTTGGTGATGAAAATTTAAGGCGTAGGGTTACGTAAGATTGAGGGGCTATGTCTGCTGCCTCGGCGTTCCACCCGGCGCCCAGCTGCGCCAGAACAGGGCTATCCGCAAGTCGCACTGCGCTTCAAGATCTCTACTTGAAAGTTCATGGGTAGCTATAATTAAGATTATGCTGTAAGACCCCTAAATGAGGTTAGAACTACCTTTCAAGAACCTTACCCTCCTTACAAGCCCACTTGTAACCACACAATGAACCTTCAGAATTCAAGTATGCTGGGCTGTCAGGCATAGGCTGCCAAGGGCCCTAAACCCTAAACCTGAAAATTTAAGGCTTGGAGCCGCCCTCCTACGGCATGGTGGCTTTCAGGGTCTTCTGGCTGCCAATGTGTGGAGCTGAGGTGCTTCGCAAGGGTTTCGGGACGGGTGGAGAGGTTCGGGGAATTTCGCCCTAAACCCTAAACCCTAGCCCTCAACCCTATAAACCCCAAAACCCTTTTTGCTGCCAGGCTGCTTCAGTAAGCCGGGGTAAGTTTCCCGGTATCGATTGTCGACTCTCGGCTTGCAAGTACTAGGAACCACATCAATCAGCAAGACTATGCCAAATCTCTTATACACTTCTCACACAGGCTGTCTTGCAGAAGTACTACCGAAAGCAGGAGCCACAACACATGCCAAAATCAACCAGGCCGGTCATCAGGTCCGTGGAGCCGCTGGAGCACACTCAACCGTTCACTGCGGCTTTGCTCCTTAAGTGCCTGTCTCTCCCTGGCGTGGCTTTGTCGCATCATGTCCAGTGTACTTACACTTGGGCCAGCACCAGACACAGTTGAAGGTGGTTGGGCATTGCTAGTTTCTTGATCCACGCGATGTCATCCACCATAGGCGCTGCAAAGCCCACTGTTGCGGGGCTCACCGCTGTGATTGGCTCACCATGCTGCTGAACTTGTCTCCTTAGCGACTCAATGGCCTGCCCCTGCCTTGCCATCTGCCCCTCGATTTGCTGAGGGTTTGTTATACGCTTTTTGTAGCCTGGCCATGATGGACTCGAAGGCGGGTCAGGTCAAGACGTCAACTTCGGTTTGGCAATCAACGCTGGCAGCTAGAAGCTTCCTCTGAGGATCTGCCCCATGCAAAGAAAGGTTTTCACTGCGATTGGGACTCACATCGGTTGTCGGAGATGTCACCAGCACCAATGCTAAAAGTATCCCCCTAAACCCCTCAGCTCTTTTAACTTTTTAGGAGTCAAAGCGGCTGCAAAGTGCAACTGCGGGTAGCCTTGCTGGCAAAAAGAAACGCAGGGTCCTCCTGCCTGTGCGAAGGGCGAAGCGTCCACTGGTTAGCAGGACCATGTCCGCCCTTACTTAACCCTAAACCCTAAACCCCAAACTTCTTTTTATCATAGTGTTCATGACTTATGGTTCAGGGTTGCTTGCGAGAAGACTTCATGGCCCGGAACCCCGATGGCTCTCTCCTCGCTGGCCTATCTTCACCCTCAAAAACCAAAACGAAAGCAAACACCAAGTATAGGCTCGCACTCTACACCCTGCCACCCTTGTTTGCATCCGGCTACGATGCCCACCCTGAATCTGAAGCCTATGCCCTAAACCCCTAAACTCCAAAACCTGAATCGCAGAGGAAAAATGCCAGAACATCTGGAGCTCTGAACTCTCGTTTTCGGGCGGCTGGTCCACATGAAGGGGACCCTCAACTTTAGGGAACAGGCGTTCGGGTTTCGGGCTTGGGGTTTTCCCACCTAATATGAGCCCCACCCGCCAACCCAATATCAGAGGCGGGATGGCCCTAAACCCTAAACCCGAAACCCTAAACCCTAAACCCTAAATCCTAAACCCTAAACCTAAGCTGCAGCCCCTCAACCCCAAACTGCCGCCAAGGAAGGAAGGCGATGAACAAAATGGGAGCTCCTAATACTCTAGCTTCCCAGCCGCCTAGGAGAGAAAAAAAAAAGGCTCGGGGTAATTTAGGGTCTAGGGTTCCGGCGTAAAGAACGCGTGGGCGTTCACTTAAACTTGAACATTGGCCTTGAAACCCCCTTGGGAAGATGTTCTTGAAGGGTTTAGGTTTACCCCTGAGGGTCTATGTGTGAAGGCCTAAACCCTAAAACTGTAAGCCCACGCGCCCCAGACCCCCAACCCCCAAAATCAACCCTGAACTCTACACCCTGGAACTTCGAAACCCTTAGATAGATAAAATCTAAACCCAGGAGGGTGGACGCCTAGCTGTCCTCATCAGGATCCTCAAAACCATCCAGTCCCCCATGGACAGAATCGATGGTCGTCCTCCTCAGGTGTTTTACTTTTTGGCTAGGTTGCCAAGTAAACCCTAAAACTGCAAAAGGGTGGCCTTTTTCCTTACAGGGGTTTAGAAGCCTCTTTGGGGGCTTTCTGTAAGGAAGCGTGCATGAGGACACGAAGACCCTAATGTAGATCCAACCCCGTATGATCAGGTTACGAGTTCCCCCGCTCTTAGTATTCTAGCACTTTCATCTGCGATGGGAGCCTACGAGGCCTGCTTAGTACGTCGACTGAGCCTCCCTGCCTGCTTGGAAAGGCGACATTTCGGCACAGTTGCCCGCCTGAGCCTCCCTGTCCTACCTGCTGTCCTTGTACTGTCCTTAGTCTTGTCTTGTTATGGTGGTCATGCCTTATAACTGTCCTAAATGTTGTCCTTGTACTGTCCTGACTGCGTCGCGTCACGTGATGCGTGCCACTTTGTCCTTAAAATCTAACTACCCCACTTGCCGGGTGGGGAACCCCTATATCACCCTTATAAGGAAGAATATGCTTCTATTTTTTGGGGTTCTTAAGCAATTGGTAGTAAAAGGGAATAAGGCTACTGCTGGGGCATCCTTCTTGGGTTTGAGGGGATGGTTTGGAGTTTGTTTTTTTCCCCTTTGTGTTGCAGTCTCCTAGGGTTTAGGTTTAGGGTTTAGGGCTTCGAACGTCGAAAACGCAAGGGCCTGAATATGAGGGTTTCCGGAATTGGGGGTACCTTATGGGGGTCCTTATGTTCAGGGAATTCTACTATTTGGGGTCTATATTTGGGTCCCTTATTTTCGTAAGCTCCCATTAATCCATAAACTGCATAAACCCTAAACCTGAACCCTGTGGAACGCTGGGCTCAGGAACAATCTAAACCCCAAACCACCTTCATCAGCATCAGTCACCTGCCTGCACGTGCACTTCCCAGGCACCTCCATATAACCGAAACCCTTTTCAACCCCCAGACCGCTTTCAATGCCAGGACGTAGACGCATGCCTGTGTGAGGTGCGCTTGGACGAAACATCTGGGACAAAAACCTCACCCCCGAAGCCCTACGCTTCTTTGCGCCTGGTCCTGTTGAACTTCTTCACTCCGCAAAACTCCAAGCCCTAAACCCTAAACCCTAAACCCTTAACCCTAAACCCTAGCCCCGAAGCCCCCAAAGAAGCCCCAAAGCTCGGCACGAGCGTCTTTGAAAGTGAGGGCTTGGAGGAGGAGGAGGTGCATCGTGGAGTGCCTTGCCAGGAATTTTTGAGGGCTTCGGGTTTAGGGTTTAGGGCGCTAAAAGTTGCTTGTCTCTGTGCTTTGTGGCAGAATGCCGTTTAAATTTAGGGTTTTGGGGTTGGGGCGTTGGGGGTAAACCCTAAACCCCTGCACCCTAAACTGTTTTGGCGAAGCTTCGTGTGGCTTAGTGCCAAAGTCCCTTGGATGTTCATGCTCCAAACTTCTCCCCTTCGACCCCTCTGCGCCCCAAATCTACTTGGGGGTTCGTGAGTACTTATAACCCCAATTCTAAGTCTACTTAGAACTTACTAGGAGGACTTGCCAGAACCATGAACCTCCTCAAGCCTGAACCCCGAGTCACTAAAACCCACAGACTCCTGAGATTTTCAGCCTTCAGGCCCCAAGTCCCAAACGCTGTGCCCCAGACCCTAAGACGTGGGTTTAGGGTTGGGATGTTCCCCCTTGTACTCACAGTCCTTTTTATAGGGGTTATTGCAGGGGGGCACTAGAATCCCTGTTAAGGACTGCTAGTACAAGGGGGAATATCCCAAGTTAGGGTTTAAGGGTGCCTGAGCCGGACCAAACCCCAAGAAGCCCGAGCCCAGGGCCTGTATAATCCACAGGGGAGCATGCTGAACCTTGGATTCCAAGCACACCTTAAGGTGACGTTGTAGGGCTTAGGGCGCTTCGGGGTTTAGGGTTTAGGGAGTGCTAAACGGAAGAGCGATTTGTGGGCACGCGCTAGTCTGCAGAACCCACCCCAAGACCGCCCACTTGCAACTCTCATGGAGGTAATGCCGTCTTGTTTTGCTATGAAGCACCATGTACTTGTGACGCAAAGGAGATTTTCACGAACGTTATTTGAACTCTTCACTGGAGCCACCTATGCACTGTGTCACATGGGTCGCTTGGAGCGCTTGCAACACTTGGATCGTTTGGGGTCAGACTTGGAACGCTTGAAACATCTGCGAGACCTGGAAACACTTGGGGTTGCTTAGATTACTTGGGTCACGTAGGACACATGGCACACTTTCGTCAGCACTGGAAACACTTGGGTTGCTTGGGGCACTGCGCGAAATTTCATGCACTCGGTCACTTGGGACACTTGGGACGCTTTGGATCACTTCCAGTGGTGTTCTACAGGGGTCACTTCGGTCACTGTGTGACACTGAAAACGCTTGGGACCTTTGTATTTATCACTCGGGTTATTTGAGCGTTGGGGTCACTTGGGTCACTTGGAACACTGGGGAGGGGAGCACTTGGAGCACACTTGGGTCGCTCGTCCAGGATAATCTGACACACTTGGAGCACTTGGAAGCAGTGGTAGTGGGGACACCAACATCAAAGACACTTTTTTGGGGCATTTAGCACACTTGGGCCACATGGAATGCTTGTTGCGCCAGCTAAGAGATGTGCCGTATGGATTGCTTGGAGCACCGCCGAAGAGCTCAGGAAACCTCTAACCTTGGCCCGAGCCCCCTGCCCAGCCAAAAAGGCCTCCCATTCTGAAATGTGTGAGATGGCTCGCTCACCTATCTGGGGCTCCCTCGCAGGGTCTCGCTGAGCGCTCGACGCCAAAAGACAAAAAAGACAAGGCAGTGGCGTGGTGGGCGGGTCTAGCAAATCTTCTTAGGGTTATGGGGCTTGCTGGGCTGAAAGGGTTCAGCTGACCCAGCTTCCAGGCACTGTGAAATCAGGGACTGTGGTTTGCCTGCGCCAGCTGTCACCTCCAAAAGGTTTCGACGCTCACTCTTGCACAAGGCAGGCAAGGTTCTTGGGTCCATTGAGTCAGACTACTAACATATCCAGGGTTTGGGGTTAGGGCTTAGGGTTTGCCGCTTGCACAGTTGAACCTATGAGCTAAAACGGGCAGGGCTGCTTTGTCGTTCTAGGGGGTCCTGGTCTCCCTCTGCGCTTGAATCCTAGCCTGGCCTCGTTTTGCATCATCTGTGCCGAGAAAGCGCCCTTCAACCGAAAACCTCCGACCTCAAAACCTCCACCCTCAACCCTCGACTTAGTTAGGGGTTGCATGATTAACGGCGTGGAACTCTTTTTCTCGGTACTCCTGGCCCCCAACCAGTCACCCCGAAAGAATCATCCCAAAAAACTCAAAATGCTAAACCCTAAACCCCTGAACACCCTAAACACCCCAAACCCTCCGAACCCCCTGAACTCCTCAAGCCCAAATTCCACGCAAACCCTTGCAGTATCAGTCCAAAACCCCAAACTCCCCAAAACCCTCTAAACCCTCACAACCTTTCTCGCGGGTTTCGTGCTTAGGTTTAGGGAAACCTCCCTAAACCCTTAAACCGCTTAGCCCTCCGGAGCCCGAGAGGGTCGGGTGGCTAGAGTCTTCGCTCTCGAGGTTGCCAGTGTGGCCTGCAGCGAAACCAATCACGACATGGATGACATGACTTGTGAACTTACTATAGGGATTTTGGGGTTCAAAACCCCTTGGGGTTCTAAACCCTTTTTGAACCCAGACCCCTGACGTCAGCCGGCCAACGAACCCTAAACCCTTTTCATTGTCATAACTTCGGGCTTTGGCCTTCGTAGTGGCTAGCGACCTATTGTGCATCAAGGAGGGCCACGTCTTGTTTTAAGATAAGTGCCTGCCTAGGTGGATCGCTGATTTCGGAATATCAAAGTCTGCTTGAAAGGTTTTATTTTTGTGGCATCAATGATCAATGAAAGGCCATCGCCTCAACAAACATTACGTTCTTGCTGAGCATGTGCAATGCAAACGTATCTTGAAGGGTTCCCGGAAGGGTCCTGGGAGTTCAGCCTTTCCTACTGACATCCGAGCAGCTGTCCTAAGCGCTAGCCGATAGCCCACTCTCTGAGACCCCAACACCTGAGCCCACAGACCCCTGACCCCCTAAACCCTAACCAAACCACACATCCTAAACCCTTTTTTGACGGCAGTGCGAGTTGCCCTAAACCCTGAACCCTGCACCCTAAACCCTACACCCAGACACCGTAACCCCTGCACCCTCGGGTGGAGGCTCCCCAGCCTTGCGGGCTTGCAGATAAGGCATCGCACGTGGTGTGCATCTGCGATCAGGATGTTAGGGTTTGGGGTTGTGCATCAAACCTTAAACCCTAAACCCTAAACAACCCTAAGCCCGAAGCCCTAAGCCCTAAGCCCTAAACCCTAAACCCTAAACCGCAGCATCGGCGACCATGGCCAGCTAATGGATTCGTCGGAGTTGGGCGAGGGCTCGCTTGTACTAGTGTAGGTTTTTTTTAGGGTTTAGGGTTTAGGGTTTAGGGCCTCGCAACCTTGAGCAGAAGCCACACCCTGAACTCAAAAAAACTGGGGGTTTAGGGTAACTACCCCGAAGCGACCCGAACCCATGAGAACCTCTCGCCTGATCAGCGGCCTGCGCGCGTCGCAAGCGGCGCGCCATCACCCGATTCCTCGGAAACTGCTCCCCACTCCCGCTCGTAGAAAAAAAACTAAAGCGACCCTCAACGAAAGGAGAAAATAATCGCAATCAAGAAGACCTCTGCACAGCTCGAGTTTTCGGATCAAGCCTATACTATAGAATGGCACTGGATCAAGCCTTTAGAATAGCAAATTCTTCCAGTGCTGTGTGATGGCAACTGTCATAGCAGCTACAACAAAAGAAACGGGTGAATATCCCAACCCTGTAAATCGCCGTTCGAACCAGTAATCAGAGCTGAATGGATCCCCCACGACAGCATTGCAGCACGACTCGAATGGGCTTCCCTTCAAGGGAGTCCTCCTCGAACCCCTGAGGATGTACCCCTAAGAGGCTCCCTTAATCTACTCCTAGTATGGCCCTGATATTCCCAACAAGGTAAACGATCCCTGGTGCAGCTCAAACACGCCCTGTAGCTCTGACAAGCCCGGGCCAAGCCCCAAAGATACCGCCACCCTAAACACCCTAAACCCTAAACCCCCTAACCTGAGCCCCGGCACCGTCTCTTTCGCTGGTAGAGCTCGCCATTAGGGCAAGCATGACAATGCCTCCAAACAGCCGCGGCTGGGATCTTGCGACATTTTTTTGGAGGGTTTAGGGTTTAGGGTTTAGGGTTTAGGGTTTGGGGTTTGGGGTTTGGGGTTTGGGGTTTGGGGTTTGGGGTTTAGGGTTTAGGGTTTAGGGTTTAGGGTTTGGGGTTTGGGGTTTGGGGTTTGGGGTTTGGGGCACTCCGAAGCCTCACACCCTCCACCTGATGTATCGACGCGATCGGGGCTTCTGACGGCTCTGGGCACGGTAGGCAGGCCGTCAACTTTTCCCCTTTGCCGCTTTCGGGTTTCCCTCTCTCTCTCCCATCGCCCCCCCCCACCCACCCCCTTCCCTAAACCCTAAACCCTAAACCCTAAAGCCTAAACCCTAAACCACATTCCAGAGCTTGATCATCTCAAAAGCGCAGAACTTTTAGGCCGCTGCGGAGACAAGCCTTAAACCCTTAAACACTTAATCCCTCAACTCTTCAACCCTTAAATCCTTTAAACCCTCAACCCTCAACCCTAAACCCTCTCAACCGTCAAACCCTGAACCTATGCCATCTCCCAAGGGTTGAGATGCTCAAGCCACTGGAGCCCCCCCGTTCGAGCGCCTGCAGCTCACTCCGTTGTTGCAGCCTGGCGGCAAAGGGTCCTCATCCCTTTAAGGGCTTAGAGCTTAGGCGGTTTAGGGCTACCCTAAACCCTAAACCCTAGGCCCCAAACCCTAAACCCTGTTCAGGGCTTACAGACTTTGAGGGTCCGGAGCCTTGGGCCGAGCAGAGAGATGTCCATTGTTTGTTCTAGGGGTGGCACCGGCACGGGCACCCACTCCGCAGGGTTTAGGGTTTAGGGCTTAGGGTTTCGGGTTTAGGGTTTAGGCCAAGGTTTAGGGTTTTGGGCGAAGAACCGCCTTCAATCGAAACCAACTGACACCAACCGAAACCAAGTCAAGAACACCAGCAAACGGAAACGCCCCCCAGGCTGCTTCTGCGCGGGCCATGGTCTGAAATGAGGCCCTAAACCCGTTTTGCCACTGGACTGATGGGCCTCAACATAAACCCTAAACCCTAAAATAGGCAGCCACAGACATCATCATCGTCAGGCTTAAGCTGCTTGATCCGCCAGTGTACAAAGTCTGGATGTGTCAGACGCGGCACCCTAAGTAACTGGTACCTCCCTCACACAGGGTTTAGGGTAGTTCGACACAGAAAAACACACTACAGAGGAATATCCGTCTGCACTCAGCACTGCGTCCACATCTTCCAGAGTGCCTCGCCGTCGACTACCTTTGTAGGTGTGATTGCCGCCCGCCTAGCCACCCTAAACTAACCCTAAACCCTTATAAACCCTAAACCTTAAACCCTAAACCCGCGAACTAAACTCCGGTAAAATACGACAACACACCACAACTTCGCATGTAGAGCGTCGAGCCCTAAACCCTAAACCCTAAACCCTAAACCTAAACCCTAAATAGGGTTTAGGGCGTCTTGTATCCAGCGGTGAATGATCCCAGAAGATTCCATACAGCACCTCATGTGCATTACGAGCAAGGCCCGTGTCTGTCCTCTCCTTTTTGGGCCATACTGGCGTATCCTCAATAATGCAACCAGTCATCCCGCCAAAGACTCGCCTGCTAAGGCTGAGGACCCCTAAAAAGACTCAAGAGCATTCAAGAGTTCATCTACATATATACTGTGCAATATATGCGTCCAATATCTAACTTAAACTAACTTGTAATCTAAAAGACCTAATACGTAGACATATCATGTATGATATAATGTACGAGATGTATGATGTACAATGGATGATTTCTGTAGAATAGTATATATATATATATGTAGAATAAAATAAGCTTCATAATTATAATAGTAATAATATAAATAAACAACAGTAATAATAGTAATAGTAATGTATAATGTATAATGCACAATGTAGTCTAATATACGAATATACCGAATGCTGAACTCCCAAACAACGCCTCCCGGCTTCCAGAACCAAGCGCACGGCCGGCAGTCGCCCGACCTCCGGTGAAGAACGTGCGTTTTACCTAAGGTTTAGGGTCTTGGGTTTAGGGTGCTTCCTGCAAGACTTCTAGGAACCCCCTCCCAACGTGTGCTCAAAATGACAAGCACAGTCTTTCATGAACTGAATGCGTCCATGGAGCCTTCGGATGAGGGCGGTGGTGGGGAGGGTTGGGAGTAACCCTAAACCCTCAACCCTCAACCCTAAACCCTAAACCCTCAACCCTAATCCGTTGGCTCTTTGCTTCTTTGCTTGTCAGGTGGAGGCCAAGACTTCGAGCTACCAACTAAACTGGCTTTCGCGCACCTTTTCTTACTTCTCCAATAGCCAAGGGAAAAAAAGGGGGTTAAACTTCATTATTCCTACGAAATAAGGGAACCCAAAAAGCTGAAAGTTCAGCTGTTGGAGAAGTGAGTTTTGCCAGCTTGGCTCATCTCCGTGTAAGATTCTGTGTAAGATCCCCCTTCAGCCCAACATAGGGGGGGAACTTCAGGTTTTTTGTTGAGAGCTATTTTTTTGCCTTCTTGTCAGCCATCCCCTTGCAAACCACTGGCGGTTAGTTGAAAAGTCCAAGCCTGGGCCCTGCAGCTAGCGCCGCCAACCCAAAGAAAAACCCTCAGCATGCAGTCCGGACTTGAAGGTTCAGGTTTAGGGTTTAGGGTTTAGGGTTTAGGGTTTAGGGGTTGCCCCTAGATACCCGAATAAGAACCCCCAATAGATGCCCTATAAAACAGAAGCCCCACTCAAAGAGACCACCAACCCAGAAAAGGCTTAGGGGTGTAGGGCTTAAGTCCCCCATCCTCCTCCGCTATTGGGGGTCCTCTTTTGACGTTGGAGGGTTTAGGACCCAGGGTGGGCCCTGAATCCTAGGGTTTAGGGTTTAGGGTTTAGGGTTTAGGGTTTAAACAATATGATTATATGCATGTTTATCTACATCTTGATTCCAAACACCCTCCAACCCCCCGATGGGGGTCTTCCGCCGAAGCGGCGTGTGGCGTTGTGAGCCAATGGACAGCGCGCCCGACGTGACGTGCAGAATGCCTGAGCTCAGCCTCTATGTTTTAGAACTTAAACCTTGCAGGGCATCCGTGAGGACCATCATATAACCGACTCTGTCGCTTCTTTGCCCTAAACCCTAAACCCTAAACCCTAAATCCTAAACCCTAAACCCTAAACCCTAAGCCCTAAACCCTAAGCCCTAAACCCTAATGCTCGCAACATCTGCCGAGACGCAGCCGGCGGGCTCGTCCACCTTCTCTGGCTCACCTAGCCTCCCAGAACTCGCGCAACCGCGCGTGCAAAAAACAAGGGTTTAGGGTTTAGGGTTTAGGGTTCCAGGAGGGGCTATGAGGCCCTATAATCCCCGTAGCATAGCCCGTCCTGGTTCTCACCTTCTCTCCCCACGATTCAGGGCGCCTTCTAAACCCTCAACTACTCTTTGCTTAAGAACCCAACAGAGTATAAAAGTAATAGCCCCTATGTTACCCTTATAAGGATATGTTTGATTTTTTGGGAGAATATTTTTGGGGGGGCTCTTAAATAAGTAGTAGTCAACCCTTCTTGGCCGCTCTTAAGTGCAGATTTGGATTAGGATGGAAGGGCCCGAGCTGAGTCAAGTTGCGGCCAGAAGGCCTGAGGAGACTCATCGCAGGCAGAAAGCCCTAAATTCTAAACCCTGCGTTTAGGGTTTATAGGGTATAGGGTATAGGGTTTAGGGAGTTTAGGGTTTAGGGGCCCTAAGTTCCAAACCCTGCACTGCAAGCATCCTGCGATATGAGAAGCACGAGCTGAGGCACAACAAGGTCAGTTCCTCAAATTCATGTACCTTTTTTCGGATACCCTGCACTTTTCCGAACATCAGGGTCCTACTGAAGGTCCCTTGCTACTTGTAAGTGGGGTTGTGGATAACTATAATTATTAAGCGGCTATGCTCTTCTGTAGGGTACCTCTAACCCTACTTATACCTACCCATGAACCTCCAAGTAGTCCGAACCAGAAAGACAATGAAGAGCTTTGAAGGGCATGAACATGAACAAGTCAAGATGTGCCTTCGAGCCCCTCCCACCCCCACCCCCAAGGGAAACATGCTTCACATGGCTTCCAACTCAAAGCGAAAGAACGGAACCCCCTAAAACCCCGCTGGCAAGCCTATGAACCCGGCATGTCAAACTCCCCTAAAACCAAAACCGAAAACGAATAACCCTAAACCCTAAACCCTAAACCCCCACAAATGTTTCGGAACTGCGGCCGCCTGCCTGCGTAACAGCCCCTCGGCTGCGTCACTTTGGCTGCGAGTGAGACCTTGAGTCCTGGGATCTCTGGCGTCGAGAACTACAGGGAACTAGGCTTTGCCCTCACGAAAACACACACACACACACACACACACACACACACCTATATATATATATATGTATATATACATTTTATTTAGTTATTTATTTGCTTATTTATTTATAATTTATAAGCGATAGGGCTTCGGGCTTCAAAATGGAGTCTTCAAGGGGAGAACCTAGAACCTCATACGTGCACCGCATGCTCACGCCACACCTCTCGTGTGGAGCGGGGGGGAGCGGGTTTAGGGTTTAGGGCTAGGGTTTAGCGTTTAGGGTTTAGGGTTTCGGGTTGAGGGTTAGGGGGAGGCCGGGTGGCGCAGCTAACTGCCGGGGCCTTGAAGCCACAAAGCCCCTAAACGCCACAAACGCTTCAGAGGGAAGAGGGAAACCTTTTGCTGAAGAACCCCTCAAAAATGAGAATAGCCCCCTAGACTACCCGCGGTATAATTCGGAATTGCTGCCGGGCCGATCTTCTGCCCGCCCAGGCGCTTGCAAGGCACGAACTCGAGGAATGTCCGCTTCCTGTGAGCATTTTTGGGCAACTCCCCAAGCCCTTGGATTTTGCGGGGGATCGGGTGTAGGGTTCAGGGTTTAGGGTCTAGGGTTTAGTTGTGATCGAGTTTTGGGGCTTGGGGGACATTTGGGTGTTAGGCTACCGGGATGTAGACTCAGAGGAGCATGTGAGGGTTTGCGGTCGCCCTAGTGCCCTAGGGTTTAGGTCTCAACCTCACGCTCCGCCCAGATTTGAGACTGTTGGCAAGATAGGTGCGAAGATAGACTGCAAGGTTTTTGGCTTAGAGGGTCTTTGTATGTCTAGGTTGTGTTTTCGGTTTGTACACGTCTCGTCTCGACTGGTGCGATGACACTGCGCAGGGATTCAGGAGGTTTTTGTTTGGGGTTTAGGGTTTGGGGGAGAGCTAGCTTCTGTTATGAGTCTTTGGCCTGGGGGAGAATGCTCTGTCTCCCCTGGGCCCAAAAAACCCTCACAGCTTTAGGGAGACAACAGCAATTCTCGGCCCAGATTCTCCGCCAGGACGAAGTCCAGAATCTCCTCCTGATCTGCACTGGTTTAGGGTTTAGGGCTTTTGGTTTAGGTCTTAGGGACATGCAGAGGGCTGGTCTCAAATTCTTGCGGGTTACACTCCTAAGAGAGAGGTTTCGGGGGGATGACATCTATGAACTGCAGCTTCTGATTTTGGGGTTTCCGGGTCTGGGTGAGGGCTTCCAAGGGCTTGTGAGTTCGAGGCCGTCTTAGGGTGACTGGAATTTGTTCCTCGGGCCACCCTTTTGCCCTAAACCCTAATCCCTTCTGCAACGAGCTTGGCTATGCTCCCGCCCGGCTTGGCTGTCCCAAAACCCTGCACTCGTGACAGGGCCTAAACCCTAAACCCTAAACCCTAAACCCTAAACCCTATAAACCCTAAACACCGGAGCCCCTGCACTCTTTTTGAGCCAGTGAAGCCCGAGTCCTAGAGCCCCGAACCCTGAAGTGGCTGACATAGAGGTTTCGCCCTCCAGGATGGCAGGATGCATAGGTTCAGGGTTTAGGGTTTAGGGTTTAGGGTTTAGGGTTTAGGGTTTAGGGTTTAGGGCATAGCCCGTAGCAATCCGAACTCCCTGAACCAGCTCCAACCCAGCGTCACCTGACCTGGGCAGGGTTTGGATGACCGCAGGCGCGAAGTCTGAGTGGGCCCGAAGCCCTAAACCCTAAACCCTAAACCCTGAACCTGAAGGTGACCTAAACCCTGCACGAATGGGCCCCGAAGCTAGAAGCTGGAAACAAGTCCACAGCGCGGCTGAATGTTCTAAAGGAGCTTCGGGTCTTTGGTGTTTTGTTTCAGGGTTTAGGGTTTAGGGTTTAGGGTTGTAGCCCCCTTGAGGTACGGAAGGGTTTGGGGTTTAGGGCTTAACGTGACTGACGAAGCTGGGTACCCATTCCTTGCAAGTTGCCCCAAAGATTGTTTATACTTTGAACTTCAAGCCCTAAAAACCCTGGACCTTACCTTCTCTGCCGAGGTATTTCTGCTCAAGGTTTAGGGATAGGCGCACCTCTAGAGCGATGGTCATTGTTCGGGCGGCGTGCGTCTGGCGATGTCCTGCGCGGTCATAGACTTCGCTCCCTCTAACCACCCTAAACCCTAAGCCCTAAACCTTTACACCGCTTGAGCCCCCCAGCCCCAACCCTAAAACCCTAAACAGACTTGACAAAAACTGCCTTGTCATCGGCCCCTACCCCTCATAGACTCTAACATAGGGTCGGAATAATTACTAGTAGAATTTCCTTATGGTCCCTTTAGAAACATACTATACTAACCCCCCAAAACCCCTACTATTCTAATTACTGAGGCCCCTCGTTTAGGGTTTAGGGTTTAGGGTTACAAGCTTGGGGTCCTCTCCAGAGGGTCGCGCGGGCATCTGATCTCAGCCAAATTCTGAAAGGCCGGGCGATCGACGGAATTAGGGTTTAGGGTTTAGGGTTTGAGGGGCTCGGTTCCTTGGCTACCTGGGAATCTTCTTTTGCTGGTGGGGTTGATAATATCAACTAAGACCCCTCCCCCCCTACTACTAGCCGAGCTCACAAAGGCGGGAGAAGCCTCAACGACGGATGCATCTACACTCCCCTAGCCCTCAACGACTCAGGCTCCTCTGTCGGGCGATTGTTCTTGATCATTCATGCTTTTCCTATTGCTGCTATTCTCATTCTGCTTCTTATGTTGTTGAAATACTATGTTGTGTGCATTTCTTTTGCGGGGGGAAAAATCCCAATATAAACCAATGATTGTTTAGTGAGAACCGGCACTTTGGGAAGTTGCGGAGACAGGACCTCGAATGAACTTACTCCGGGACTCTGGGATGTGTCACCGGCTACAACGCCCACAGCGCAGGAAACGCAACCTGGCCCTGAACCGTATCGAGGTTTGGGGTTTGGTGTTTAGGGTTTCGAGATTTAGGGTTTAGGGTTCAGGGTTTCGAAGTGTAGGGTTTAGGGTTGGATCCACCACGAAATGACCCATGTTAAGCGTCAGCCTTTTGCCCGTCTTGGCTGCGACACCTTCACTCCGCCTAACTCAATCTGTCGGGGCGGCTACCGTATTTACGGTTGAGGGCCTTGAACCCTGCATAATGTCCCTCAAAACACCTTCTTGGCACCGGGACTCTGGCACACCAGAACAGAATGTCGAAACCCAAACCCTTACACTCCTGGCGCCCCCTGAAGCACTCCTTAACCCAAGCCGGCACACTAGCTGTGAACCTTTGTTTCGGGTCTTTGTTTGCCCCCCCCGACCCCCCCAAAACTCTAAGACTCTTATCTGCTAGCCGTCACTAACCTGCATGTGTATGGGCTATACCCAGTTCCGCGGCAACTACCACGCGTTGGTAGTGCGAGTTGCCGATGTGTACATCCGACATGCAGTCTGGCCAATTTTTAGACGTCTACCACGGGGCGGGGGGAGCTTGGGGGATAGGGTTTACCCACAGTAGCAACCGAGGTTGTAAAACCACAGCACCCCTTAATGAAGGAGCACCTTAGCCTCTTTCTTTCTCTCTCACACTCTCGGTATGTATATGTGTATATGTATATACACACACACACACACATATATATATATATATATATTCATGGATGCATAATGTTTTTTGTGCACAGTATGTATCTGCAACTATAACATGGTTCTAGTTCTGAAATAATGTGCAGTCCTTCACGAATTAGGGGGGCTATTGGGCATCTGGGAACATCGCCACCCGTCACATCGAGTGCTATGCTTCCGGCGGGCTTTACAGTTGGAAGGGTCTCCGCTGGACCTGTACAGAACATCAAGTTGCGTGGTCGTTGCCCCCCCTCCTTGACTTGCCGTCTGACTGAGATGTCATTTCTTTGAAAAAAGCACGCTGCGTGATGTGGGTGTGGGACCGGCAAGCCAAATGGGAGGGGGTAACTTGGAGAGCACCTACGCAAAGAGGATGCATGTAGAGACCGTGTGTTGAATGACGGACTGAAGGAACCAAACCCTTTTGAACCCGGGCTAGGAACAAAACCCCAAGTCCTAAACCCTAATTCGCTTGAGACAGGAAGACATGGGCTTGCTACAAATCTTCCCTTATATCTCCCGAAATAACCCGAACTTTTTTCCAGGTTACCTCAGAATCCTAGAAGGGGCTCCTAAGCACCTACAAAAAAGGTCGGCGAGGAGTTCTTAAGGAAGGAATGACATGTGGGCTCCCCCTCTTCCCTCCTAAGAGCTATAGTCAGCAGCTTCAGAAACCCATGGGCTCCCCTCTCCTACCCCCCCCCCCCCCAGGTTCCCCCCCCGATAATTAAGCAATTAAGGCTATTTAAAGGGATAATTGAGCCGAATTAAGGTGACTTAAGGGGGGGGAACCTAGGGGGGGGTAGTAGTATAGAGGGGGGTAGAAGGGGGAATTTATGAGAAACTGAACCCACAGATTCCAGGATTGCGCCGGTTTAGAGGGCCCTGAGGATGCTTGGGTGTTGGGCTTCGGAGGTTTAGGGTTTAGGGTTTAGGGTTTAGGGTTCAGGGATTGAGGGATTAAGGGATTGAGCAGAACACTGCAGCAGGTGATCTTCAAGATGGTGCACCCAGGGGTTTCAAGCCCCGCCCAGTAAAACGAAGCCGCTCTTGCCACTGATTTTCTAAAGATGCCACGCGGCTTTTTCTGATCCCCACTGTCTGTCTTAGAGTTAGGACAGTAAGTAAGGAAAATACTGGGCCGTGGACCACATCTTGGGCACCCGATGCTAAATACACGTGTGGTATGCGAGATGTTTCTGCCCTTGGGCGGATCTGAAACCCCGAGAAGCATCCGATCGTGTCATGCAGTGACGCCTGGGACCTTTTCCCAGAAATGCCTTGCCCAGCAAGTTCGCGCAAAAATCAAGGCACCGACAACCAACCCTTTCACCTCATAGCTCATGGCTCGACTCTGCAACATGGACCCTGGCTTATCAAAGGGTCCCCTCCTGATGTGAACCACCTACTAATGCTAAACATGCACACTGCAAGACGAATGAAAGGATACTATAGTGAGTGGGATGTGTCTTGCAACATTAAGGAGTGTCGAGGCTGAATCTTGCTCTCTTTGGGGAAGGGGGCGATTTTTAACAGAGCCACGAAGCACATCCTCATGTGCCCCACGAAACGATGCTCCTCCTTGAGTCTCGAGCCCACGCACTCACTCACTTTCGCTCCTTTGTGCTCACTCTCTCGCTCACTCTCTCTCTGTCTCCCTCCCCCCCCCCCCCCCCCCCCCCCCCCCCCCCCCCCCCCCCCTCTCTCTCTCTCTCTCTCCTTCGCTCCCTCCTAAACCCTAAACCCAAAAAACAAGCCCCCCCCCCCCCCCCCACCCCAAAGCCATTCCAGCAAAACCCGGCATTGCCAAGTAATCAAACAGGGTGCCCTCTAGTGCTCTTGCTTTGTAAATGGTCAACTTCAGGGATGCTACCCAGATCCCCTCTGGGGACTCCTGGGCATCACCTAGAAGTCCCAGACCCCTAGAACCCCAAACTCAAGAATCTATGGGTAGTCAAAGGTTATAAAGGTTACATACTCTACTACGAGGTAGTTTAGAAGTGGCATATATGGAGTCCCCTCTTAAGGGCCCATACAAATGGACCATGTCACTACCCTAAGGAAAAAAACCGCAGTTTGGGGTTTAGGGTTTAGGGTTTAGGGTTTAGGGTTTAGGGTTTAGGGTTTAGGGTTTAGGGTACCCCAAGCTTGTACAAACGGAGGTCGTCGGCGCGTTGACATCGGACGACTGCCAGCTTGCTACGCGTGGTCTCGGCACCTGTGGCCTGATTCAGGAACGAAAAGTGCAGAAGGATCCCAAACCCTAAACCCTAAACCCTAAACCCTAAACCCTAAACCCTAAACCCTAAACACTAGCAGAAGCAGCTTGAAGAAAACCATCTTAGGCGTGTTTCCTTCGCTGGCTTCTTGAACAGGAAACTGTGGGAGCCTAGAAAATCTGCGCGAAGCCCTAACTAGTCGCAAATGGTTTAGGGCCCCTAAGGTTTGAAAAGAAGGAAGGTGCGGCATGATTGTTGGTCTTACAATGCAGGAGGGAGGGTTTAGGCTTAGGGCTTTATCCCTTCCCAACAATACTAAGCGGGGGGACCCCCCCCCCCCCCCCCGAAATAGAAACTCGAAATGTGTTTTGATTATGAGGGGGATGTTCATATCTAAATGTCACGTTTGGGGTCTAAAGGGTTTAGGGGCTAGGCTTCAGGTTCTGGAGGGTTTAAGTAACTACATAATAAATTTGAGAGGGAAGGAGGGTTGACGGTTTCAGGGTTTAGGATTGGCTTGAGGGCTTGGGGAGCCCTGCACCCACCCCCTCAATTCGGAATCGGGTTCAAAAGGTGGGGTCGGTTTCGGCAAGATTTTCCGACAGGTGTTTTTATACTTAGGGGGGGTATTTAAAGAAAGGCGGAAGCGATTAGGGTGGTTTAAGAGGTTTCGCACAGATAGCGCAGGACGCCACGCAGCAATGGGCAGAAAGTGTACAGCCCCCCAGACTAGACAAAGGGGCGAAAAGAGGACTTACATTCGGGGTGTCATACGCCAAGCCTGTACAACATCGAATTCGAAAAACATCTGGCGACACTAAATCAAACACGGGTACTGTGTTCAATCGGAATTGGAAGGCGTTTTGCAGCCTTCTCCTGGGATGAGTCCAAGCAATACACCTCCGACAGTGGCGATTCACATGGCTGCCAACAATCCCCGCCCTCAGCTATAGAAGCCAACAAAACATGATTGAACTCTTGTCGAAATATTCCGTGCTAGTGTATGCAAGGCAATCACGTTCCGTGAAACACCCTAGTCTCATCACATCTGTATTTCTACATGTATATGTCATGTACGCTGGTAGGAAATGCACGAATCTATCATAATCTATCCGTATGTAGTCTGAGTCTGTGCAGATTCGTTTGCCCTATAAACCTAGCAGATGCGAAGTTTGCTCGTCCTTCCCAGGGGATGAAGGGTGAACGTTGCTTCCTCGACTACTAAAGAAATGAGACGAAGATTATCAACCCTGGCCCCTGATAACCAATCCCTAAGCCCAAAACCTTGGAACCAACCTCCACGGCAGGAGCAAGCAAGGACTTCCGCGGCCGGCAAGCGCCAAGGCGCGCGGCCCTCCCGCCCAGGGAGCCCAATGCCCCGGTGATAGTCAGGGTTTAGGACATGTGCACGGTTCCGCAACTGCCGAGCCCGCGCACTATGCCGTGCGTGCTGTCGTCCGGGTTTAGGGTTTGGGTTGCCTCAAACGAGTAGCAGGCGAAAATTGATTCCCTCTCTCCCCGAACATGAAATCCCCGATATAGCTCTTATCACATGCTAAACATACATGAGGAGATCTCACTGTATGTGGGGGGAACGGGGTTTAGGTGTCTTTCTGAATCCCTATCAGACTCAATAGAAGCGAATGGGCTCCCCGAGAGCACATGGCCGACGTGGCCAGGGTTGGAGACTGGCCTTTGCGTTCACAAGTCCCACTTGTCCAATCTCTAGGACAGTTTCACTCGAAGCCAACCTCCACGGCAGGAGCAAGCAAAAACTTCCACGGCCGGCAAGCGCCAACAAGTGCCAGGACGGGTGGCCCTCGGCCCAGCCCACTACCCTTTTATTGGCAGGGTTTTGGCTGTGCGCGGTTCTGCAGCCGCCGAGCCCGCGCACTATGCCGTGTGTGCTAGAGTCAGGGTTTGGGCCTTGGGTTGTCTTCAACGATAAGCTGGCGAAAGTGATTCCTTCTCCCCCAAGATGACACCCCTGATACAGCTCGTAAAAAACATCTTCAGCCTGCGTCCTGCGTGAGGAGTTAAAGCCCTTCAGATTATCATGGGGGGGGGGGGGGGGGGACGGGGTTAAGGTGTATTTCTGAATCCCTATTAGACTCAATAAAAGGGAATGGGCTCCCCGAGAGCACATGGCCGGACGTGGCCAGGGTTGGAGAGTGGCTGTTGCTTTTCACAAGTCCTACTTGTCCAGTCTCCAAGCTTCCCCTACAAGAATCTTGTAAGAGGCTAACATGGTCCCTCTATACTCTTTACAAGAGTCGTAGATAAACGCTAACTACTTGGCTTCCTGGGATAGCTATAGGCAACCCCTGGCGGGCTTGAGGGACTACTACAAGGAAGGTGTGGTTTTGAGGTGGAGGGAGGCCGGGGGGGGGGGGGGGGGGGAAGGACTGCAATTGAATCGAGGGTTGGATTGCCAGGCTGAGAGTTCAACCGCCTAGGTTGCAAAGCCCTCCAGTAAGGAGCCACCATGCCGACCCTGACCTAGCGAATCATGCGGCGGCTTGCGTATTTACGGCAAAACTTACGGTTTAGAGTTTGCTCATGGGGGGCGCCTTTCAGGGAATTTTGCGTTTTAGGGTTAAGGGCTTATAAGGATCCAAGTGTCCAAGCGTGGCCTAGCTCATACTATCGAGCCTTCTGGCTTCGCAGGGTTTGCAGGGCTTAAGCCAGAGACTCCAAAAACCCCTTAATTAAGGACTACACCTTACATCACATGAGGGTTCCGACTGTTAATTTAAGCGATACTCCTTAGCTAAGGGGGCTAAGAAATATACCTCATCATATGAGGGTTCCGATTAGTATCGATGACCCTTAGTTAAGGGGTTTTGGAGTCTCTGGGTTCGGGTTTCCAGCTCGGTCCACTCGCGCCAGAGCGTTGCGAACGCTCTCGCCCCGGGCCTTCCGCCGGTGACCAGAGGCCTGTCGTCAGTCCGGCGGGTGGATCGCCCTTAAACCTTGAATAGGGATTAACATAGGGGGTACTATAGTGCCTTTAAACCTTATTAGGGATTAACATAGGGGGGGGGTACGATAATCCCTATTAAATGCCATTAAGGACTGTTCGTACACGGAGGAACATCCCATGATCGTTGAAGCTTCTAGCTATAACAGGCTGTGCAAGAGCAGCTTAGTTAGAATGGCCGTTGCAGAGCTTCTCTTGTGCGTACATAGATACCAGTGGTCCCAAACCGCCGCAGAGCTTAGAGCCTTGACATACAGGCTTCAGAACTCCCGAGCCGAGCATGGGTGGGTTTAGGGTTAATTACTAGGGGTTAGGGTGGGACATTCAGGCTATAGCTTAGGGCGATCAAGCCAAAAGACCTTCAACCCGAAGAACCCCAAACCCTCCCTAAACCTTCAGCCCCCAAGACCACGCCTCGCGCGTGCTTGATTGCCTGTGCTCCCTGGCTAGTGCCCGGTGGAGCTTCTTCCGGCGGTAGATCTCGCCTGGAGGCCATCGGGTTCCCCCCACGCGATGCACCCCAAGTTTAGAAACAGAGCTGGCGAACCCCCTATGCACAGCGACTTGTTTTACATAATCTTTTCGGCGGTCCCTGAGTCCTGAGTGCACCCCATAACCCTTTTTTGCAACGGGCTGTTGATTCCGCCCTAAACCCTAAACCCTAAACCCTAAACCCTAAACCCTAAACCCTAAAGTATACGTAGGCCAGCGTAGACCGCGCGAGAGACAACACGAGCCCAAAAGTCCCAAAGCCATGGCCGCTTCGCCCGTGTGGCCACATCGACCTACCCCCTTCTACTCAATGAACTACTTGGCACGGGTTAGTGGCTAAGTGTTGACATACTGTTTGGAGACGTCTGCATTTATGAACACACACACACATATACATGCTTTGACACATTGCCTTTGCTGTGGTGCCTTCTTTCTGTACTTGTCATCACGATGATTTTGTGCGAGGGGAGGGCAGGGAATAGGAGGGGGGAGGGTGCACCTCAAGCCCTGGTTACCTCACCCGGGAAGACCAAACGCCTGAAAGCCCCTCAACCTTGGTTTAAGGTTTTTCTTAGGGCTTAGAGGCCCTTAAGCCCTAAACCCTATTTCGGGGGTTCAGGGGCCCTTAAGCCCTAATCCCTATTTAGGGGGTTCAGGGGCCCTTAAACCCTACTTAGGGCCCAGGGGGCCCTACACCCTAAACCCTATTTAGAGGTTCAGGGGCTTCGGGCGAGGGGTTTGAATCCAAAGTGGCCTTCCGGGCACAGGTGGCAGTGGAAGCATTGCGAGCCGTTGTGGCAGCCTCCCAGCTTCCAACGCCTTTCGCGGCAGGATTGCTACCGGCGCAACGACTTCGCGGGTTCAGGGACACAGATGGCTTAACCAGGGCCGATACGAAACCCTAGTAGCTTCTGGCCTCCTTCCCCTTCGGACCATAAACCCTAAACCCTAAACCCCAAACCCCAAACCCCAAACCCCAAACCCTAAACCCTAAACCCTAGCCAGAAACCCTAAACCCTATATGAACCCTTCAACCTACGAGTACATCCGTGTAGGGCCCCTAAGCTGGAGAGGTCCAGGTCTCCACAAGTCATGCTTAAGGGGCCAGGGCAATCCCCTATTTTGACAAAGCTTCCTCCCCCTAACAGCCGTCGACAATCAGCAAGAATGGGCATATGCTACAAAAAATACCGGATTTCATGCTTAGGGGGAAAGGGTGAAACACCCAGAACCCAGATTGCTCGCCCGGACACCAGGCGCAGGGCTTGCACGAGTGGGCACCGTGCCAGACGGACCTTGGGACCCTAAACCCTAGGCCCTCAACCGATTTTTGGGTGCACAGGTCTGCAAAAACGGAGATGAAGAACTGTGCTGGGCTTGTGTCTGATGCTTCAAAGAGTTCTGGGGCTGAGGCTTCGGAACTCAAGATTTTGGGCTAGGGTTTAGGGTTTCGGGTTTAGGTTTTAGGGTTTCGGCTTTACTTGCCAAGGTACCCAATAGAGGGTAAAGGGTCTCGCCGAGACCCGCGCACGCCAGGATCTGGCAGGAGGGGAGGAGTGAGGTTGATTTTTAATGATTTGAAAAACCCTCAACTTGGGATGTCCCCACATATACTAACAATCCTTAATCGGGGTTGTAGTACCCTTTGTAATCTCTAATAAGGACTGTTGGTATAAGGGGGAACATCCCAACCCTAAAACCTACCCCCCCAGCCCCGGCCCAAAAGTATGGAAACACAAGTCCTTTTATGATGGGTTTTAGGGTTATTGTTTACTTACTTTGGGGGTCCGGGTAAGACCTAAACTGTTACGGGGTTGACGGCATATGCAGTAGGGTGCAGGGTTTGGCTTGGTGAGAGCTTCCGCAGCGGGCATACGCCACACGATGAGCCAAAGCCGAACTGCTCGCGAATCACAAGAAGCATAGTAGTAACATAATAAAAACAATCATAATATTGTTACAATACTTAATACAATACTACACTAATAGAATAGTATCAGCATATGCTGAGACAGCTACAGCTGCCACGGCCCGATCCAGGAAGCTCGTGTGTTTTTCAAGGGGGGAGTGCTAAAGCTTAAAGCCACTTTGATCTCAACACCCGTTTACCTGCAAGGGGATGACCCCCTTGCCCCTGCCCATAAACATACACCAACTGGAGGGCCTCCTCAAAAGTGGGTTGCTATGTGTTTGTGGTGATAACATAGTTTCTCATCTCGGGGCGGTACGGCCCAGAAGTGTGTTAAGAAATTTTATTAATTAAGAAATCTGGACCTGGACCGGCCACACATTTTAAAATCCAGGGCCTCGCGGGCTCGCCCCAAAAAATTCCGCCGAGGAAGTATTAAGTAACGTTCTCTGTCATATTTACCAAGAACCCAAGAAACTGCAAGCCTCAAACCCTCTAATCCCTTAAGCCCCGTAGTCTCAACCTAAAGCCTCTGGGAAGAGGCCCGGCACAAAAAGTCACCTTTTTTTGAGGTGTTTCAGGCCGGAAAGGCCCAAAAAAGGTGACTTTTTGTGCCGGGCCTCTTCCCCGCGTTTAGGGTTTAGGGTTTAGGGTGTAGGGTTTAGGGTTTAGGGTTTAGGGTTTAGAGCTTAGAGCACACCGAAAAGCTCTACACTGGTGAGTTACATGTTCCCCAACTCTGTCCCTATACTCACCTCTAATCAACCCTCGAATAAGAAACATATTTCAGGGTCTGGTTCAAACCTAACTTTCTTATTTCCATTTGGGGTTTTAAGAAATTTCGAAACCCTGGCTGAAAAAGGCAGATTTCTTATTAGAAGCCTCAGCCGTAGTACGAACCCTCTTCTTCTTGCTGGCGGGTCCTGTGCCACTGGACTTCCTTAAGACCTAAACCCTAAGCCCTAAACCGCAATCCTTATCCCTTGATCCACCTCGCTCCTCAAGATCCTGCCTAAACCAAAGGCCATCTGGTCAACTCATCAACATCCACCCCAAAAAAACCCGCCCCAAGTCCCTGGAAATCTCCCTGAACCATCCCTCCGCGCCCCTGAGTCCTCCTGACCCTAAAACTGCTAAACTACTATAATTCCTATTGAGGTATATGAACCAAAAAGCTTTCAAGGGTTCATTTGGTCCCCAAGGTCTTGTTCCCCAAAACCAAGCTTTAGGGTTGGGGTTTAGGGCTTAGGCTTTAGGGTTTAGGGCTTCGACTCTCACACTAGCAGACACGGGTATTTCAAGGTGCTGACAACCCAAAGACCCTGAACCCTGTTGAATCCGGTCTCAGCCCAAACTCTAAGACTCAGACATTCTAAGCCCTTGTTGTTGAAGCATGGACTGAGGTCGGCGCCAGCACACTGAAAGCTGGACACTTCTCTCCAAGACTCGTGCTCGTATCCAAAATGCAAGTATCGGTACGAATGTGAATTTGAATGGTTTGCAGTATGAAAGAACTCTCTCTCTCACAGGCATTCGCAGTATGAAAGACCTCAAACCCTAAAACCAAACCCAAACCCCCTCACTCTCGTCCCGGCCTGGCCAAGGCTGCCTACCCAAGGCAGACATGCTGCCACTGCGGTGCGCCCGCAGATCTTGCGCCTTCAGCCGGAGGCTCTCGGCAAGGTTTTGTTGGGCTTATCGGGCTGATGAGGTTTAGGAAGATGAGTTGCGCTGCACATAGCGCATGGGCGGGGTTGGGGTTGGCATATCATGAGTGCATGTCGGGCATTACGCACAGGGCTCAGTTGTTTTTGTTAGGGTTCAGGCTTTGGGGTTGTAGGGGCTTGCCGGTTTAGGATGGCTTATTATCTGAATCCTACCCCTGTGACAGCACGCAGGCAATGTGCGTAGTTGCAATCTTTTCCGATACCCCGCGACACCCTTTTCTTGCGCGTCTGCCGTAGGGGGGGGATCCATGTTGGGCTTCCGTTACAGGTAACAGACTTAGTTGTCCAGTAACCCCTGGGGGAATTAGGGTTAAAGGCTACCTACTCTACTACTAAGCAGAAGAATCCGAAGCTATGCGGACGTGTCCACACAGCAGAGTTGGGCAAGCATCGTACGACCCAGTCTTGCAGCGCAGAGCTACTACTTGCTGAAGAACCCCTAAAGCATGAACAAGTAGGAATCCCTATATTGCCCTTTATAAGGAAGATTTGTTTTTGTTTTTCTTTCTTGGGGGGGGTCTTATGCAATTAGTAGAGAGGTGAACAGAGTTCGCCCCTCAGCGAGCTCCATGAACCACGAATCCTTGTGACGAGCAGCGGCGATGAACTCCAGGAATGTGTGCTTCACGACGAGTTCGAACTCTTGCTCAGCAGAACTCTCCTGCCTCAGATTTGTTCCGCACGCTTCTTTTCTTCTTGTTCCGGTCATTTTACTTCAGCGCAGTTTCCGAAGCCATCAACCTACAGCAAGCCATCAAGGGTTTGAGTTGGGGGCCACACGCAAACGAAGGGAGGCGAGTAGGGTCACGAGTGGGGTGTTTAGGACAGCAGAAGACCGAATGAGAGCAGATGAGCTTTTGAGTAGGTAGTTGATCCAGGCTGGTCAAGGGTTAAAGCTTTGACCTTTCTTGGGTCATACTTGACCGACATGGTCGCCCTCAAAGGGAGCCCAACCTGCCCAACAACACGTAAAGATCCACAAAAGATCACACCAGCCTACACTCAGCGTGCGCGTGATGCCCTAAACCCTAAACCCTAAACCCTAAACCCTAAACCCTAAACCCTAAACCCTAAACCCTAAACCCTAAACCCTAAACCCTAAACCCTAAACCCTCCCTGCATCTCGGAGCCTTATTTTTTATCCTCTCTCCCTCTCTCTCCTTCTCTGCGCCCTGTAGGAACTCTTTGCAAAGTACACCCCGATGCCCGCACGGCCCAGCGGCTGGTGCAGGCGGCCGCCGCCCGGCAACGAATCCTGGGAATAGTTCGGGGGCGATGTGATCTAGTTACCCCCTGGCCCATGTTCGCGGCCGCTTTCTCTTTGCGAGAAAAAAGCTGGGGCGTGTGGTTTACAAGGTCGGTGCTTCGGTCTTAGCATGTACAGTTGTCGAACCTGCGATCGCCTCGAGGCGTGCGTCAGCGGAACTTAGCTTTGGAGTAGACCCTGGAAAAAAGTATATACTTTTTAGGTAATAAGTAGCAATAATAGGAACCCAGAACACAAAAAGTATTAAAGTATAGTACTCCAAAGCCCAGGGAACTAGACGTCCCGCTGGAGACTTTGAGCTGAGGAGTAAATCCTGGAGACCCCGAGGAGCAAACATCACGACCGGCGCACCTTGTCAAACACTGCATCCCAATCGCTAAGCCCTGAAACCTAAACTAACAATACCGATAAGATTCATAGTAGTCCTAAGAATCATATATCGTAAAATTGTGAAACTAATGACATGAATTACAACAGTATGAGCTCTAGCCATGCGAGACTGAGACATGGTCAAGGCTGGTTGTTTCTCGTCGTAAACCCTAAACCCTAAACCCTAAGCCCCTTGGCATCCAACGAGGTTGCCCAGTAGCCTACGACTCAAAAGGGTGCTCTTTTCTTTTTTTTTTTTGGGGGGGGGGGGGGGGGAACCTAACCCCCCCCCCCCCAAAAAAAAAAAAGAGGGTACCACTGAGCATCCTCGCTAGAAGAAAGGGCGCTTTTTCCTCGGGGGGGGGGGGGGGGGGGGGGTGGTTCGGAAGTCTGGGGAGTGCTTGGAGGTGCAGGTGTCCCCAAGCCTCGAACTCTTAGGGTTAGGGTTTTAGGGTTCTTTTTCTTTGCCACCCGCTTAGCTGACCTCTCGGACACTCTGGAACTGGCGATACATGTCTTCGGGGGTCCTCATCTCGGCCGAGCAAGTCTCCAACCCAAAACCACATAACCAACCTAGGGTTTTAGGGTTTTGGGGTTTTGGGGTTTTGGGGTTTTAGGGTAGGAACCCCCCACGAAGCAAGCTGAATGGATGGCAGGGCACGGGCTCGCGCAAGGAGACATCTTGTCCTGATGGGCTTTGGAGAACTTTGAGGCTTCACCCCATTTTTGGGAACTACTCGATCAGAGCTGCGCCTCTGCCCTAGGACGTTCGGTCCAAACCTGCGTTCTCTAAGCCCAAAGACCCTTCTGAACCTGGAAACTGCTTCATGAAAGGTCTGACAGCTGCAGCGCATGGGTAGGACGGGCGGACTCGTGCACCTTAAGGGCAGTGCAGCTCGTTTACACCCTAAACCCTACACTCTAAACCCAAAACCCAACGCCCCAAACCCGAAATCCCAAACCCTAAACCCTAAACCCTGCTCCCTGGCGATCCTTGGAGAGGAACGCCTGTTGCCCCTTAGGGTTGAGGGCTTAGGGTCCCTCTCACATAGAGACTACGGAATCCACACAACTAAGTGTCGAGGAGTCTCGTGTTTCGGGAGGGCTGCTTAGGGTCTAGAAGGGTCTCGGGTTTGGGGGGGATTGGGGGTCGAAGTCTCCTGGAGTATCTGGCATGGCACCGAAGCACATCTTTCTCCCCCCACAAGTGAGCTGGGATCAGATGCTCTCGAGGCTGCAGGATGGAGAAGACTTCCTAAACTCCCTTGCAAACCCTGAAAAACCCCGAAAAGCCCTGCAAACAGTAACCCTAAACCGTAAACCCTAAACCCTAAACCCTGAACCCTAAAGCCTAAACCCAGGAGGTGCTCATTGGAGGGGGGGGGGGGGGTGTCATAAGAGGGCCTCCATGTTTTTGGGTGTCACCAAAGGGACAGAAGGCCGCCACCCGCCTACTGTAGCAGACTAAAAGGTTTAGGATTGAGGGTTTGAGATCCATAGGGGTGGTCCCAACATGGACTATTTTTGGGGTTCCGAAGTATTGATGCAGCCCAAACACTGTAATGCTTCGCCAGCTAGGAAAGAGCCGTGAACACTAGACGCCTCGCACATCCTTCTTCTTGAAGCCCCAAAACCCTACCCCAAAACCCTTGAGTTTGGTTCGATGCTTCGGCCTCTGACGCCCTTTTACCCTAAACCCTAAACCCTAAACCCTAAGAGGGCGTAACTCTCGGGCGCAAGAGTTGCAAGGCTCTGGGTGTTTCAGAATAGGCGGGCCCAGGGGCTGGACCCTTCTAGGGTGTTTAGGGTTTAGGGTGCTTGGGGCTTAAAAAACCACATCAGACTTACACTGTCAACTACTGAGCAACGGTGGCTCTCATTGACAGCAGGCAGTGCGTGAAACGACTCCACTACACACCAACGCATCGGTCACTACGATTTTAGGGCGTTTTTTTTTTTTGGGGGGGGGGGGGCTTATAGCGTTTGGAGTGGGATGTTCCTGTTGTCGCTAGCTACTGCGTCTGTTCGCATTGGCCAGGGTTAGGGATCTAGGATGCCCCTTCAGAGCCTCTGAAAGCATTCCTAGATATGATCCACTTAAAACCCAACCATGGAAACATCTCAAACGTTTCAAGAACCTCCGCGCTTTTTTCAATACTAACTTCCCAAGGTCCTAATTAAATAAGAATACTCTCAAGCGAGAATCGCTTAGTTCTTTAACTCGCGGGTTTAGGGTTGAGGGCTTAGGGCTGGCAGTCTTTTTGGCCGAGGCTGCAAGCGAGCACCAGTTTTCATGGCAGTGGATCGCTTACATAGAAACAGACCGCGTTCGGCAACCCCTTGGAAGTGTTGGGTTGAGAGGTTGTGGGAGTCCTCACGCCTATACGCGCGAAACCATGATCCACTGCCACGTGGGAATAGCTGGAACCGCCCCAAATCCTTCTGAGAGGACGGGCTCCCGCATCGACGAAAAATCGGATACTACGACCATGGGGCTTCAAATTTGAACCCATGAACCCCTCACTGGATCCAGGCAGACGCGCGCATGCCCTGTGCAGTGCACGGCAGCACCAAGCCAAATTTTGGAATTGGAGCCTCTACGCCGGACCAAGTGTAACGAGGTGAATGCCTCCCTGCGGCTCTGCACCATTTGCTGGAAACACCCTAAACCCTAAACCCTAAACCCTAAACCCTGAACCCTAAACCCTAAGCGTTTAAGGCTTGGGGTGTAGGTACGCATCTTCTGATTCTCGAAGAAATTCTGCCCATGTGGCCCCAGGGTTTAGGGTTTAGGGGTTTAACCTGCTAGCCCCATCTGCACGCCTTTGAGGGGAGGGAGGGCGAGGTTCGAAAGACGGGCTAATGCACCTGCAGCGAAGGACGTAGGCCGTAACACTTAGGGTCACAAACCAGGTTGAGGATCCTTCTACCCTCCTAAGTGTGCATCTTGGGTATGGGGCCATATGACCCAGAGAAAGCAGGTCGCCAGGAAAGCAAGCAGCAACTTTCCCTTACAGTGGAGGCACTCTGGCAACAGTTGCGAATCCGTCGTCCCCCACACTCGAGCGAACGGCAAGGACGGCCGGGGAAGGAGCCCGCATTCCACAGATCTGAAACCCTAAGCCCCGGTTGTTCAACGCCTTGAACAGTAAACCATGCACCCCAGATGCAAAATGATTGTCTGCTTTGGGTCAGGGTAATATATGTAGGGGCCTTCATGATTAGAATAGGGTTCTTGGTTTTTTTTGTCTACTTCTGGACCATGAGGGAATACTATTAGCAATTATTCCAACCTTCATATTGGACTGCAGGTGGTTAGGGCTGTGGCGTCTCCGGGGAATCCACACACACAACTCGGCGAGTGCTTGTACCCTCTTTTGGAACCAGTGACCTTTAAAGCTATAGGGCTTCGGCTCCATCTACTCAATAAGGGATTGGAACCGCAACACGTCGCAATCCCTTCCCCCTAATATTAAACGCCCCCCCCCCCCCCCCCCCTAATAGAAAACTGAAATGGGTTTTATTATTAGGGGGAGGTTTTTATCCAAATGTCATGTTTGGGGTCCAGAGGGGAAGGGGGCTTCAGGATGTTGGATGGCTTGCGGGTTTTGGGAGCCCTGAACCCCCCCCCCCCTAAGTGGGAATAGGGTTTAAAGGCGGGGTCGGTTTCGGCAGGATTTTCCGGAAAGTGTTTTCATAATAAGGAGGGCGTTTACTAAACGGGGGAAGGGATTACAGGGCACTCTGAGTGCATCAACCCTAAACCCTAAAAAAACAACAACACTCAACCAAACCTCCCTAAACCCCTCTTCCAGGATGGGCTATTATACGCTATTATCCCTTAACAGGTCCTTCATAGGGTTCATTATGGGGATTGTTAGGCCTAATTAATAGCCCATCTTGTTGCCCCAAATGCTAGGCCCCAAAGCCCTGGCGGGTGGACTCGCGAACTGCGTCAAAGCCACGTACACCATGCCCAAGCGCCACGGAAGGCGCTTACTGAGTTAGGGTGTGTTCAGGTTGATATGGGCTGTGGTTTTAGGGTTTAGATTAGGGTTTAGGATTCAGGGTTTAAGGTTCTTGCACTTGGGGGTTTCGACTCGCCAGACCCCGGGGTCGTGTAGGTTCAGGGTTTAGGTTCTTTTGCCATAAGGGTTTAGGGTTTAGGGTTGACCTGTGTTGGGGTTGGGGGGCTTCGTTCAGGTAGGAGATCCATAACTTCAAGCCCTAAGCTCTAAACACTCATACGGGTGAGCTCTCCGGATTAAGGTCCCAATTTTGGGTACCCAAAAATATTAAGGGCCGCCTTTTACGAGCAACACATTGACCATCTTCCCGAGGGCTGACCATTTGCTTTTTAGAGATCTTTAAGGGTGCTGGCCGAAACCTGTTCCAGGCTCTTCAGTCCGTTTTGGGTGTGGCTTGGGCTTCGGCCATTAAAAGAATCCTAAACCCGCCGATTGCACACTTGCTTATGATACTTTCCCCTGTAGAGATAGCAGGGCCTTTCGCCAACCATCGCAGGGGCCTCATGTAACCCTAAACCCTAAACCCTAAACCCTAAACCCTAGGTCAGGGCGTTCCACTGTATGCCTTTCCGTGCCTCGGGCGCTGGCATGGAGGGGGGGTATTATGGGTAATCCGACTGTGATCCACAGAGGCCAGCATGTTGCCTCAACCCTAAGCCTTAGTGGTCCTATGAGGGGCCGTCTCTCTAGGTTTTAGCCTTTAGGGTTTGAGGATCTAGGGGTTTAAGGGTTCGGGGTTCGGCTTGCGTTCGACGATGCATACATATATATATATATACACATGTAGATGCATGTGCGCACTTCCGGATCTAGTACACAAAATACCCTGGACCGCGGAATATAAGCAGCAAGCAGTAGTGATACATATGTATACTATATATATATGTGTATATGTATATATATATATGTGTGTGTGCATGTGCGCACTTCCGGGTCTAGTATATAAATACTCTGGACCGTGGAATATGAGCATCAAGCAGTACACATACATGTATATATATATATACATATATATATATATACATATATATATACATATATATATATATATGCGTAGTATAAATACATATATATATATATATATATCTGTATATATGCATATAGCGGGACAGGGGGTCAAGGGGGGGGGGGGGGGGGGGGGCAGGGTTGCGCAGGCAAAGATGTTCTAGCTGCAACTTTGGGCCCAGTGGTAAAATTTCGCCGTTTGCCACTTGACCCCAAAAAATGTTCTAGCTGCAAGTGCCCGTTTGGGTTTAGGGTTTAGGGTTTAGGGTTTAGGGTTTAGGGTTTAGGGTTTAGGGTTGTTTTTCCATATTCTATCTGCAAGGTCGGCACTACACCATCAGTCCTTAATAGGGGTTATAATAGGGGGTACTAGAATCCCGATTAAGGTCTGCTAGTACAAGGGGGAACATCCCAAGTGATGACACTATAAAAGCAAACATGAATCACAAAACACATGAACAAACATACAAAAAATGCTTTGTCTACCCCTACATGTGCTTATATATACTACACCCAAGAATATCTTAGGTCAAAAAGGGTGCCCTTTTTGTTCTAAAGGGGGTTATAAGGGACCCTCAGCCCTAAAAAAGGGAATGAGGGTCTACTCCGGGTCCTAGTATATAAAAATAAATATAAATATAAATATACTTGAATATAAATATAAATACACATATGTACATATAGAGAGCGCGAGAGAGAAAGAGAGAGAGAGAGAGAGAGAGAGAGAGAGACTCCCAGCCCGCCACACTCCCAGTTATGCTCCGTTTTCAAGTGGACAGCTGGGTTTGCAGAGGGCGGGGTGCTTTAAAAATTAAGATTCCGGGGGCTTCCGGGAACCATACTGAAGTTCGCTGCGACATTCAATGTTACAATATTGAGCCTCCACCTTCGAGCCCGGATCGGGATTCCGGTTTAGGGTTTAGGGTTTGGTCTCCGGTTTTCCGGGGAAAGTCGAAGTTCAATTTTTGGATGCACCCAAGATTCAAGATTCTCAAGTCAAGGTTTCAGGGAAAGTTTGGATCTCGAATCTTGGATCCCAGAAAATCTTCCAAAAATTCGGCATCAGAAAAGTGGACTTCAACAACAGGGTTTGCCTAAAAGCGATAGACTCAGGCCTGCCCTTGAGAATCTAACTAGAACGTATAGGAACTGTAGTACCATGATTTGTCCCCTTCGTGTGAAGTGTTAGGTTCCCGTATCAACCCCATTACCCAGAGCCTAACATAAACACCAAACCCTAAAGAGGCGCGAGCCGCGGGCGCAGCGAGCCAACGGCGAGCGATACCGCGTGGCGACAGGGTTTCCGGGTTTAGGGTTTAGGGCTGTGACAGGCTTCCCGAAAGCTAATTCCCCCACATCCCAGGCTTTTAGCACCTGAGTCTGTGGTTCCTGCCTCTGGACATCCCCGTGAAAGACCTCGCCATCAGGAGCCTCCCCTGACAACGCCTATTGAAAGGCCCCCCCACCTCCCTGCAAAGGGACCTCCCTGTAAGGTCAGTCTGTTCGGTCTTAGAGTCTTGAATTTTCTTGAGCCACCCGAAAAATTTTCTGATGAGGGACCTTTATACAAAATGTAAGCGCTACCTAAAAGGAGCTTAAAACTAGAACTATAAGGACAAAATTAAGAATCAAGATCAGCCCCCCCCCCCCTTTAGGGAGTCGGAGAACCTTCGGCAGGCAAACCAAACTTAAACCCTGAACAACAGCGAGTGACACCTAACTGACTCGTCGTCTGATTTTTTCGGGTGTTACAAGTATTCCCCCTTGCAAGCTTGCAACACAAGTAAGTGCTTAGGTTTCCGTGGAACCCAGATTGTCATAGCGATTAGCGCACCATCAACACCGAATTAGCTCTAAGCCCCGCTTAATCGAGGGTCTATAGTTAAGGCTTATAGGGCATAGGTTAGTGCAGGCTCACCGCATTGCGTCTAGGGTTCATGGTTTAAAGGCGCATGCTAAGGGCTCCTCCGCCTGATATAGAAAATCACCAAAAGTTCCCTACTGGGAGGTTCATGTGCACCTAACCCCTAAAATTCGAAGGATCAATTTCCAGAGCTGAACCAGTTTTCTAAAATAGAATTTCAGCTGGCGCCCATTCATGTTCTTCAGAAAGCCGGAGAGCTATTGACGCAATCTTTGAACTGACCATTTCAACTGGCGTTCATTATCGTCCATTCATGTTCTTCAGAAAGCCGGATAGCTATTTGACGTAATCTTTGAACTGACCATACACTATACTTATAACTGGTTATAGCCTTGCTTGGGGTACTTATAACCCCGCTTATAACAACCCATGAACATCTTTTAAAGCTTCAGGGGGGGGGGGGGGGGGGGGAGGGGGGGGGGGGGAGGGGGGGGGGGGGGGGGGGGGAGGGGGGGGGGGAGGGGGGGGGGGAGGGGGGGGGGGGAGGGGGGGGGGGCGGGGGGGGGGGGGGGGGGTGAATTCAGAATGGATGGGCTCCTCGGGTGAATCCTTCCGGGTATGAGAGACGAAGCCCTGAAGGGTTGAAGGGTTGAGGTTTAGCGTTTAGGGTTTAGGGTTTTAGATTTAGGGTTTAGGGTTTAGATTTTTGGGTTTAGGTTTTAGGGTTTTAGGGTTTAGGGTTCAGTTTATTGGCTGTATGCAAATAATGAAGGACAGCCGGCACGAAGCGATGGGCGAATCCGAGTCATCGCTCGCATCGCTTCCTAGCAAGTGACAAATACTGATACTCTCTACACACACTTGTCGAATCACATTCCAGCAGTAATCTGTCTGGAGAGCTTCGTGATGCCGCGCGGTGTTGAAGGGTTCTAAGAAGGAAAAAAACGGTGACACTGAGCTGCGGCATGAGGCATTGCAAATGCTTGTGGTTTGTAAGGGGAAGTATAGGTGATTCTTAGCTATACTTTCTTGGGTTTTTGGACCCTTTGCCGCGGTTTTTTTGTCTTTCCGCAATAGGTTTTAGTGGATCCCGAGAAACCGGGAAAAGAACGGCGGATAGCTGACGGGGGAGCATGTGTAGGCGCGCATATGCATCTATGTACCGTTTAGCGTGCAACATATAAGAGTCCAACATGCGAAACATTTAAGAAACACTATGGAATATGGAATGCTATACGCATACACCCGCGTATATATATATATATATATGCATATATATATATATATATATATACATACATCTACAGGTATGCGTGAATATGTATATGGTCCTAGCCCTAAACCCTAAACCCTAAACCCCTAGTTTCATAAGGCAAACCTTGTTCTAAGCCCCCTGTGGATCGGATATTTGCATCACTCCAGGGAACACCCTCAGGCACTGTGGCCCCAGGGTGCTTTTGAGATATCGGAGCACCCGCCAAGCAGCCCTAAACCCCAAATAAACTCTAATCCCTAAACCCTAAACTCTAAACCCTAAAACCCTACCAAATTCCTGCGCACTTCTGTCGTTCAGCCATCTTGCGGGGATCGGGTGGAAGGCGTTGCAGCTTGCAGCCCTTGAAGCCTCCAACCTCCTCATCAAACTACCAAGGTCTGCCCTTTGCTCAAGTCTGAGCGTAGTTGTCCAGTAACCACCTTTGGGATTAGAAGGGGATTCTATTACGCCAAAAAGGTTAAAAGGTTACATACTCTACTACTAGGTGAGGCTGACCCTATAAACCCTATAGGGTTGAGCCCAATCAGTTTTTGACTTCAGTTGGTTCAACAACCCCCAGCCTTGGCAAACCCTTCAGGTGTCTGTCTGTCCGTCTTTGTCTTTCATATCTCCTTCTTTCTGTCTTTCTTTCTTTCAAGGGGCTAGGAGCTCAGGCCCGATTGCCGTCGCCCTGTGCAGGGCACATGCCCGGACTGTACACTTTCGCATCTGTCTCTGTCTCTTTGTCTCTCTGTCTCTCTCTCTCTCTCGCCCTCCCTCCTTCCTACAGAATACGAACCCGATGCTAAACCAGCTAAACGGGAACCCTTGTCAGGGCTCTCTGCAGCCTAATTAAACCCTACCCCACAATCCCCAGATACAGCCCCTCAGCCCTAAACCCTGCTTGCATCCAGGCCTCGTGGCGAATGCCGGAACCTGAAAAATCTTACTGCGCGCCTCAATCCCAATACCCTACGAACCCTAATTCCCGAAAGCTTTGAACCCGGCCGAAGCCGCACAACCCCAAACCCAGTACCCGAAGCCCGAAGGCCCTCTACCCTATACCCTAAACCCCATACCCCCCAAAACCTTTTGACCCCTAAACCCTAAACCCTAAACCCTAAACCCTAAGTAAGCCCTTACCGGGGGTGCTGGCACAGGCTCGCTTGTCTGCGGTGGCGGCTCGGAGCCAGCCATGGGAAGTCGGAGGCTCTTCTTGTGCAGCCCGGAGGTTCGGGGCTTTTGGGGTTTAGGGTTTTGGGTTTAGGGTTTAGGGTTAGGGTTTAGGGTTTATGTAGGGGTGTTTAAGTATTTGGGGTAGGGACCAGGGGGTGGTCTTCCGTGTGTCGGTTCGGCTAGGACGGGTTCGTCAGCCTGGAACATCAATCTGCCCATGCAACTTCCCAAGCAGCGCGCTGCTCCAAGACCTTCTTGCTTCCAGGTCGCGCCGACTTCCCCAATTCTTCAGAACAAGACCCTGCACTAAGTGTTTTCGCGAGCTCTATACCTCCCTGACCCTAAACCCTAAACCCTAAACCCTAAACCCTAAACCCTAAACCCTAAACCCTAAACCCTAAACCCTAAACCCTAAACCCTAAACCCTAAACCCTAAACCCTAAACCCTACTCAGCATGTATAGGGTTGATAGGGTGGGGCTTCGCAGGGCTTAGGAATTATAGGAAGGCTCCCACAAACACTGTGGCTTGGATCCCCTTCTGCCCGGCAGCGTTCGTTTTGAGGAAGTCTTCAACCACAGACTTCTGGCTGCCACAGCCATCGATACCCCTCCGCTATTCAGGGATGCCGGGTCAGGCGCGAAGTTTGAGCCTCAAGAAAACTGAGCTTGGGCTAGAGGCTGGTTTCAGGGTTTAGGACTCACAGAGTTTGGAGACGTCCTCAACCCTCAACCCTTCAACCCAATTGGACTTAGGATTGTGAACGCTCTAAGGGATCGACTTGGGGCGCTAGGACGGTTGTTCATTCAGGGTTCAGGAGGGTCGCCAGGCTTGGGCAGCGTTGAATCTGAATTTCTGAAAATTGGAATGATGCAAAGCGACTACGACAAGCTGTGCCCTGTATGCTAGGCAATGTAACACTTCGCCGCGGGGTCCTTCGCCGGGAGGCCAAGTACACGAGCGTTGCGTGGATCAGGGAACTTCGAGCCGGTGGTGTGAGGGTTTAGGGTTTAGGGTTTAGGGTTTAGGGTTTAGGGTTTAGGGTTTAGGGTTTAGGGTTTAGGGCTTAGGAGTTGCAAGCTACAACGCGATGAGACGGCCTTAGAAGGAGGCGAAGGCCCCCCTCAATAAATGCGGCAGCGCGGGCCGTGGCTCCGCGACGGCTCCCAACACGAACCCTGGTTAGAGTCACCCAAATTTAGGGTTTAGGGTTTAGGGTTTAGGGTTTAGGGTTTAGGGTTTAGGGTTTAGGGTTTAGGGTTTAGGGTTTAGGGTAATACATCCTCTTCCTTACAATACAAACCCTACGTCCCTACTACGTTCGTCCCCGAAATCCCAGGTTGCAGCAAGAACCACAGCTCGGGTGTCCGCCGCCGCCGGGTCGGCTTGCGAGCGGACACTCCGCTTGCTGGTGCTGTTTCAGGGGTGAAGAGTAAAATCTAGAGGCTCGGGTTGATGGCTTTGCGTGGTGCTGGGAGATATGGGTGCTGGTAATGCAGCTCGCACGTGTGTGTGTGTGTGTGTGTGTGTGTGTGTGTGTGTGTGTGTGTGGTGTGTGTGTGTGGTGTGTGTGTGGTGTGTGTGTGTGTGTGTGTGTGTGTTTGCGTTTGCGTTTGCGTTTGCGTTTGCGTTTGCGTTTGCGTTTGCGTTTGCGTTTGCGTTTGCGTTTGCGTTTGCGTTTGCGTTTGCGTTTGCGTTTGCGTTTGGGTTTGTGTTTGTGTTTGTGGTTGTGTTTGTGGTTGTGGTTGTGTTTGTGTTTGTGTGTGTGTGTGTCTCTGTGTGTGTGTGTGTGTGTGTGTGTGTTTGGGTTTGCGTTTGCGTTTGCGTTTGCGTTTGGGTTTGGGTTTGTGTTTGTGTTTGTGTTTGTGGTTGTGGTTGTGTTTGTGTTTGTGTTTGTGTTTGTGTGTGTGTGTGTGTGTCTGTGTCTGTGTCTGTGTCTGTGTCTGTGTCTGTGTCTGTGTCTGTGTCTGTGTCTGTGTGTGTGTGTGTGTGTGTGTCTGTGTGTGTCTGTGTCTGTGTCTGTGTCTGTGTCTGGGTCTGTCTGTCTCTGTGTGTGTGTGTGTGTGTGTGTGTGTGTGTGTGGGTGGGTGGGTGGGTGGGTGTGTGTGTGTGTGTGTGCTCGTAAGTAAGTAAGTATGTACGTATGTATGTATGTATGTATGCACACAGAGGTATGTATATATTTCGTTGTGTATTTGTGTATTTGCTATGTATATATATATATAAATGTATGTAGATAGATAAATATTATAACATATACATGTATATATAATATATATATATAGATATATAACACATACTGTTAAATATCTGCATATGTTATATGTATGTATGTATGCAGGCATGTATGTATGTGTGTATGTATGTATGCATGCATGTATCGCTGTTTCGGTGGCCCAGCCAGTCACCTACTAAATAAGCTTTCGTGCTTAATGGGGTCTATCAGGAACCCTATCCCTCAACCCTAAGTAGCAATGGGAATAAGGGCAACCGCGCCCCCAAACCCTAAACCCTAAAACCTAACCCCTAAACCCTAAATCCTTAAAACCCTAAATCCTTGAAACCCTGAAGATGGCGGGTATTCACTCCCGAAGCACCAGCAAGCCTGCGCAGCTCTCGTGGAGCGCAGGCCAGGTGGCCAGAGAGAAAAGGCCCCCGAAATGCAGCTTTCGATTTTGCTTGCGGGTGTTTACGGCTTGGGATGCGTTCATGGTTTGGGATTATTCTGGGGTAGCGTAGACCTGAAAAATGGGATCCCTTACAAATTCTTGGTTAGGTTGGCGCTAGAGTGGAGAACTCAAGAAGAGCGCGCAACTTAAATCCACATGTTCTTATCATAAGGCCGTCGTGTTGTTGAAGGGCATACACAGGGCATGACGGCAGATTACAAGGTCCATGAAGATGTTTTGGGACCCTTGGCCTGAAGTTAACATCAGCTTTCAAGCCCCTAAACCCTAAACCCTAAACCCTAAACCCTAAACCCTAAACCCTAAACCCTAAGCCTCTTCAAGCCCAAGCTGCCAAAAGGTGTGCCCTTAGGACCGGCGTGTTCTGTTCAGGGCAAGCTCTGTGGAGGGGTTACAAAGGGTTCAGGGTCCTCGTCAACCCGAACCGCATGTGAACCAAAAAGAGGGTTTAGGGTTTAGGGTTTAGGGTTTAGGGTTTAGGGTTTAGGGTTTAGGGTTTAGGGTTTAGGGTTTAGGGTTTAGGGTTTAGGGTTTAGGGTTTAGGGTTTAGGGTTTAGGGTTTAGGGTTTAGGGTTTAGAGCTCCTACATTTTCTGACTCTTGGAGCCTTCCCCCGCGGCGCCCGGGTCGCGAGTCTAATTACGCCTTACAGCCGCTCTAGGGTGACTGCCCCGAACCTCCCCATGGCTCCACATCGATTCAGAGCATCCTAGGGTTGTCTTCGGCATGTACCTGACAACACAAAGCTAGTTCAGGGTTTGTCGGAGGTTTCTGGCTATGTATAAAACTCGCCTCTGGCTTCCTCTCGCTTCCTCGCCTGACCCCAGAGTCCAGAGATAGAAGAACCCAACAGAAAATCCGGCCACACCAGACCGGACTTTAAGGTCTTGTTTTCACGCATTTTCCCTAAAAACCTTGTTCATGGACCCTAAGCCTGGAGGAAGTTCGGGGACGTCCCCTGTCAGAGGCCAGTGCTGATACCCATTGCGGAATATTCCTCGGCTGCGGGCAAGCCCTCTACCAGGGCGATTAGGGTATGACAATCCCCATAAACATCCCATAACGGGGCCCTTTGAGGGCATATAGGGTCAAAGTATGCTTGGAGGTTCATGGGTACTTAGAAGTAGGGTTATAAGTAGGGCAGCTATGCTTCTAACCTTAGCTAGGAGGGCACTTTAAACTCTACCTTCCAGCACCCACGAACCCTGAAGTGCACCTCCGTTGCAAATCCACAGAGCCCTTCCGCCCCAGCGCCCCTACACTTCTCTGAGCCCCTCTCAGCCAAGCAGTTGCTAGGGTTTAGGGTTCAGGGTTTGGGTTTCGGGTTTGAGTTCTGCAGTGCCTGTGGTGACGAAGAAGTCCCCTCCGGGGCTTCCCCCCCTGAAGAACCTCCACGCCCTCTTGTAGTTTCCCTTTTTGGGGGACCGAAGGCCATCATGCAAGTACGTAACTCGAGTAGCCAAAACACACAAAAAAAAAACACGCAAAAAAGGAACCACAATCTGGAGTGGAGGGAACCCTGGGTTGGTGTGAGGCTCCAACTTACACCCCCCCCCCAAGGAAGAAACCCCCAATATCCCCCACCCCCAAGAAGCTAACCTCTCAAGAGCCTATCTCCATGGCCACACCTTGGGATGCTCCCCCTTACACTAAGAGACCTTAATAGGGACTATGGTACCCCAATTCTAATCCCTATAAAGGACTGCTAGGATTAAGGGGGGAACATCCCAAGCCCTAAACCCTAAACCCTAAATCCCAAGCCCACCCCTGTGTACCATCCAAACCACAGCCTGCCGAGCTGGTGCTCAAGATCCCGGATTCTGCTCTGTGCACTGCGTGGTGGACAAAGTTGTCCTTCGACTGGGCTCTGATCATCCCTCTCTCCCTAAACCCTAAACCTAAACTCTAATTCTCCAATTGGCCCAAAGTAGGTATTAGTTATAGACTTTAGACCCAATGTAGGTATTATTTGTACACTTGGGAGCCCTAGTAGGGCTTGACAGAACATGGGCGTTGAGATAGCTGAAGGCGCATTGCAACCCTGTAACCCTAAGCCGTTTCTTCTCCTAAGCTGGACAGCCCCGTATATGCAGACGTCACAAATCATTGCTTGTATCTATCTATATCTATATCTATGTCTATATCTATTTCTATAAATATATGATATGATATTTAACATGCATATATGTATATATCTGTTTATACTTTTCTTTATTGTATACACACACACAGACATATACAAAAATATACATATACACATGCGAAATTTACGTCTGCAAACATATATGCGCATGTCTTGCCACACAGACAATGTGCAAAGCGATCGAGAGAGAGTTGCTTGTCCATCCCCCTCCCGGACTCATCCTCCAGCCCTTTGGCGCACTTTTGGCCTACTATTTGCCTAAGAACCCCCTAAAACCTGGATGTTCTTGTCCTATAACGGCATTACAGGGATTGCTGTCTTAATTTGTTTCATTTTTTTAGAGCGGGAGGAAGAGGTTGTGCAGATAGTAGATAACTGCAGCACATGTTCACTGTTCACATATCCCCGCTTTGCATCCTCCCAGCAGTCACCAGCCCCCAAGACCTGAAGAGTTTAGGGCTTAGGGTTCAACCTCAAACTAAACCCTAAACCCTAAACATCCGCCAACCCCTGAACCCTGTTTTTGTTTCTTTTGCAACTGGACCTCACGTGCCGTACGGTCTTTAGCAGGAGCTGGGAAGGGAGAAAAAACAGTGCCCTAATCCTAAACCCTAAACCCCCCCCTGAAAACCCGTGCACGAGGGGCCATAGCTGTACTATATATGTATATATATATATATATACAGAGCCCGCTAAACTTTACCCGCGAAGCCCCCAAAAGAAGTGTCGAGCCGGCGGTCGTCCCGGGCATGGCAGGGAAGAGGACCGGCGCAATGGAGACCTGCTGCCTCAAATCCCCCAAGCATCCCTGTAAAGCCAGTGGTTTAGGGTTTAGGGTTTAGGGTTTAGGGTTTAGGGTGTAGGGTAGCACCCTTCTTGAAGCATGGACTGAGCGGCCCAAGCACATCTGAAGAGGCTCTTGCAAGGAGAGCGGGCCCATCCCAACAAGAATTCGCACAATAAGACGGCACCCTCAACCCTAAACCCTTTTGCATCCAAACCCTCAGTGAGCATAGCAAGGAGGCTCTGAGGTTTAGGAGGTGCAGTGCAAACTCTATGCTCTGGGCAGCTGTGTGAAGCTTTGAAGGCAGACTGGATGTGGGAGGTTTAGCGTTTCGACTCTCACACTGGCGCACACGCTGGCGAGGCTGCGGACAAAGGGTTTAGGGTTTCGGGTTTGGGGTTTGGGGTTGAGGGTTTGGGCCTGGGGTTCAGGGTTTAGGGCTAGAATTTAAGAGGCTTTGGGAACGCATCGAAACGAGCTGCGTGCTTGATCGCGCGGTTCCTTGGTCCTCGCGGCAGGGCGGATGGTGGGTGTGGATCGGGGGGTGGCTCTGCGCTTGCACCCTCAACCCTAAACCCTAAGCCGCGTACCATGAACACCCTAAACCCCGTACCATGAACTTCTCATGTGCACTCGAAGATTCATGAGTCAATACGTAGGGCTACAGATACGAAGAACTTGCTTATAACCCTTTTTCAGGCAGACCCATCCCTCAACACTTTGCCTGATTTTTTTGCCACACCCCTATGATGGGGTCCTTCAGGGAGCCTTAAGGGCAGGGAGTAGTGGGGAGTATACAAGGAACCTTGGGTTATATACTCCCCTTGAAAGCCCCCTCCCTTCAGAGCCCTTTTTCTGAACCCGCGCTATGCACCCTGTAAACACTCATTCAACCCCTAAACCCTAAACCCTAGACCCTGAACCCTAAACCGCCTTCCACAAAATTTTGAAGCTCTCGAGCTCCGAGAGACCGGCAGTCGCGCCCCGCCGCCCTTCCCACGAGCCCCATGGGTCCTGTCTCCTCTGCCGAGCCATGCCTGGGCAAGGGGATGCCCAAGAAGTTGATGAGTAGGGCTTAGGGTTTAGGGTTTAGGACGTTTTTCGGGTTTATGCACGCCCTCTTTGCTTTTTCTGAGGACCCGCAGGCTTAGGCAGCAGAAGCGAACCACGAGGCGAACAACAGTGCCTTGACAGGGGCTGAGCGCAACACCTCAACACAGGGTTTAGGGTTTAGTGTTTAGGGACCCACGAGCCCCAGCACCCAAGCGACAAGGGCGTCTTCAAGTTGGAGCCACATGCCGAAAAGTGGCACACACTCTGAGCCCACTGAGTAGTCCCTCAGAACAAAAACGGACCATCAAATGGGTAAATCCCAAGACAGGGGTACTCCGTGCCCCAAATGCAGCATAACCTCATCTTTACATGGACCCCAATATAGGCACCCTCATTTTGCCGAAACTCCCAAACAAAGTCTCAGTTGAGCCGCATCGATGGACCTTTCTTTGTCGCGTCAGCTCGCCTGCCAGAGATTCGGTTGAGCTCTTTTTGCCTAGTTGTCCAGTAGCCTGGGGGAATTAAAGGTTAGCTTTGGGATTAAAAGGGGATTATACTACCCCAACAAGGTTAAAGGTTACCTACTCTACTACTAGGTTTTTCTGCCTAGCTCTGAAGCCCAACCTCTTAAAAGTCATGTGTTTTAAAGCTGTACTTGCCGGCTACGACAGGAAACGCGAGAAACACCCCAAACCCAAAGCCCTAAACGCACCAAACTCTAACCCTGTTTTTAAAGCAGGACCGCTGAGGCTCCGGCCTGAGAAGCAAAAGAGAAGCAAAGTAGCATGTAGGACAGCAGTTACTCCCTAGAACTAAACCCTAAACCCTGAATCCTAAACCCTTTCCTTTTTGGCATTCAGGTCTCTTCACACTGCCGGGCAAGACATCACTTCGACCACACTAGCAAAGTCAGCACCCTAAACCCCAAACCCCAAACCCTAAACCCTAAACGCCTCCTAAGCTCCAGCCCAGCCTGCTGGGCAGAGATGGCAATGCCTGCAGCTGGACCCATTCGCACAGCCGCTGACCTTCCAAAACCTGGAAGCTTAGGAGTTGGGATAGGTTTAGGGTTTAGGGTTTGGGGTTTGGGGTTTGGGGTTTGGGGTTTGGGGTTTAGGGCTTAGGGCTTAGGGCTTAGGGCTTAGGGCTTAGGGTTTAGGGTTTAGGGTTTAGGGGTTAGGGGTTAGGGTTTAGGGTTTAGGGGTTAGGGTCTAGCGTTTAACAGGGATGTCCGGGATGCTAACCGGGGGTGCTGTAATCCCTATGAAGGACTGTTCGTACAAGGGGGAACATCCCAACTTGGGAGCTTTGAGGAGGTTGCCTAGTTGCTGAGTACCCTGGGCCAAAAAAAAAGCTTAGACCGATGGAGGCAATCGGAAGGAAGTAAACCTGATGTCGTTGGATGTAGTTTTGGGGGGGATTTGGGAGCCGTTGCGCAACTGTTAGTGTTGCCGCCCGCAGGCTTGAGGCCTTCGGAATTCTTCGGTGCTTTGGCGCCACATGATAGGGTTCTCAAAGGTTGGATGGGCCAAGTCGCCATGCACAAGGCCGACACTGCTGCGAAGCATGCCACACCGACCCGACGGACGGTATTCCTGCGGATGGGCACGTCCAATTCTGGGAGGCCCCCCTTGGTTGTCCAGTACCTAGATAACCTTTGGGATGATAAGGGGACGAATATTACCCCAAAAAGGTTAAAGGTTACATACTCTACTACTAATCCCTACATATGAGGGGCATTGGTAGAACAGGGGGCCCCACAATACGGGCCAGCTGTTAGAGAGCCGTCCGCAGAGTTCTTCGACGTCAATGAGGGGTTCAGGCTTGACCCCGAAGCCCAAATGTATAGAACTGCTCTAAGGGGCCTCATGGACAAGAGCCCACCAAGATTTGTTAGGGATTTGGGCTATGCTCTGCCAGCCCAACAACACTCGGTGAAGGACATATCCTTATCTAAATAGGTGTGCGGAGTTCTTGGAATGGTGTCTGGATCAGTCACCGGACCATGAAGCGTTACGCCACGCGCAATCTAGATTCTAGAAGTCTGCATATCCATACTGAAAAAAGTGATAATGATTACTAAGCAGACCAAGCATTAAGCATGTTCAGAAGCAAAGTAAGTTGTCATCAACATCATAACCATCAAACTCGCAGCAACCAAGATGTGAGATCCGAAGCCTGGGGCTTAGGCTCATGAACCACTCATTCTCATGCCGGGAGGCCCTCCGGTAGTTCTGTTTCTTTCTCTGCTTCCGGAGAGTCCACACAATCCTCGAAGGGCGGCATGCCAGTGCCCTCTGCATCCATAGTAGGTTCTGACAATAAGCCATAGGCATGAAGGTGCAACCCTGAACCTCCCAGGCCCGTGGAAAAGAACCCTCAAGGCCTACCTGGATCCCCCCCCAAACAGTGCTTGTAATTTGTGCTTCTTGAGATGAGAGACACGAGAAATACCATGGCTTTCTCTCAGCGGCACGCCTGAATGTTGACGGAGACTAAAAAGCGACGCCATTCTCGATGTTTCCGGGCCCTCTCGCATGGGCGCCATGCGCCAAGAGGCGCCCCAAGCATCGCAAAATAAACAAAAATGCTCTTGGCCTCGCAGTGGGGGACACATCGTGCCCTCGCCTATAGGTCCCTTGCGCATTCCGGCTCGATATCGTGCTCCGCCCCTAGGTCCCGTGCACGAGGCTTGCACCGGCGCGTGCCGTAAAAAAGTGGCTGGAATCCCTTTTCATGCATTTTTGGCTCTTGGGTGCTTTGGCTTAGCATGTGTTCGTTCTAAGGGCCCCGCGCGCATCCTCCCTGTGAACAGCAGAACTTTCGCCGCTTTCGGCTGGTATTGGGAAAGGGTCAAGCGCTGCTTGGGTACTGCGGCGGTATGATTCTTGTTATAGAATGCTTGTTATAGGCAACCTGCCAATACAAGTGTGTTTGGGGTCCCTGTCCTAAACCCTAAACCCTCAAACCTCAACCCCAAACACCATTGGGCATCGTGCCTCCGTCGAATTAAGAGCTCTTCGGGCCCCGACACGCCTCGACTCCAAGTACCCTTTCAGATGCCCTGCATAGCCCCACTAAGGTGCCCTTGGGCCCTTTCCACAACTTGGGGGGTGAGGGGGCGGGGCCCAAGTACACCCTTAACGCTTAGGTCTTGGATTTGGGCGTAGGCCGGTCTTTTGTGTTGTTGGCTGCGGGTTTAGGGCTTAGGGTTTAGGGTTCAGGGTTTACTTGGCATATTCCCCCGTAGGAAGGTTTGGCCCCCTTGTAAGGAACTGCCTCCATCACGGAAACAAGAGCTGTTGAAACCCTCGTTTTAAGAACTGGATTCTCTTCTTCCTTAGGAAGAGAACGAGATAACCTTCCGAAACCCTACACCCCTCAGCTTGTCTCACATGCTCAGCCAGGACTCAGTCGGACCGATGTAGGGTACAGGTGAGCTGCCCTTCCTCGGAAAGAGTATGCTTAAGACACGCTTTTCTGCGGGGTTTTGGTGTGTGGTGCTCAGGTATGTGGGGGGATACGAAACTAAGGGACCCCCAATATAGACCCGCGAATAGTAGGACTCCCTTATGAGGTTTGAGAATCACAAGCTGCAGCCCCTTGCCTCGGGAGTGAGAGCTGAGTGATTCAATAGGTGGCCTTCACTTCAGACAAGAATCAACAGCACATGATGTAGGGTTTATACTTCATGTACTCCCAGAAAGGACACCCAATATATACACTCACCAACATTCAAAAGGAACCTTATATACACTCACCAAAAACAGTAATCTGAACTTTCTAAACCCTGCTTCACATGGGTGGGGGTGGATTTTGGGGCCCTGTGAAGATTAAAACTGTGAAAAAGTTTCGGGCTTAGGGTTACACAGAGGGTTTTCTTTGATTGGAGCCCCAAAGAGTACTTTCTAGCGACCCCTTAGAAGCGCCCTGACACCCGTGACGTAGCACGATGCTCTGGGTTGCCGAGTGAAGCAGGGTTTAAACATCTTGTACCCCCAAAAGGACACCAAAAAAAAAAAAACATATATATATATATATATATATACACTCACCAATATCAAAAAAGGAACCTTACATACACTCACCGAAAAACAGAAATACATACCCTGCTTTAAGTGAAGCCCCAGCCCCACCCCTGGCGCTGCTCGCGAGCGTCAGCAGCTCAGACTCGCTTTTGCAGGGTCGCAAGCGCCGCTCTTCGGCCTGGGGCGCAGCTTGCTTGGAGGTTCACGGGGCACTTCGATCCCTAAACCCTAAACCCTAAACCCTAAACCCTAAACCCTAAAGGTGTTGAACATTCAGGAATCGGGGAAGTTGTAGGATTATAATCGTCCAAACGATGCCTCAAAGACAAAACCTTGGAGACCTTGTCCAAGGAGCCGGTACGTATTCCAAAAATGACTTATTGAGAACCAGCTTGAATTCCTTTTCCTCGTCGTCCTCTTCCTCCTGACAGAGGGAGCTGAGTGGGCAAGGTGGGTTCGGGGATTAGGAAACACTTTCAGCTGTATGCCTGAACAGGGAGCATGCGATGTGGCAGGAAGCAACTGGGTAGAAAGTGTTCATAGGTTTTCGCGCCTTTACCTTGTGCTTTTGAGCATGACCGCTGACGACTATGTACATCTCCGTTCCCACGGCAAAGACAAACTGCCCGCTTGGGATGTTCCCCCATATACTAGCAGTCCTTAACGATCATTCTAGCACGCCCTGTTATCCTATGAACGAGCTGTTAGGTATAAAGGGGAACATCCCAACTCCCCTAAACCCTAAACCCTTAAACCCTAAACCCTAAATCCTACCCGAAACCCGAAACCCGAAACCCCGGTGCCCACCTCTATGTCCCAAGTTAAAGTGCTCAGCCGGGAGAAGGAAGTGCTGAGGCTTCGGAGCTTGGCCAAGGTCGACTTCTGGGCAGCAGAGGGGCGATCAGTGGCTGAGGTGACTGACTTCAACTGCGTTTAGGGTTTAGGGTTTAGGGTTTAGGGTTTAGGGTTAGGGTTTCGGCTTGGTACACTTCTTGATTCGGGCGTGTCATCCTTGCGCCGCGGCCATGCAGGGTTTAGGGTTTAGGGTTTAGGGTTTAGGGTTTAGGGTTTAGGGTTTAGGGTTTAGGGTTTAGGGTTTAGGGTTTAGGGTTTAGGGTTTAGGGTGCTCGAGGCAAAGGAAAGAACTCCTGCAAGCCCAAAACCCCAAACTGGTGGTTATGTCCAACAAACATGCCTACACACTGCAACAGCCAACCTCGGCCATCGACACGAGATGCCATGTCATTTCTCGTGTTGGGGACCCTAAACCATACTGTAAACCTCATAGCACATGTCCTGATGCAAGCAGGAAGACCTCAAGAACCAAACGCTCCTTCTTCTGGTAGGTTGATACTCAGACAACCTGATGAGATTCTTGGTCAATAAGTCAATGAGGGAAAGGTTTTGGGCTCTTAAGGTCAAATAAATTTGAGGGCCGCTCCCACCTAAACCCTAAAAGCCCTAAACGCCGAAAAGCCCTAACCCCTGAAAAACCCAAAACCCGAAAAACCTTAAACCCCCAAAACCCTCAACCAGGAAAAGTCCTGAACCCCGAAAAGCCCTAAACCCCGAAAAACCTTAAACCCCGAAACCCCTAAACACTCCCATACCCCCTAATTAAACACCAAACCCTTAACCCTGAAGAAAACCCTTCCTAGCACGGTTTGAGGAGGCTGCCGGCAAGCACGCCTGAAAGCAGGAAAACCCTAACCCTAAATCCCAGAAAAGCCCCAAACCCTCGAGCCCGTAAGAAGCCCCAAAGAGCCCTAAACCCTAAACCCTAAACCCTAAACCCTAAACCCTAAGGTTGGCAAGGAGGGGCCGGACTCCAGGTCTCCGCGGTGGAATCGCTCTGCCCAGTCAGCTGCTTTACAAAGTTCTTCTCCTGGCAGGGGATTTAGGGTTTAGGGTTTAGGGTTTAGGGTTTAGGCTTTAGGGTTCAGGGTTTAGGGTTGAGGCCATAGGGCTCTTTGGGGCCTAGAGGGCTTACCCTTCTTGCCTAAACCCTTTTGAACGCTGGCCCTCCCTAAACCCTTTTTGAAGGCTCTGAGCAGCATCCTGGAGAGCTAGTAGCGAAGGACTCACAGCAAGCCCGTAAACTCAACAGCAGAGCAACCGTCCACTACATTCATGACCGAGAAGGTAGCAACGCACCCATAGGTACTCCAATGAACCCTAAACCCTAAACCTGAGGATCTCTAGGGCTTCGAGTTTAGGGCCCATAGGGCCCGCAGGTTTCGGGCTTCAGATGCTTTAGCTGCTGTGGCTTCGGTTTAGGGCCGAAAGGGCCTTAGCCCTGATACCGTCAGGTTGTGAGGCCCCCCACCAAGGGCATATCAAGAAGGGATACACTTAGATAGCTTATGAACCGCAGGCACTGGGGCCCTCTGGGACCTGAATGGGCTTAGGCTTTTGTTTAGGGTTTAGGTTTAGGGTTTAGGGAACCGCTCAGCAGAGATGCTGTTAAGTGTGGAGGGGTCAAAGTCTGTTCTCTTGATTTTCACCCAGCCCTGTCCATCTGGCCACTTCTGTGATTGACCTTCAGGCAAGCCACATGAACAAATGATGCGCTCCAACAGCACAGGTCAGGGCTTTTAGGATTTCACGGCTTCTGCCCAATCATTGACCAGGGATTCTAAGAACTTGAGGCTTTTGGCCGGAAGACTTCAAATGAACAAGACCCACAAAAAAGTGAACTTAGTGGCGGCGGAAAGGGAGTATGGGTACCCGAAATGGGGGCCCCTTGTGGTATTCTAAGGGGGGGAGAATAAGGCAACAGCCCCAGCACCCAAGACCCTAAACCCTTTTCTGCACAGCAGCGCCTAGGAACCCTTTCCTGACGTCTTATCGCTCCGAGCTGCGCAGAGTTCTTTGCTGGGTTGGAGGCACCGTCTGCCGGACGCGGATTCTATACCTCGGCAAGCACCCTTGTACCTACTGTGGAGTCGACCCTGGAAAAAAGTATGTACTTTTTAGGTATGAGTAGCTATAGAAGGAACCCAGAACCCAAAAAAGTATAACAGTATAGTGCTCTATAACCCAGTCGTGGATCTCTAGTCTTGCTGGTTCGTAGTAGTAGGGAGTGAGGGAAGCAGGTACCTATACAATCAACTTGAAGGGTGTATATATATATACACACATAGGGGATATGTATCGAATTCACCGCTTTCACAACAACAAGTATTTGGAATGTGATTCTCATGGGCTCTAGGGCACCAAATAGAGCCAATCATTTGGACCCCCCCCCCTGCCACATGTCTTTCGTAGTGAGGGCCTTTGGACTGAAATTTGGGAGGCTCGCTTCATCTTCTGGCCGTCTAGTTTCAGGTGCCTGGCTCTTCAAAAACTCGGCCATACGTTTGCCAGTCAGAAACACCGATCTAAAACCCCAAGTCCCTAAACCCCCAAGCCCAACCTAAGCCCTAAGCCCTAAACCCCGACGAACGACCAGGATGCCTGGTTTGTGTTTTGTGGGATCCTAGGTCTTAACGAGGGACTTAGGATACAAAGTCTTGAGCAAATCGACAAGCTTTTACCAGGCATCGTACTCAACCCTCTAACCCTCCTAAACCCCTTAAACCCTCAAACCCTCCTAAACCCTCCTAAACCCTCCAAGACCCCCCAAAGCCCCCGAAACCCTCGTAAAAAAAACCCTCCTAAATCCTCCCAAACCCCAAAACACCCTCCAAACCCTCCTAAAAACCTTCCTCAACCCTCCTAAACCCCGAACCCTCAACCCCCCGAAGCCCTTCCAAATCCCTAAACAAAAACCCCTTAACAAAAGCCCTAAAAACCCCCCCCCCAAAAACCCTAAACCCTAAACCCTAAACGACCCCAAAAAACTGTCTTTGCCGCCCCGAGGTGCAGTTCCCCTCGTCGTCGCAAATCGAGGTTCCGGTCTCCGGCTGCGCCAGGAGCGCTTCACGAGCCGACAGAGAAGAGCGGTTGCGGGGTGCGTGGGGGGTTTAGGGTAGGTAGGGTTTAGGGTTTCGGGTTTCGGGTTTAGGGCGTTTAGGGGGTTTAGGGTTTAGGGTTTAGGGTTTAGGGCTTCGTGTTTCGGGTCGAGGGGTTTAGGGGTTTCGGGCTTGAAGGTTTAGGACTTTAGGGCTTTCCGGTCTTGGGGCCTAGGGCTTTAGGGTTTTTTGCATAGGGGTTTAGGGTTTAGGGTTTAATTAGGGCTTTAGGGCTTTAGGGTTTTGGCTTCAGGGACACAGGTTTAGGGCCTTTAGGGCTTTCGGGTTTAAGGCTTTTAGGATGTACGCAGGACTTCAGGGTGTTAGGGCTTTAGGGACTTAGGGCTTTAGGAAGGTTACGAAGGTCGGTTTGTGGATTGAGGGCTTCAGGGTTTAGGAAGCTGAGGGCTGCTGAAGTTGGAGTTAGGATTCTAGCTTTGGCGTTTAAGGCTTTAGGATTTTAGGGTTAGGGCTTTAGGGCTTTAGGGCTGTAGGGATTTAGGGCTTTAGGGCTTTAGGGCTTGCAGGGCTTTAGGGCTTCTTGAAGGTTCAGGGTCCGACAAAGCTCCCGGAGTTCCACAAGCCCCCCAAACCCCACCCCGAGGGTTTAGGGTTTAGGGCTTAGGGTTTAGGGTTGAGGGTTTAGGGTTTTGTTTAGGCTTTAGGCTTAGGCCTACTCACAAACCTTAAGCTTCGTTGTCCAGTACCTAGGGGAACTAAAGGTTAACCTTTGGGATTCTAAGGGGATGATATTACCCCAAGAAGGTTTGAAAGGGTACATACTCTACTACTCAGTAACCTTCTTATACCCAAACCCTAAATCCCTAAACCCCAACCCGAAACCCCCAAACCCGAAGATCTCCTAAACCCTAAACCCTAAACCCTAAACCCTAAACCCTAAACCCTAAACCCTAAACCCTAAACCCTAAACCCTAAACCCCCACAAGAGCTTGTGGCCGGCGCTTGGAGCCACGGAGTCCCCTCCCGGGGCATCCCACTCCCCTGCAACTATACGCCTTTAAACCCGAACCCCAAACTCGAAAAAAACCCGCCTAAACCTTAAACCCTAAGCCCTTAACCCTTAGCCCTAAACCCTAAATCCTAAGCCCCAAACACACAAACCTAAAGCCCTACCACTCAAAGCCCTCACCTTCCGGGGTGCAAGCCCGGTTGACGAAGTAGAAGCGGCCGGGCCGCGACCTGGCCAAAGCTTTGGCGACGCTGGGTGGCTTAGGGTCTTGCGTTTCGGCTCGGCTTACTGAGACAGCAACCCTGTACCTGAACACACACGCGCGTACACAACAGAAACGAACAACAAAAAAGCTGTGTGTCTAAATACACAAAAATGTATATATATATATATATGTACCTATACATACCAAGGCATGCACACAAGGCATGCATGCATCCAGCAACTCGGCAATACCCACCCTTGTCCATTCAGGGCACGGTTGGCCATTATGTAACCTCCCGAAACCCCGTTTTGCAACCAGGTCTCCTGCCCCCAGCCGAGTAAGTACCCCTAAACCCTAAACCAGGATAGGAGGGTGTGTGTGCGTGTGCGCTCCACGATGGATAAGTATAGGGCTATATGGCTATGTACCAGACATGTACCATGAAGACTCAACAAGGGGAAGTCTTAAGACGTTCAGTCATGAGCACATCGCACCTGCTAGTTACAGGGGGGGGGGTATAATCATCAACTTGCTAGTGTCTAAACCCTAGACTATGAGCCCTAACCCCAGCACCCCAACAACCTTAAAACCCGACATGCTATCATGGAGAGAACCCCCAACAAGGTTTAGGGTCTAGGTGTCTAGGATTTAGGGCTGACTCGAGGTGACTCTCACATGATCAACAGATCCAGCACGAGTACCGAGAACATGTTTCCCAAAGCGGAGCCTTTTTCTGGACTCCAGTCGGTCTCAGTTCGTTCCACGAAATTTCTGCGCTGAGGTAGCGAAGGTGAGAGTAGAGGACGCGGAGGCGACGAGGTTTACAGGGCTTACAGGGGATTTGATGCAAGGCGACGCGAGGTTGGTTAATTCTAGAGGCCCCCCCCTGCATTCGCCACAAGCTCCTGCCATGTGCACATCATCCCACAACCCGAAAAGTCACCCCCAAGCCTGAACCATAATGACCCTACTCCCGCAAATGGCCAGGCTCCGGGGCGTGCGTGTTTCCTTACGAGGCTCTAGTTTGCAATGGATCTTCTTGGTGTGGGGCCTGTGGGCAGCGGGCACTCAAACGGTAGAATCGAAGCTATGTACGCCCCTGTAATAATGACAAGGGCAAGTTCCTGAGGTGTCTCTGGGCTTCGCCAAGGCCGTGCGTAGCTCAACTAAACCCTAACTAAACCTAAAACCCTTAACTCCAAACCCTCAAACCCTAAACTCTAAACCCTTAAACCCTAAATCGAGAGATCCACGCCCTTAAGCCCTTTACCACCTATACCCTAAACCCTTAAACCCCAATTAATCCCCAAACCCTAAACCCTTAAACCCTTAACCCTGAACCCTAAACCCTAAATCGAGAGATCCACAGGCTACTCGCAGCAAGAGTTCTCAGAGTCGGCGATGATGGTGGCTGCATTGGCCTTGGGCGTAGGGTTTGGGGTTTGGGGTTTAGGGTTTAGGGTTTAGGGTTTAGGGTTTAGGGACAGAAAGCCCTGAGTTGTGCGTATAGACCCTCAGAGGTTTGTGTCGGGTAGACTTCCAGATGTAAAGAAGAGAGAGGCTGTCCCGAAAAACAGCTCAGCCATCAGCCACGCCCCCCCTCCCACCCCCCTCAAAATACAAGCGGTTCTCATGGAGGTTTTGCTATAGGGGTTCAGTTTGTAACCCTAGACCCTAACCCGAAGCCCTCAACCCTAAGCTCCGAACCCTGATCTCAAATCCCTAAACCCTAAACTAGTTCATGGTTGGGATACTCCCTATTGACTGTAAGTACCCTTAAACATGTAAACTGCTACCCCGCTATGACAAACTAAGCCTTAAACCCTAAAACCCTAAACCCTAAACCCCAAGCCCTAAACCCAAAACCCCAAGCCCTAAACCAGCGGCAGACGAGTCTCGACGAGGTTCCTGCCTCGAGGGCACTCGTACAGCGAGCAGGACCTGGGGTGCTTCCCAGACCCCTGGGAGGATCCAAAAAATAGATCCCCTTAAGGGTTCCTAAGAATGACCCAATAGTAGCATAGCAGTATAGGGTACTATTCTTGGATACTCCCAAGGGTCTAGGTTTCCAGGAAGGGTTTTTGAAAGTATGAGCAGGACCTGGGGTGCTTTCGGAAGGGCGCTGAGGGTTTGAGGGTTTTAGGGTTTTAGGGCTTCAGAAAGTACGAGCAGGACCTGGGGGTGCTTTAGGGAGGGTGCTGAGGGCTTTAGGGGTTTCTAGTGTTTTTTGAAAGTACGAGCAGGACCTGGGGGTGCTTTAGGGAGGGCGCTGAGGGTTTTGTTGTCTTCGCCACCCGCACTGCAAACTCCGAGGCTTACGCTCGTCATCTCCTCCCATAATTCTTTTTTCCTCCCTCCACTTAACTCAGTAAAGAACCCTAACGGGAACTATCTTACCATTCGCGGGGCATGCAAGGGGAAGAGATTTCAACAACCTCTCCCAACCTTAGCAGCATACAAAACCCTGCAAACCTGACTACATCCTCCCTAAACCCACAAACGCCCTTAGACCCTAAACCCTAAACTCTAAACCCCTAGACCCTAAACCCAAAACCCTAAGCCCATGTTCCTTAGACCTGAACCCTAGGCCCCCCAGTTGCCAAGGCGCTTTACGCAGCAGGTGGCGTCGCTGTTGCCACCTACGCCTCCCGTGGTGGTGTCTGCATCTGCGCGCCTGGAGCTCGGGGTTTCGGGTTTGGAAGGGCCACCAGTCACCCGCACAGCTTGGCGAGCGGTTGAGGGTTTGTCCTTTAAGCTTTAGGGTTTATAACCCTAAACCCTATACCCTAAACAACCACCCGGCGGATGTTGCAGCAGAATCTGTGTGGCAAGGAGGTCCGTTTATCATCTTGCAATAAGCTTTCAGAACAACAAGAGGACTCGGCACTGACCAGTCTAACGCCAGCGGGCTACACCCGGAAAGCCCTATGCCCATCTATGAACTTCGATCCCCCAAGTACCCTTTATGATGCCTAGATAGCCCCAGTAAGGTACACTGGGGCACTTGGGGGGGGCGAGGAAGGAAACAGACCCTAAACAAATCATAAGCCGAACCCCTATACATAGTTTGAGGTATGCCCCTCTATTAAACGAATTTGGCTCTCCAGCACAAACTGAAGGCGCACCCACCCAGAAGGCAATTGCTTGCCCAAGGCTCATGCACGGAACCCCGTTTCGTGGAGAATAAGCGGGTCCTACAATTCGAATGATAGATATACTAGGTCTGGAAAAAGGAGCCAATTACTGCATGCGGGGCCTGACTCTTGCACGCCAAAAACACCCTTTTTGAGCAGAAAATGCTCCTACAATAGCTGTGACAGATGTTCCCCCCCCAATGCCCCGAATTCTCAAAGACAGACAGACAAACAGACAGAGAAAGAGAGAGAGAGAGAGAGCGAGAGAGCGAGAGAGAGAGAGAGAGATAGAGAGAGAGTAATGGATAGTGCGGCTACATCTACACACATACATCTCCTGCATATACAGAATACATATATATACACACATATCTATATCTCTATCTTTCTGTGTGTGTTTACGACGTTGCCAGAAAGACACTTTTAACAACATGTAATAGGACCCGGAGCCATAGTGGTCTTAGGAGGGGATTTTGAGATTAGGGTGCGCGCTGACAAAGCCAGGTCTGTGATCGAAACGGATAGCAGAATCTCACACCTTGGACGACTTCTTGCCTTCCATGTATTTATTTCTGTCTCTATCAAACCCTACACCCCAAAACACGGAGCCAAGGTGCAGAACGAAGCCAGTCTGACCTGATGCGCTCCATGCCGAAAGCATGGATGCAGGTGGATCCATGTGAGATTTGTGGTTCGGTTTCGGGCAAAAGGGTTCAAGCATCAGCCCATGTTGCTTCAAGGCTACGCGTTCGCTTTCGATTATACCCCCTCTGCTGCGTCATGAAGAATTTCTTGCGTTAAGAGGAAGCCTCCCCCTTAAAACAGCCCGGCCCGGACTGTTCTAAAAGCAGCGAACGCTGTGCGCCCTGATGCCCCGACCTGTCTTACACTCGAAATTACTGGAACAGCCGCAGTCTTCGGGGGCAGGGACTTAACCTGGGCTGTTCGGGCTTTCGGGTTTTACGATTCTAGGGTTTAGGGTTTCAAGGTTTCGGCAGAGCCACATGACTAAAACATCCCTGTCTCGATCCCTTCTTCCTGGAGCCTCTAAGTACCCGTAAGTAAGGTACCTTAACGAGCTATTTCGGGCATCTCCAACTGTAAAGCGCACTGGGGAGGCGCCAAGCTCCGCCCTCAACCTACACCCTACTACTATTTTCTTAAGATCCCCAAAAAAGAATGAACAAGTAGTAATCCCTGTTCTTTACTCTATAAGAAAGAATATGTTGTATTGTTGGAGGGTTCTTAAACAAGTACTAGTGAATGAGGCCTTTCTTAAAAAAGGCCCTTTGCAGGGTCATAGCCCATCCTAGTACACCCTAGCCGGGACGGGGTGCCGCAAACGAATCCGGTGCAGGTCTTCACGCAGCAGTCCGCGTCCGTGTCCCCGGCAACCAGCGCGGCATCGCCTGGAACCCTAAACCCTAAACCCTAAACCCTAAACCCTAAACCCTAGAAAGTTCTGGATATCCCTATACAACCCGATATACAACCCCATCAACCCTTGGACCTTAAAACGCTGCTGAAACTCTCAAAGCCTGGCCTAAGAACCTTCAAGAAGACACACCCAGCACACCCAAGAAGCTGTAGAACCCCAAGAATCCTGGCTTCCCTGCTCTTGGGCTTGCTTTATACATTGAGGTCTAAGCCAGAGATCGTCCCTCGAGTTGTGATTGCTTAGGGGCTTAGGGCTAGGGACCCGGGGATCCCAATTACCAGGAGGGTTTAGGGTTATAGGGTTTCGGCTTTAAGAACCTCAATTCAAGGCTCTTGAGGCATTCTGGAGCTCTCTGGCTGCGAGGTTTTGCCCCGGGACATCTGATGCATCTCGTGGGATACATCTGAGAGTCAGGGAGGTCTCTTATAAGAACCTAGAACCTCAAAGTCCGTTTAAGGGTCTCCGGGCGAACCCAGGGATGCTATTGCTCTGGACTTTTTCCTTGCAATGGCCAACCAGCGCGAGCCCGTCGCCTCAGGAATGTACCAGATTCCGTTTTGCTGCTGGATTTCCATTGACAACGGTGGTAACCCATCGATGCGAACGGTGGCGCCCTGATCGTGGTCACATCCATCCCAGGCCACAGCATACCAGCGCAAGCGCAAGGCGCTCCACCGGCGGAAGGAACGCTCGAGCTCCAGGTCTCGACGTTGGCCGCTGCCGAATCTGACGCCCCAAATGCTTCCACGGTGATTGGCAGCCTTATCCCTCGTAACGACATAGAGACCTCGACTTCGGAGTAGGACCCTGGAAAAGAGTATAGACTTCTTAGGTACAAGTAGCTAGAATAGGAACCCAGAACCAACAAACAACATGAACGTAATAGTACCCCAAAACCCTAAACCCTAAACCCTAAACACTAAACCCCAAACCCTAAACCCTAAACCCTACATTTAAAAAAAGTGTTAAAGCGCAGTAGTACTCCAAAACCCAAGTGACTTTGATCCTCCTCCTGGGCACCCAAGGTCCCGAAGATCCAGGCCACATCGTCGGGCTCATCATCGGAGACCACAAACAGCGACTTCCCCACCCTAGGGTTTAGGGTTTAGGGTTTAGGGTTTAGGGTTTAGGGTTTAGGGTTTAGGGTTCATGGCTGGGATCATCTTAAAAATGTCAAGAATTGTGTTGGGAGAATCTTTATGAATATTTTGAAGCATGTCTGTTCCTTACTTGGGTTTTTTAAGTGCCCTTGAAGATGTGAAGATGTTACCCCAACTCTGACAAAGAAGCAGCCAACTCTCCACCAATCTGTTCTGTGGCTGCATAGGTCCACTCACTGTGGCCGATGCGGCGGCAGCGCGCCTGCCAGGCGGGGCAAAAACATACCGCGCCGGCCTCAGTTGTAGGGGAACTAAAGGTTAACCTCTTGGATGATAATGGGAATAAATAAATAAATATATATATGTATATATATATATATATATTTGTTGACCCAAAAAAAGTTAAAGGTTGCATACTCTACTCCACAGCGGCATGATCAGCAGGGGCACCTCCCCCTGTTCACGCAACTGGCCCATGGCGGCTTCAATCTGGTCATGGCGGAAGTACTCTGCGTGCAAGTTGCCTTGGTTTCCCCAAACACAAAAGGCCCAAACGGCCAAGGGCTGTCTGTGTTGAGATCACAATAACAACTTTCAAACCCGAATTATTACAAACCCTAAACCCTAAACCCTAAACCCTATGGCTGCATCGGAGTCACTGATTTCCATGTCCTCCTCTCTGGAGAAGTTCTTGCCTCCCGCACCTTTTCGGCCACCTTCACTCTCCTGGCGCCGCTGGACGGCGCCACGGTAGCCTACCTTGGCACAGGCAACTCTCAAGCTAGGTTGGCCCTCTAAACTCTCTGAGGAATATTCCTAGACTCCTAGACTCCTAGACTCCTAGACGTGATCCTAAACCCAATAACTCAAGGGAAAATTAAGATAGCCCCCCAGGGCCTACCAGCAACCTAAACGGTGAAAAAACGCAAGATAGACACATGACGCTTCGAGGAAAAGAACGTGTGAAGCCCCATCAGGACATCTCCCAAGCTACGTTGGGTCCATCCACGAAGCACGTCGCAGGACCATTGCCAGCGTCCTGCATTGCTGCGGCCAGTCTCCGAAGCGTTTCTGGCTTCAGGAGAGCAGCAGCACGCCCCCTTGCTTCTTCAGCCTGGGGTCTGGGCGTTTTGAACGTTTAAGTGCTTGGAGCTCTCGTGATTTCGGGGTTTGGTGGTGCCGCACTTGTGTATCAGAACTAAGGAGCATGACCTGCATCGGGAAGAAGCTGGCCGAGATTGCAAGGAGGCCGCAACACAAAATCCATGTGCAGTCCAGGAAGTTCTTCACGAGAGATCCTGAACCCCAAAAGCCCCATAGCCTCAACCTTCAATCCTGCATTCTAGCTCGTTGGTCGCCTGCTTTCACGGTGTACTGTAGTCCTGTACGGGGACCTTGCGTACGTACCCTCAAGCATATAAACCCTACCCCCGTAGTATGAAAGCGTACCAGAGCCTTCTTCTGCGACAGGAATCCATCCCTCCACCCCCCCCTTAACCTCGAAATCTTTCTCCCTACCCGAAGAACCCCCAAAATACGTTTTCCGTACCCATAGGTTGCAGAAGAAACTTCTCCTTCAGTGGTTTTCGAATTGAGGACCTACAAATCGCAGGTTGCGGGTTCTCCCTCAACCCGAATCCCTACAAGCGCCGAACAGCAGGGGGGGGTTCGCCTTCAATCCCACTTGGAGGTTCATGCGTACTCACAACCCCCATTCTGAGTCTACTTATCACCTATGTAGAGAACTTGGGGGGGGGCTTATAAGTACAGCTATTCTTGGGGTCATAAGTGCCTGAACCCTAAGCCCCAAACCCGAAACCCTAAACCCTAAACCCCACAAAGCCCTGAGCAGCAGGAGACTCCTCTCCAAGCATGCTCTGGGCAGCTCCAGCTCTGCCAGGGACAGCAGTGCCAGTACCTAGAAGCCAAAAAAAGAGACAAACCAAACCAAAGACGCAAAAAACACTCACCCTAACCCTAAACCCTAAACCCTAACCCTAAACCCTAAACCCTAAACCCTTAAACCCTTAAACCCTTAAACCCTAAACCCTAAACCCTAAACCCTAAACCCTAAACCCCTCAACTTGGCACCTGTTTTGGGGACACTTAGGGTTTCGACTCTCTGGGATCTTCCGCCTTCTACTAAGAGTCCTTAATCGGGATTATCGTACCTCTTGCAATCCCCATTAAGGACTCAATTCAGGACTCGTAGATAAAGGGGGGGGAACATCCCAAGCTTAGGGTTTCGGCGCGCCTCTTCCTGCATTTCGGGGTGTGCTCCGAAGCCTTAGCTGTCCAGTACCTAGAGGAACTAAAGGTTAACCTTTGGGATTCTAAGGGGTTTAGGGTTTAGGGTTTAGGGTTTGATTAGATTACGCCAAAATGGTTAAAAGGTTACATACTCTGCTACTAAAGGTTAACCTTTGGGATTCTAAGGGGATTAGATTACCCCAAAAAGGTTAAACGGTTACATACTCTGCTACTAAAGGTTAACCTTTTGGGATTTCAAGGGGATTAGATTACCCCAAAAAGGATAAAAGGTTACATACTCTGCTACTAAGAATAGGTCACCCCCAAAAAGGTTCAAGGTTACATACTACCCTAAACCCTAAACCCTAAACTCTACTAAGCGGCCCCTCAGCAAGGTCGCCAAAGAGGCGCCGTTCAGCCGGATTTGGCGCTGGGAGACCAGTGGCTGCAACCTGGGCTTGGGTTCAGGGTTCTAGGGGTGTGGCGTTCCCTAAACCCTAAACCCTAAACCCCAAACCCCAAACCCTAAACCCTGAGGGTTTTGGGAATGTACAGGGCAGGTGCGTGAGAATCCTGCGCAGTATATAGGCCTCCGAAGGGCAAGTGATGAAAGATCCACCGCAGCCTCTCCCCAGCGCCGCTTGCGGCCAAGAACTCCAGCAACGGCTGAAAAGTCCGCATCTTTACCTCGCTGAAGGTTTAAGGTTTGGGGCATTTTGCCACCTGTCTGGCAGGGGGTAGTAAGGTTTAGGGTTTAGGGTGGTTTGGATATGGAGGGCCTGGGGATCTCTCGCGCGTCTGGCCTCCCTCCCGCATATTCGCGCAGGAGCATTCCGCATTTAAACAAGGCGGCGGAGAAAACCCCAGAGAATCTCTTTTTTCTTTAATACAAAAATATATGCAAATATTAATTTTTACTGAGAATCCCACAGAAAATGCCTCAAAATGTACCCTGCGGGACCAGTCTTATTCTGGCACCACTCCTACTTCTGAGGGCGGCGTGCACTCGTGCTGTTGACACCTTTCCTGCAAACGACGACATTCTTTGGAGGGCGCGCTTTGTTGATAAAATACGTTTTGTCAAGAAACAATTTGCCCTCAGTCGAAAAAAGCTGTGCTTTGCTACGAACGACGCTGCTCCAGAAAAAGTTGCAGTTTGTCGAAGAAGTTGTCCAAATCCCGTTGGAGTGTAACGCTGGAGTGTGCGCCCCGAAGATCCCCAAAACGAACGACGTATCCCAAAGAGAATGCCTCAGACCTTCCACTGCGTGCCCTCGCCAAAGAATATGCCTCCGAAGTGCCCACCCTAAAGAATCCCGGCTACAGGAATCCCGGCGAGAATCCCAATGAAGTTCCCAACCCAGCCAGAAAGGCCACACCACGAAAGAATCTGAAAGACTTTGAAAGAATTTACCTTCAAGCTTATTGAAACCCTGTGTAGAGAAGGTGGTGGACGGGTTGGGGTTGCGAGCCTTCCGGAGTGGCGGGCGAGTCTCCCAAGCATCTTCTGCTTCCTACATTGTGGCATTTAAGCCGACATGGGGATCAGCACTCCTCAGCACGTATCCCACAAATCCCCTGGTGGATTTTGAAACCCCCTTGACGGCCCAATGTCCTTGCGTGGCTCCCAATGACCGGAAGGCATCCACATCCCACATGAAGCATACCAAGCATTCTGCAATGAAACCAGTGATGTAACCTCCAAGCATCCAAGCACAGGTGCTTTCCATGAAATTGCCCAATCTAGGCTGAAATGGGTGATGTAACCCCGATTTTAGCGAAAAGTGTGGTTTTCGCCCTGTGTAGCCCCCCCAACCCCCCCCCCCCCCCCATTTCAGCCAGGAAGAAGCAATGCGCGGATGCGTGGGGCTAGGACCTGTAGGACGCTTGTCGCAGCCTTGGGTTACACATTATCATGGAATATTTGGGCAGTTTATTGTACCAATGTTGTTACTACAAGGGTTATCTATCTACCTATTATCAGGGCAGTTTATAGTACCAATTTTGTTGCTACAAGGGTTATCTAAGTTGTCTATCTAACTAGTATTTAAACGTCTGTGTTAAGTACAGCTGGATGAGTTGAGTCACTTGGCCGATGGAAACTGCATGTTGCAGCACCGCTTCGGCAGCATCTGGTCGTCCGGTATCGACAAGAAGCGCGACCAAAGACGAAAGGGAAGCCTCTCCTACTAACCTACCTCTTTTGCAGGAATTGCAGCTATGACGGCGAAACAGGGACTCTTGACTCTTAACTCAGCAACCTACAAGAGAGTGGGCTTTCGGCTCATAAACCTCCCAAAACCCGGTAAATGCCTCTAAGGCCCCTAGAACCCCAGGGCTTGCCAAGGAGGCCTCTCCCAGGGATTCTTCACTGTGGCTGAGAATCTGGAGGCACAGCTGCAAGCCCCCGTCCTTGGTGCTGGAGTTGAGGTTTTCCCGACAGAGCCCAACCCTGCCGTTTTTTTTCGCCCCCCTTTTTTCCTTTAGGTTTTGTACAATTTCTATGAAGGGTCGGGAAGGGGTCTTTTCGGTCGGAGCAGTGACAAAAGTGCCGACACCCCAGGCCAGCCCCCGAGATTCGAAGACCCCAATGTTTTTACTGTTCTGAGCTTCTTGGCTTAGGGTTTAGGGCTTAGGGCGCACGGCTCACGGGCCAAGGGTCCTTTTCCTGAGGGTCCATTCCTGTGAGCAGACGCTGCAGCGCTGGCTCCAGGGCACGGGTGGGCCACCCGTCCAGGAAGGCGCCGCGAAGCAGGGGCAGGGCCATGCCTGCTTTCGAGACCCCCGCAGGAAGAGCGCGTAAGCAAGAACTTGGGAATTGGATACAGTGACAGCACTGATTAAGAAATCATTGGATTAAGAAACGAGCATGCTCGCGGCTGCATCCCGGATGAAAGTGCGACAATTGAGAGCAAGACTAAGTTAAGAAATCGAGGGTACCCTCATGCTGGGCCCTAAATTTCTGAAGTTTGGTTGTTTTTGGCAACCGCCCCTCAGTTTCTAGACATAAAACAATTCAAGAAATCCAGCCCCTGTATCTGGATGCTTCCATCCTTGAATGAAAAGTCTCCCCCCCCCCTCAAAAAAGAAAAAAGAAACTCAGCCCCTCGATTTCTTAAATTTAAGAAATCCAGCCCCTCAATTTGTTAAATTTAAGAAATCCGGGCCCTTGATTTCTTCCCAGAATGTGGGGTCATCACCTAGGTTACCCTCAGTGTCAGCCCTAAGCGAAACCCGAACTTATCTGCCTAAGAACGACTGAATGCCTGCGGAGCCCTCATCCAGAGCGAGGGCCACCTTCCTTGGCGACTCAGGGGTCTTCGGGTTCTCTTCGGGTTTTCTCGGAGAGGTTTAGGGTTCAGGGATTCACACTACTCATCACTCGCTCCATCCAGCAGCTCCCAACCAAGCTTGGGGAATGGCCAACGCATGTACCACGACATTCCGTCCATTCCACAAAGCAGCAGGTTTAGGGTTTTGGGGCTCACATGCCATATGCCTGGGGTATCCTTCCAGAAGTATGCAGGCCACACATATCTTGAGCCTGTAATTAAACTGCTTCTCACCTAGAGTCTGCTGAAGCCGCTTTTGGCATCGCTTGAGCTCCTTCTGCGGCCACTCGCGCGTCGCGGCCGGGATGGGCAGGTCTTGTTCCTGAAGCTTGCCGGGAAGGCGAGGCTTGAACAAAGGCTTTCCTTTCCCTACCTTAGTCCCAAACCTGCGTTTTTTGTGGGTTTCCAGTCTCCAAGAATCAGGGGCTTTATCGTACTGACCGACAGAGGCCCCCCTTAAACCCTAAACCCTAAACCCTAAACCCTAAACCCTAAACCCTAAACCCTAAACCCTAAACCCTAACCCTAAACCCTAAACCCAAACCCTAACCCCCCCCCCCCCCCCCAAAAAAAAAAAAAAAAAAAAAACAAACCCCAAACTCCGAAGGCATCCTCAGCCCTAGAACACCCCGAAGCCGGCACTGCGCCGGCCATCCCAACCCTAAACCCTAAACCCTAAACCCTAAACCCTAAACCCTAAACCTAAACCTAAACCCTAAAACCCAAACCTAAACCCTAAACCCTAAACCCTAAACCCTAAAACCTAAACCTAAACCCTAAAAACCCAAACCCTAAACCCTTATAAACCCTAAACCCTAAGCCTAAACCCTAAACCCTAAGCCCTAAATCCTAAACCCCATCCTGAGGTTGGTTTGGGCGATGCTTCTCGTGGCGGGGCAGCTTTTGGCGATTTTTTTCTTTATGGCAGGGCTTGTAGGGCTTAAGGCTTCTTAGGGTCTCGGGTGTGTAGGGTTTCGGGTTTAGGGCCAAGGTTTTTTTGTTAAGTCTTGTGTGCTTTTTCAACCTGGGGTCATTTTGAACTCTGGCTTTAAGGTAGTTTGGAGTTCAGGGAGTTCAGTTGTCTAGGATCTAGGTTGGCCCGTATAAACTTGAGCCTCACGGCACATCCCTAACACAGCCAGACGCTACAGCCCTAACACCCGGAAGAAAAAGATCTAGAGGGGTTGGTTGATGACTCCGTGCAGGCCCTAAACCCTAACCCTAAACCCTTCACAAGGATCCGACCAAGGATCCAACCCGGACGGCACGACACTTCGCAGCGCCTCCCGAAGACACTGGCGACTGGCTCTCGGCAGTCTGACCATCTTGGTTCCTTCCATCTTTGCTTTGGGGGCCCCGAAGGGTTTAGGTTTAGGGTTTAGGGTTTAGGGTTTAGGGTTTAGGGGTTTAGGGTTTAGGGTTTAGGGTTTAGGTTTTAGGGTTTGGGTTTTAGGGGTTAGGGTGGTGCACCAAAGGAAAACATGCTACAGTGTTGCAGTATCGGGCCACGCGCGGCGCAGATCCAGGAACTTGAGGCGAACCTTTGGGCATGTCCATCGGCTCATCTACGTAGGGCATGAACAGAATCAGAGAAACGAACTCATGAAATTGATGATATCTACTTACTAACTCATGAATTGATGATATATACTAACTCATGAAATTGATGGTATGTACTGATAGCTTAGTGGTCCAGTGCCTCGGGGAACCAAAGGTTAACCTTTGGGATCATAAGGGGATTAAAATTCCCCCAAAAGGTTAAAGGTTGCATACTCTACTACTCAGATATACTTGGCAGGTGCAGTATGCACTATGATGGGCAGGGTCGCAACCGAATTTGAATTCTACGTACCCGCCGGACCTCCACGCGCCAGTTGCCCAGAGGAGCGTCCACGTCGAATGTCTGAGTTGACACGTCTGGCCAGTGAAGGAAACACAGCTGCCAAGCCTCACATGAGTGCGGGTGTGGCGTGGCCCGGCGCAGCTGCTGCCGCATCGTGCTTCCATTTAGTCTTCCATTGCAAAGCCGCGGTCTGTGGAATGCAGTTTCCGGTGAAGAGGCACCAAAGATGGCCAAAACAAGTGCTTGAAGAGTGTAAGTTAGGCATCTGGGGTGAGAAGAAGTGTACCGCGTAGCTAACTAAAGGACGATTTGCTATGCCAGAAGGCCGTACTCGCATCTCGTTTTTACCGAAGCCAAAGCCGTTTAGTGTCACTGATAGAAGCACAGCTCGGCCTTCACAGCATGTAGTGTAGTATAGAGGCCTTGTGATTCTAGTATATAGTTCATGCGGACCATAAGGGAATACTATTTGTAATTCTTCCGACCCCAAAATTACAACAAAGGCACGTCCCCCGCGGACTGTGACCACACAGGCTTGAGCAAAGCGGCGATGGGAAGAATCCGCTCTTCACGCAGCCTTTGACAACGCGGAAGCCGAAATCCCCAAACCGAGGTGGGAATTGACAAAGCAACAACAGCACTTTTGATTTCTCAAGAACCCTAAGCCCTAAGCTAAAAATCCCAAAACCCATGAACCTTAAACCCCTAAAAACTTAAACCTTAAATCCTAACCCTAAACCCCAAACCCTAGCCCTGAAAACCCAAAAGACTGCAGATGGAGGAACTGGGAAGGAGCACAGGGGGTCAAGAATCCCCAAGTAGGGGCTGAGGGATTTAGGGATTTAGACGTCTAGGGTTTAGGGTTTAGGGTATAGGGTATGGGGACGAATAACTTCGACACAGGGAAGAACCCATCCACAGCCTGCTCTTAGGTTTAGGGATTAGGGATTAGGGTTTAGGGTTTAGGGTTTCGGGCCTATGGGCCTAGGGTTTAGGGACCCCCCCCTAAAACCGTACACCCGAAACCCGAAAACCTGAACCACGCATCCCCAAGCCCAAAACGAAGCAGCCCGAACCCTGGGGTTCTATGTTCCAGACTCCAAGCTCTTCTTTTTTCAGTTTGCCGAGGAATCCCAAAACGGCTCCCCCAAAACAACCTTCTCCTAACCTACAAGCAACCAACTTGGAATCTAACCAAACCCTAAACCCTAAACCCTAAACCCTAAACCCTAAACCCTCAACCCTCAACCCTCAACCCCTAGGCCCGGTGAGGTTCAGCCTCGCAGGGTCAGGGCATCGTCACCGCACACGTGCAGCTCGCAAGTCTTGTAGCAGCAAACGTCCTCCGGAACAAAAGAGTTCCCGGTTCCGGTGCGGGCTTTGCACACAGGAGCTTTCAGCCATCCCACCCAAGAGAAGCTTATAGGGTTCAGCCATCTCTGCCTTTCTCTGGGAACCCCATGCAAGGAGGTGCGCCGGATCTTAACCAACCAGCTCCAAAAGCAACGAAAACCGCCTAGACTCCCTAGAGGAGGTCTCAGTCTTGGACTAGCAGCCCAGATAGCCATGTCATCATAAGGGTACCCTTTAGGGGTTGGCTAGTTCATAAAGGGGACCTGGAAGTATTTAACAAAAGGGGGAAACAGGGCAACACGGGGCTACCGAAAGACAAACCCGGAACACAACGCCTAAACACCCTGAATGACCCTATACATCCGGAGTCATGAGCTTTTCGTCCCGACATGTGCCCGATGGACCATAGCCCTCAGCCTCATAAACCACAAGCCACCCATTTTTTCCCAAATCACAGCCTTCATCAAGCGGAATTATGGAGGTCTGTCTGAAGAAAACGGATTTGGGTACCAAAATCAAGCGGCCTGCACTGAAACATGTTAATCCGCGTTTAGTCCACCCCCCTTTTTTGCATCCCGGGCAATGATGTCTTGGCATAACCCTAAACCCTTAAACCCTAAACCCTAAATCTACACCCCCAAACTGTAAGGACCCCCCCTTTCCCAAGACCCCCCCCCCCGACCTGCGAGGGCTCAACGATCCTTAGAGGGCGACACAAGGGGAGCATGGTGAGTCTTCCTGGGCCAACACCCTAAACCCTAAACCCTCAACCCCAAATCCCTGAATCCTAAACCCTAAGTCCAACCCCTAAACCCCTTAACTCCATGATCCCCCCCCCCCCCTCTGAGATTCCTAAACCCTTAAAATCTCCTTTGTTTTGCATCTGGACCTTCTTGTACAACCCAGTCCCTTCCTTTGGGGTGTAGGGATACGTTCGGAATTCATTTATTGATCACTTCGCGAAACTATGGCCCCTTTTGGGGTTGCCATTCTAAGGCGGCCCTGATATCTGGGGTTCCCCAAAGATGGACGATAATTTTGAGCCACCCCACCCACGCCCGCATGGAGGTTCATGGGTAGTTAAAAGTAGGGGTACAAGTGCCCTAGTTCAGGTTATAAGCCACTTATAATTCTCGCTACCCTACATACTACCCCACATATAACTACCCGGTCAACGCGCTCTTATTTTGAAGGGCTCGAGCGAGTGCAGGCTGCGGTAGCTCCCCCGTAGGTCTCCTGCGGCGCCACAGCTAAAGGAGCAATGCTTGCGCCGGACCCAGCGGCCCTTGTGGCAGTAGCGGTCCGAGCAGCTTGTCTGGCCAAAACCCCCCGCCGCACGGTGCAAGGCGTTAGAGCAGCAGTTGTCTCTGTCCAGGATGGGCTATTAAACGCTATCATCCCTTAAAAGGCCCTTTATAGGGTTCATTATGGGGAGTTTAAGGCCTAATAGCCCATCCTGGGTTGTGCCAGGTGACCCACAGAGCCAGCGCGAAAAGGGAGGGCAGCACAGCGGCCACAAACAAGCCGAGGCTCGTCCGATCTCGGTACTGGATCCCAGAACTTGGGTCGTCAAGTTTCGTGGTTCGACGAGGGATTGAGGCTCTACAGGCCATCGGTTCTCGATGATGGCCTGCAGTGGCAACCAGGTGGTGACAGGAGCGAGGCAGCTGCTAACAACAGTCTCCTGTCGGACGAGGGCCCGAGCTTCCTCGGCTCAGGCTGCATGCCTGGTTGGCGTCGTCGAAGTGCGTGCTGGCTTGGAATTTGTTTTGGTGGCGCCGGGGCTTTTCTTGCTTGGCTACTTTTGGGCGGGCCCCGCAAAGCGGGCTCCTGCTTGTCAGCCGGACGGGTGGCGTCCAGACAACCTTCCTGGTCTCAGTCTGTCGTCATTTTTCGTTAACAACAACAACGCGCTCTGTTTTGCCTGCGTGGTTTTTGTTTCTTGACGCGTTGCTTCGGGGTCTTCAGTGCAGTTTTTGGGCATGGTCGCGAAGGGCATGGGCACTTGTGACAGCCTTTCCTGTTCCACATCTTTGAGTATGTTGTGCAAAGAGGCGAAAATGCTGTAAATACCAGTGTTTTGAGCATGGTCGCGTTATGAATGACATTCTTATCCACCCCACCCCCCAGCAGGAACAGCGAAAAACCGAAGGAAAATCCGAAAAACAAGGAAACTACAAGGCAAATTGCCGTGCGTTGGGCAACTACCCATGAACTTTCAAGTGGGGCCCGTAGCTGGCCCCTCAAGCCGGCGGGCAGCTCCCCATGGACCCAAATCCGAAAGAAAAAAAAAAGCAAACTCCAGACACTTATTGCTTGTTTGCATCTGGGCCATGGTGTCCTGGCCAAAAGGATCAAAACTCTCAGACTCAGACCTAGCACTCGATTCCTAAACCCTAAACCCTAAACCCTAAACCCTAAACCTCGATTTGACGTCGAGCCTTAGCTTCAGAGCTTTCGGGTCTGAGGGGGTGGGTTGGTCCGCCAAATTCCCCTAAAACCCCGAAACCCTAAATTGACCCCAAAGCCTAAACCCTAAACCCTAAACCTCAACCTCCCTTAACCCTCAAGTAGGCCCTAACTCCGGCCAGGCGGCTTCTCCGGCTCGTTTCTTACCTGGCATTCAAATGTGCAAAAGGGCTCCCTCTCTGAAGATACGGTTTAGGGTTTAGGGTTTAGGGTTTAGGGTTTAGGGTTTAGGGTTTAGGGTTTAGGGTTTAGGGTTTAGGGTTTAGGGTTTAGGGTGGCAAAACATTCTGTGTTGCTTCAGGTCTCCTGGGGTAGCTTACCTGTCACTGAGGTTGTGCAGGCGTTCTGAAATCACAAACACCAACCCTGAACCCTAAACAAGTAGTTCAGGGTCTACGGCTTAGGATTTTTTAACCAGCGTTGGAAGCAGGTAGCTGTAGCTGTATGTGGCGATAAGCCGTATGAAAGGCCATTTAAGCATCTCATTGCTAGCCATGAAACCTGTAAGGGCTGGATCTTCGCGATACTGCTTACCGCTCTCACGCGCCTTGAGGGAAGATCACAGATTCCAGGGTCAGGGCTTTTGCTAAAACACCGACAAAACACTCCTAAACCCACAGGGCACAACTCGCCTTCCAGCCATTTGGGCAGTCGAATCCGGAGCAAGTCTTTTCACCTCAGTCCACTCTCTTGACATTGAAGCCCCCCGTCGGAATTCATTCCTTTTGTCAAGCGTGTAGGAAAGCAACTTAATCCTTAAGCTTCAAAAAGCAGGAACGCAGTGTTTGGATATTTTGGGGGTGGGGGGGTCGAGGTTTCACAAGGGCTTAGGGTCATTCATCGGCTGAAGGTAGAACGACCCATGTGGCTGGGTGAGGGTTTGAGGGGGCCAGTCCTGAAACCAGCCGCACTCCCTCAGTTTGAATTTGAGGGTTGTAGGCTTTAGGGGTTGGGTCTGGGGTTCAGGTTCAGCCCGCACAGCCCCGGGGCTTAGAGTAGGTCAGGGTTGCAGCTGGCGCCCAGAAAAAGGAAACTGAACCACAAAGGCGGCTGCCGCAAAACCTGAGACCGTAAACCCCAATCCACACGGCCCTGAACCCTAAACCCCAAACCCTAAACCCCAAACCCTAGACCCCAAACCCTAAACCCCAAACCCCAAACCCCAAACCCTAACCCAAACCCGAAACCCCCAAACCCCAACCCCAAACCCTAAAACCCCAACCCCAAACCCTAAACCCAAACCCCCCAAACCCTAAACCCCAAACCCCAAACCCTTAACCCTAAACCCTAGACCCCAAACCCTAAACCCCAAACCCCAAACCCTAAACCCTACACCCCAAACCCTAAACCCCAAACCCTAAACCCCAAACCCGAAACCCGAAACCCCAAACCCTAAACCCCAAACCCCAAACCCCAAACCCTAAACCTCAAACCCGAAACCCCAAACCCCAAACCCTAAACCCCCCAAACCCTAAACCCTAATGAAGCCACGAGGGGCAGCAAGTCGACTCCGAGAGGAGGTGCTGCGCTGCGTCTGGCCTGGCTCCCGTTTTGGAGCTCAGCCGCTTCCGCTTGTTTCTTCAGGTCCAACTTAGGGTTTAGGGCTTATTTAGGGTTAAGGGTTTAGGGTTTAGGGTTTAGGGTTTAGGGTTTGCTGTGATAGGGCGTAGATGCTGTGAAGGTTAGGTCCGCCGACCCTTGGCGGCGTGTTGGATAGGTTTCTGGAGGGAGGTGAAAACCTCCCTTTTTCCCTCCTTACCCCCCCAAAATGCGGGGGGGGGGGGGGGGGGGGGTAATAGGCGGTTTCGCACAGGGCATTTTGGGAATCCCCCCCCCTTCCCCCCCCCCAATCCCCCCCAACCCCCCCCTCCCTTCCCCCCTTCCTCCTTCCTGCAGTAAAACTTAACCTGCACCCTAAACCCTAAGCCCTCCCACCCTTAACCCTAAGCCTGTGGTCGTTGGGCTGTCCTCGGTTTAAGCTTTCGGGGTTTAGGGTTCCGGTTTCGGTTTAGGCTTTACTTTGGGGTTTAGGGTTCGGCTTTAGGGCTGAGGCTTTAGGGTTTAGGCTGTAGGGTTTAGGGTTTCGGCTGTAGGGTTTAGGGTCGGGTTTGGGTTTATGGTTTGGCGCCGGGGCACGCTGCGCTGCTTGAGCCCTGAACAATGCTCCGGCGGGGTCGGCGGCTTGAGCCGGAGGCTCTTAAATTTCGGAACAAGCTCGAAAGCTTCGTGAGGTGCCGAAGAGCAGCTTTGGCCCGATTGTGGAGGGCCATCTAACACTTTTCTCCCACCCCACGCCGTCCAAGGCACCCAAACCTATTCCTTTTAGGGTTTCGGCCTAAACTCAGACAACAGTCCACTTCTCAAAACTTATCCAGTTTCATGATGTTGGTTGAATCCGAGAGTCAAGGGTGCTAGCAAGGTCTCGAAGGTAATATAAAGGCCCCGGGGCCGGCGGTTAAAGAGGCTGCCAGGGGGCAGGGGGGGCAGAGGGGTCAGGGCCAGGGGGGCCAAGGCCAGGGGCAAGACTGATTTTGAGCAACGCTGCGGTGAGGGCTCCGGGACCCCCTAGGGGGTACCCCCCTGGAAGGGTCAGGACACGGTTTGGGGTATTTACTTGTTATAAGGGTGGTGGGCGATACCGACCCCCATGGGTCGGTTTGTGCCATCGAGGTCAAAGGGCTTAAGCGCGGCCCCCCAACGTACTTGGGATGTTCCCCTTTTTACTAACAGTCCTTAATAGGGATGATGCATCCCAAGGTCCCACTTGAAGGTTCATGAATACTAAAAAGTGTTTCAGATTAGGGTTTAGGGTTTAGGGATTGTAAGTATCCCAAGTACGGTGACAATCCATCGGTGCCCTAAGCACTGAGCCCTCTTTGCGATACTAAACCCGAAGCCGGGGACTGCAGAACAGCCGGGGGGAGTTCTGGACAACTTGCGAAGCATCGCAGATCCTTGTACACAACACCAACTCGCATCTGAGACTGCGTTGACTAACTTATAGGGCCAGCCAAGGAAAGAAAACATGCATATGTATATATGTATATATATATATATATGCATCTGAAGATAAATACGCTACGGGATAGAGAATAAAGATACAGCATCGATATAGGCGCGCACACACACATGTGTATATATATATATATATATGCGCGCATCTATACATATATATATATATGTGTGTGTGTGTGTGTAAATATAACTCTATATATATATATGTATGTATACACATATGTTTTGTGGAGGGTTTCATGGATTCGGGGCTTAGTCCGCAAGACAGTGTTGGTGCGATGCAGAAGGCACAAAACCCTGACACCCTCCCTCCCTACACCCTCTAAACCAAGCCCAAAGCCCCCCAAAGCCCTTTTCCATCCGGCCTGCTGCAATCCCTAAGCCTTCACACCGTAACCCCTAACCCCTAAACCCTAAACCCTAAACCCTAACCCTAAACCCCCTAGATAAGAGAGAGCACTCCCCAACCAAGCTCCGACCTCCGCCGAAACCCGGGCGCTCCGCAAGGGTCGCGCAGGCCTCGGAGGCAGCTTTCCGGGTTTATAAAGGATTTCAAAAGAGTCATACTCGGACCCTTCTAAGGATGTGTGTGTACCCCTAAGACGTTCCCTTAATATAGCCTTTGTAATCTTTCAGGGGATCTTGAAAAATTGTCCCCAAACCCCAGGGTACAATAGTAGAGTTTCATGAGGAACTTCAACTAAGAAAACGTAAGCCCTAAGCCCTAAACCAAAATCTAATCCTATAAACTCTGAACCCAAATTCACAAGCTAAAACTTTGGCTTCTCAGCTTCTGACCTTGAGCCCCCCCAAATACACGACTCAGCAGCCTCACAGCCACTTCTTCCCTGGCCACAAGTGAACTCTCAACCACTTCCTATCAGAACCTCCAAAAAAAGGGGTAGGTTCTTAGGCTCTTGGGGTTTCGGCTTGGGTTTAGAACGTCCTGAAAAACAACCCCGAACAAGAAAAAAAGACACCGTCGCGGCGCAGGTCTCGTCGCAGCACACTTGGTCGGTGTTGCCCCGCAGCTTCTTGGCTCCTACTCTCTGTTGAACTTAGTTGTCCAGTGCCTCGGGGAACTAAAAAGTTAACCTTTGGGATTATAAGGGGATTAAGTTCCCCCAAAAAGGTTTAAGGTTGCATACTCTACTACTCAGTGAATTGCGTGGGGGGCGGGGTGGAGTTGTGCCACCCACACCCTTGGGGTTGAAGGGGTTCGGACTCTGCTTCGTTGTTCTGGGTTAAGCATAGCATAATGCGGAATGCTCTCCCCGCTGGTACCGGAATTACCTCTCGGAGACTCTACGGTATCGAGATTCAGGTTGCGCGGGTCTGTGTACTTAGTTTGCCTTGTCTTGTCATTGGGAGTTTGCGTCGTCTGTGTTCTTGAGCTTGCGCTCATGACTTTCAGCAGCTGCCATGGCGAATCGTATCACATGCTCTGCGGCAGAGCCTACAACACAAGTACACCGGACCCAAGACACTCTTCTTCCTGTCAGCGTGCTTCAAGATTCTGTGGGCTGGGAACATACACAGACATGTGGCATCATGGATCATCATGTTAAAGCTGGTGCTGTTAGCGAACTTGAGAAAAGTTACCATTACGAGGACACTACAATTTTTACCATCCAACCCTGCTATGGGTTAACCTTGACTAACCCTAAACCCTAAACCCTAAACCCTAAACTCTAAGCCCTAAACCCTAAACCCTAAACCCCAAACTAAAGGCGAGGCCAGCTGTTTCCCTGGTCCGGTCCTGGTTTCGATCGGAAGCCAGAAGTGCAAACGTGGTACCTCAAGGCAAAGTGCGGGTTCAGGGTTTAGGGTTTAGGGCTCCTTTGGTTTTAACCCTTAACACCTCTGCGTCCACGTGCAGTAGATGTGATGAAGAACACGACAAGTGAGTCGGCAAGAATGATAGGCCTCTCCTCTTGGGGGATCTGGTTACAGACCCCTGGCATCCAAGCCACTCGCAGGTCAGACCCGCACCAGCCGCATCCTTTGTCTCTGTGTCGGTGTGTGTGTGTGTGTGTGTGTGTGTGTGTGTGTGTGGTGTGTGTGTGTGTGTGTGTGTGTGTGTGTGTGTGTGTGTGTGTGTGTGTGTGTGTGTGTGTGTGTGTGTGTGTGTGTGTGTGTGTGTGTGTGTGTGTGTGTGTGTGTGTGTGTGTGTGTGTGTGTGTGTGTGTGTGTGTGTGTGTGTGTGTGTGTGTGTGTGTGTGTGTGGTGTGTGTGTGTGTGTGTGTGTGTGTGTGTGTGTGTGTGTGTGTGTGTGTGTGTGTGTGTGTGTGTGTGTGTGTGTGTGTGTGTGTGTGTGTGTGTGTGTGTGTGTGTGTGTGTGTGTGTGTGTGTGTGTGTGTGTGTGTGTGTGTGTGTGTGTGTGTGTGTGTGTGTGTGTGTGTGTGTGTGTGTGTGTGTGTGTGTGTGTGTGTGTGTGTGTGTGTGTGTGTGTGTGTGTGTGTGTGTGTGTGTGTGTGTGTGTGTGTGTGTGTGTGTGTGTGTGTGTGTGTGTGTGTGTGTGTGTGTGTGTGTGTGTGTGTGTGTGTGTGTGTGTGTGTGTGTGTGTGTGTGTGTGTGTGTGTGTGTGTGCGTGCGTTCGTGCGTGCGTGCGTGCGTGCGTGCGTGTGCGTGCGTGTGTGTGTGTGTGTGTGTGTTTTTTGATATATGGGTTAGGGTTTAGGGTTCGGCTGGTGGTTTTTGTGAGGGATTTGGGCTGTAAATCCCAAACCGTTCTTAAACCCGGAACTGAGCTCCATGCCGGAGGTGCAAGGCGCTCCTCTGAGCTGTAAAACCTAAAGCCTGCACATGCGACATTCTTGCTGAAGTCTGAGCCCTATACGCAGACCACAACCCAACCAAGAAGGCAGGTTTAGGGTTTAGGCTCTCGGGTATTAGAGTTAGGGTTTGGGCTTTTGTGGCCTGCTTCATGGGTTGAAAATTTGGGGCATATAACTGCAGGGTTGAGAACTTGCAGGGTATGACGCCCAAGACCAAGATGGGCGAGCTTGGGGTGCTTTTTTCCTGGGTTTAGGGTTCCGGGTTTAGGGTCAAAAGTTATTGGCATGAGGGTCAGTGAGTGTGGGATCCAGATACTCTTCTCCTGGAAGGCTCGTCATGCAAGAGTGCAGGCATGCTTCAATCGATTCCTCAATTGCTTCCCTGAACCCTACAAGTCGTAAATCCATGGAGACCGAAATCGTGCATTCAGACCGATAGCACTTGTCTGTTCCACAGCATGCCGGTCCAAACCGAGATGGCCTAAACTCCGAACCCTAAACATCAACCCTGATCCGGACCTCCAGTTCTAGACGAGTCTCAAAGATCTGAGCCTCTAACCTCAGCCGCGTAGCGTACAAAAGGGGGGGGGGCCCTACTTTAGGGTTTAGACCTTATAAAGTTAGATCAGGGCTCAGGAAGCCGCACCCACACCCCCCTGCGTGGCATGAGTGTAGTAAGGGTAAAATTACTCTTAGTTGCTAAATTCATAAGCCCCCTCAAAGAGTACGCTTCTAGTTTTGTAGAGATTCTAGTATCCCAAAAGTGTAAAGTTTGCTCGTTCAGCTAGTAAGTACTAGAGGAGGTGATATCATTGCAACAAGCGTGCCAAGCAGGGATTGCATCATCGTTAACATCTTGCCACCAACTTGTAAATGGCCGATAGCCATGCCTATCATTATCAGTAGCACACGGGATGAAACCACACAAGTGACAGGCACACATTGCCGATGCACGTGGGCTTCTCAGGTACCCTACGAAAAAAAAGTCGGCTTGGGGTTTTTGAGGTATCTTGTGTGGCTTAGGGTTTAGGGCTGCATTTAGGGTTTAGGGGGTTAGGGTTTAGTCTTCTGGGCCCGGGGGGGTTAGGGAACTACTTGTTAGGCACACGGTCAGCCGTCACATCGAGGAGGGGCCGATTAGGCCCTGGCGATACGAAGCCCTACATTTACATCGCTGCGCAGCCTCGGGTCTAGGTAACCCTAAGGTTTAGGGTTTACGGTCATAGTTTAGCCCTCTTACAGCACAAGGCTTTCTGGGCATAAGAGGTCGAATTCCGCCTGAAGGCCCAACCTTAGTTTCACGAGTTGCCAAGGAACTCGTCCATGGTGATGCCGCCATCCTTATTCACGTCCAGTGCCCGGAAGGCCTTCGTCAAGGGAACTTCCGGGGTTGATCTCAAGTATGAACCCCCCTAAACCCTAAACCCTTTTGAGCAACCCTAAACCCTAAACCCTAAACCCTAAACCCTAAACCCTAAACCCTAAACCCTAAACCCTAAACCCTAAACCTGGCATCCACAGTTTAGATTTTTTGCGGGGCCCTCTGAGGTTCTGCGTGGCTCAAAACAGGACCCGCACGCAGCCAAGTGGACCCTTGGAACCCCCCCTGAACCTTAAACCCTAAACCCTAAACCCTAAACCCTAAACTTTACCTTAAACACCCTAAACCCTATACCCACAAGAACCCTAACAAACCCAATAAACTACTCCTTTTTGTGCAACAGCATTCGAAGCATCAGCGCAAGGTCGAGCCTCCAAATCAGGCGCCCCGTACACCCTAAACAGCAACCGCCCTAAAACACGATGAACCTACACATCGTGAGAGGCGCAACGCACAAGCCTGTCACACACACACACACACACACGTCACCACCAAATCTCAGCCCACCTGTAGCGTGATGTTCCTCGAAGCAGCCAGGAGCATACTGTTCACCTGCATCCCATGGCCGAGCAAGGCTAGGCTGGGGTCAACCACCCCCACTACGTCTTTGACCATGAAAAAACCTGCACCTACGTTTTGCAGGCTATACTGCAAAACGCAAAAACCGGCACCTATGCTCTTTCAGGCTATTGCTCTAAAATACTCTTATCTCAGATGTTATAAGATGCTCAGGTCACCTACACACACAAGTGCATTTAGGGTTCTGGGTTTAGGGTTTAGGGGTTTAGGGTTTAGGGCTCCCGATGTGGAAACCCCGGCCTTGGCGCCGGAGCATTGGCTGGCCAAGACCAGCAAGGAGACCACCCTGCATGCCTCTCTTGTGTTTAGGGTTTAGGGTTTAGGGTTTAGGGTTTAGGGTTTAGGGGTTGCCTTAGGTTGGGCACTTATAAACCATCTGCAGCAAGCTCCTAAACAAGAGCCTCTCAAGCACCGCGCGGGGGAAGATGTACAGAGTCCAAAACTACCCTGGCTGGGGTCTGGGCCGGGGTTGTGAAATTTTGGAAAGGGCGGCTTCGCAACATTAACCCAAGAGCCTGGTCACCTCAATGTGGCAACCATGGGGAGATTCCGAAGCCCCGCCACTCGAGCCGAACGATACCCCAGGCATTCCGAATCCATCCTGTTGCAGCTGGACTCCTTGCTGCCAGGATTCCGAATCCATCCTAAACCCTAAATCCCAAATCCTAAACCCTAAACCCTAACTGAAAATGAACACCCAGGTGGGAGCGGCTCTTTAACTTCTGGTCGCTGCTGGGTTTCCTCCTAGAATACGAAGCCCTCTACGCCCTGTATGTAAAAGTCCCATAATCCATTGAGAACCCCGAAAAAAACTCTTCCTTGTTAAGTGTAATAGAGGGATTAATACTTTGTTATTCTTCTGGGGTTCTTAAGCAGATAGTAGTAATTTGGAGAGCATCCCCAAATCCACCCACCATGGTGCTGAGGGCGGGTGTTGCGGACGAAACCCTAAACCCTAAACCCGAAACCCTAAACCCTAAACCCTAAACCCTGACCTTACAGGCTCATGCAGGCCAAGGCGCGGGTACCTTCATTGTAGAAGCCTGGCACTGAGGCGATCTTGTGATTTGGAGCGGAAGGGGGGCCCTCGATTTGAAGAGTCCTATATATGTATATATCCTATATATCCTATATATCCTATATATCCTATATATCCTTTTTATCCTGTATATCCTATATATATATATATGTTCAAAACCCGAGGTACTTGTGAGGTTGAACTGCTCGGGTCCTCCTAAGCCCTACGAACCCTCAGCCCCTCCTGAAAATCAGCACCGTGCCCCAAGGAGCTGCGAGGAGGGAGCTCCTCCACAGCCAACTGTCGCGTCGAGGCCGAGCCCAAACCCCCCCCCCCTCCCCTAGGGTTTAGGGTTTAGGGTTGAGGGTTTAGGGTTTAGGGTTTAGGGTTTAGGGTTTAGTGTCTCTCTCTCTGGCTCTCTCTGCCCTACAAAACCCCAAGCACACAAAACCCTGCCTAAGGAAAACCTACGTCATAGACTGACCTAGGAGTCGCCACGACATCCGGCAGGGTCGACTCCCTACTTAGGAGTTTAGCTTCCCTAAACCCTACAGTACTGTCTGGGCTGCCGCAGCCTTTGACCCTCCGGGACTTGTTGGACTTTGCACCCGAGGGAACCAAACTATTCCGGCCCCTCTGCCTGGAGATTGCTTGTGGAAGCTCCCAAGCCAGTCGAAATCTCAGAAAATCGCAACCATCGCCTACATCTGATCGATCTACAGGACCATCTACACGTTCTCATTAGCTACTAGCTTAAGAACCCCAAAAGAATAAAACACAATAGTAGTCCCTATATTACCCTTAATAAGGAAGAATATGTTTTATTCCTTCGGGGTTCTTCAGCAATTAGTAGTTAGTCATTCGTTCCGCTCTTCGCACCTGGCCTCACAGTGCCGGCGCCCGGTTCTGCGCCATGCAACAAGGCTGCGGAGGGGGTGCAGCGTCTGTTGGGGTCGGGCTGGAAACTTCCGAGCCTCTGAGCCACGCAGCAAATTGTTTTTCATACAGCTGGGGGCCCTACAGCAGGGGCTGACGTCAATTTCGAGGCTGCTTCGCAAACCTTCAGTGCTGAAGGGGGGATCACAAACCGTGAGTTGTACATTGCTTGCAACTGAAAGCCTGGTTGATTGAGATACCGGTAATTACCACGGCACTTTGTAACCCGACTGAAATCCCCCTGCTGAAGATGTTGGGAACGATGAAGTGCTGCCCCATGTAGCTGTGTGTTATAGTACGTGTTTAGGCTTCAGTATAGGGTTTAGGTCTTAGGGGCTCACTGTGAGAAAGACTGATCCCAATTGCTTTTAACGCCGTGGACCTGGACAAGGAACAATATGTTTCATCGCGGGTTGCAGGTTTAAAGGTGGGCATTTCTAGGGCTTGAAGTTGATCGTAGAAGGGTCGAAATCCTGGGACCCTCAACCCAAACCCTAAACCGCTGAAATCCTCCGTTCGCCCGCCGGAAACCCTATAAACCCGATAAACCCCATAAACCCTATCAACCCTATAAACCCTGTAAACCCTATAAACCCTATAAACCCTATAAACCCTATAAACCCTAAACCCCTGCCTGCTTTCCGCTTGCTCCCAGGGCGGGGGCAGCTCAGCTCGCAACGCGTGGCCCGTGCGAGGTCTGTCGACCGACGTTGGGGGGCTTCAAGTCTTGGGCGGAACACTTTTCCGAGCCCTAAACCCTAAACTGTATATATATATATATACATATGTGTGCACACACTCATTGAACTCTCACTCTCTCTCTCTCTCTCTCTTTCTCTCTCTCTCTCTCTCTCTATATATATATATACATATACCAGTGTGCCATAATGAATATATATATATATATACATATGTATATCTATATATATATATATATGTATATCTCTTTCTCACACCTCTATACACATAGTTTTGAACTTACTCTGAGTTTTAGGTTTTAGGTTTTAGGGTCGTGAGCTATTCCACATGTCAATGTTCCATGTTGAACAACTCACCTCAGGTGGCCCTTCAGACTGTTTAGGGTTTAGGGTTTAGGGTTTAGGGTTTAGGGTTTAGGGTTTATGGTTTAGGTATCTCTTGACCCCAATTCGGGCAGATGTAGCCTGGCCATCTCCAGAGTCTACCAAGTTGAAGGTTCTAGCCCTAAACCCTAAACCCTAAACCCTAAACCCTAAACCCTAAACCCTAAACCCTAAACCCTAAACCCTAAACCCTAAACCCTAAACCCTAAACCCTAAACCCTAAACCCTACCTAACCCTTTCTTGAGCCCAGGACTTTGACTAAACCCCCCTAAACCAAGAATCAGCCCCGGCCTTGAGACCGGCGAGCCCTGATGGCCCCTTTGCCGCTCCGCCTCCTGCAAGGCACTGACGCGGATTTCGGGCTGCCCGGGTTTTGGGGGTTTAGGGTTTAGGGTTTAGGGTTTAGGGTTTAGGGTTTAGGGTTTCGGGTTTAGGGTTTAGGGTTACAGGGTTTAAGGGGTTTAAGGGGTTTGAGGGTTTATGGGCTTTAGAGGCAAGGCCCTGAGCGGATTTCGGGTTTAAGGGTTTGAGGGTTTAAGGGGTTTAAGGGTTTGAGGGGCTAGGGATTTAAGGGCTTAAGGGGCTAGGGGGTTAAGGGTTTAAAGGGTTAGGGGGTTAAGGGTTTTAAGGGTTAAGATTTTCAGGGTTAAGGGTAGGGCTAAGGGCTCCTATACGTAGTACCAGAATTTAATTCTGGCAATAATCCCCTACAACCAACCCCAGGAACGACGTAGGAGACTTCCGGTGTATATAGACGTGGAGCATTTGGAGAGGGCGTATCGAGCTGTCATTCTTCAGGGAAGCCCAAAAACTGCCCCTCTAGGGCGGAAGGGCCAAGGCGCGGTTTACGATGCTAGAGTCTTCGTCGAATCTGGGGTGGCGTGCTGCATGGCCGCGGGGAGGAACCCTCCCCTTTTCCCCTCCCTTACACCCAGAAAATTTCTCCTTCATAAACATGCTGCCCCCCTCCTGAGGGTGTTCCAGGAAGTTTTCCTTCATAGAATGCATTTTGGAGGGTTTTAGTTGGTGTTGGGCTTTCTCTGCTGCGGACCTTGGCTCTGTGGGGACCTCCTGCAGATTTGCTGGGAATTGCTGGGGATGACGTAGATGTCCCGCCACTGTCCCCACCACCATCCTTGGCAGCTTCCGGCAGGCTTTTCGTGGTCCTTCCTGATATGCCTCAGGATCGAGACTTGCCTGCTCCCGGAAGGTTCTTCAAGTATGTTCAGAAATGCCCAAGGTACAGGAGCTCTGCGCTAAACCCTAAACCCTAAACCCTAAACCCTAAACCCTAAACCCTAAACCCTAAACCCTAAACCCTAAACCCTAAACCGTAAGGTTTTTTGGGGGGGCCTTTTGCCTCGGCCCTATGGTCCCCAACGCCGTAGGCGCGAAGCTTTAGCGGCGCAGGGTGGCAGATAGGCCGCCAAGATCCAATTCCAGAAGTGCCAACTGCAGGGCCTCCTTGTCTCAGTGCATTCATGCGATTCTTGAGGGATAGACGGCGCCATGAGATCACTCCAGATATCCCTATTGTTTGATAAACCCTAAACCCTAAACCCTAAACCCTAAACCCTAAACCCTAAACCCTAAACCCGCCTAAACCCTAAACCCTAAACCCTAAACCCTAAACCCTAAACCCTTCCCCGAAACGAAAGAAAAAAGAGAGGCCTCGACAAGCTTCTCCAGGTCGCCTCCGAGGCTGGCGAGTTGAGGACTTCAAGACATCCCTTCCTAAACCTAAGGTTTAGGGTTTAGGGTTTAGGGTTTAGGGTTTAGGGTTTAGGGTTTAGGGTTTAGGGTTTAGGGTTTTTAAGGGCTTAGGGTTTCGGCTTTAGAGTTTAGAGTTTAGGGCTAGGCGGGGCCATAAGGGACCCATGGTTTTAGAGTTCCTTTACTCTCCCTCCGCGAAAACACCGTAAATGCCCGCAAAACCCTGCAACCCCTCATGAGCTACTGCTCGTGCAAAACCGACAGAGTCATGACATGCAGAAACGTCCTCCTTCCACAGTGCAACCATGCACTAATCATGACCGCTGGGCTCTAGGGCTTAGGGTTTAGGGGGGTTAGATGCTCCCCTGTATACTAACAGACCTTAGTAGGGATCATAATAGGTACGTAGGTACTACAATCCCTGTTAAGGACTCCTAGTCTCAGGGGGAACATCCCACTTCGTAAGGTTTGACGTGCTCGCTCTAGGGTTTGGACGTACTGCTGTAGGGTCTAAGGGCTACGGGTTACCCCTTCTGGCCTCTTTCCACCACGTTGCCTGGGTGAGAAGGACCACAATTCGCTTAAGATGCTTCTACCAGCAACTCTTCGTGTGGACACTCGTGGACACTGACACTGGACTTTACTTGTGGGGTCCTTACCAGACTGCCCAAGACCACACCTGCGCCATGACAATCATAGACCCGAAGCGGTTTAGGGTTTAGGGTTTAGGGTTTAGGGTTTAGGGTTTAGGGTTTAGGGTTTAGGGTTTAGGACAGAAAAAAATGACCGTCCAAAACTCTAAGCCCAATTAGCCCTTGCCTAAGGAACCTAATCATTACTCATGTAGCTCACCTGCAAGAATACGACGAGCACCAAAAAACGTTGCTTTTCGGATCTTACAAGCAAAACCCAAACGCACATCATCATGCTTTTTCAGCCCGACCAGATGTCGAATCCAAGAGGCTGCTGGGTTAAGAGCTTTCCATGAAACTCTATCTTTGGGGTTTCGAGATTCAGGGCTGAGGGCCCGTCCCAAAGTTCACACTACATCCCAAACTTCTGACCTCCTGAAGCGGGAGCCCGGTAAATCCTAAACTCCTATACAAGGGCCCAAGCCTGCGATCCCTGAACCTCTAAGCCCTAAGTCCTGTGTTGAACCACCCTTTTTGAACCAGTGTTGCCCTTAGCCGTATAAACCGTACACGCCAAACCCCAAACCCTACTTAAACCCTGAACCCGAACCCCTAAACCCTACACCGTAACCCCCCCCAACCAAACATCAAACGTCGCCGCGAGCTAAGCCCTCGACGCAAGGATAGACCCCTGACGCCCCAAAGCGGCCAAAGCCAACAATGCTCGGGGCTTCAAGGGTCTGGGCGCCTCAAGTTAGGAGTTTAGGGCTTAAGGCTTAGGGCTTAGGGCTTAGGGCTTAGGGCTTAGGTTTCGAGTTGATAAAGGGTTTAGGATGGATGGTTCCACCTTCAAGCTCTGCAAGCTCTGCGACTCGGTTTTTTTTGCCTTCAGACTGATCCGGCTGTTGGGTTTGCGTAGGCCCCTCCGCCTGTGCTTGTTGCAGACTGGGCCAATTTCGAGCTGGATCACCGGAAATCCCTGGAGCACCCCCGAATCCCCTTGCTTTTGGGGGCTTCGAAGAAAGTGGCGAGACAAGAGCTTGTTGTTGAGTTTGCCATAGACCTGTTGTCGCATCTAGCCTGCAACGCATGCGCCAGGAAACCGGCTACCGGCGAGCGACTGGGAATACATGGACTCAAAACCCTTTCTTCCTTGACCTTCGAGTTGTTTCGTGCTTTAAGCCCAAACCCTTTCGGATAAACCCGGAAGAGACCGCCAAAAAAAAAGGTAAGGGAGGGAGAGAAGGAGAAACCCTGATCCCAAAACCCAAAAAACCCAATAAACCCTATAAACCCTCTAAACCCTCTAAACCCTCTAAACCCTAGAAACCCTAGAAACCCTAGAAACCCTAGAAACCCTAGAAACCCTAGAAACCCTAGAAACCCTATAAACCCTAGAAACCCTATAAACCCTATAAACCCTATACACCCTATAAACCCTATAAACCCCAGAAAACCCTATAAACCCTATAAACCCCACAAACCCTAAACTCACATTGGAGACACGCAGGTGCCCAGGCGTTTCTGGTGCAGCCCCCCCGAATTGTCGTGTGCTCCAAGCGGCTTTTTCGTCTGCACTTTGTTTAGGGTTTAGGGTTCAGGGTTTAGGGTTTAGGGTTTGGGGGTTTAGGGTTTAGGGTTTGGGGTTTAGGGTTTGGGTTTAGGGCTTCTGCACTTTGAAGGAATCGCAAGGGTCTGGGATAAGGCCGCGGGGCTTATAGAGCTACCTGAAGGACTCAAAACCTGCTTTCCTGTAGGTTTCCTGAGAATCCCATAAAGGGCGTTGTAATAATAACCTACAAAAAGCAGGTTATGCGATTTTAAGGTATATATTATATATTCCTATAAAGGGCGTTATAATAATAATAACCTACAAAAATCAGGTTATGCGATTTTAAGGTATATATTCCCTCACGAAAGTGAGCGGGCACCAAACGAGTTGCCAGATAGCCAGTGCTACCAATCACAAGGGCGTGGCAGCTCAGGTTTTTTCTGTGACCCCACGTGTCGCACAAGCTCCCGAACTACCTTTCTAAGGCACGTATCTCGACAAGTTTTTGGGCGCGCCAGGCACCAAACTGCCTCCTTCCTCTTCTAGGTTGCCCAGTAACCTAGGATTTAAAAGGGTGCCCTTTTTTGATTAAAGGGGTTTATAGGGGAACCTAGAGCCCCCCAAAAGGGAATAAGGGCACTGCTGGGCATCCTAGCCTCCACTTTGAACGAGAAGAACGTCGGAAGCCGCCGGTATGGGAATTGGAGCCCACGGTCCAGCCACGACCTGCTACTGGCGCAAAACTCCGACACGTGAGCTTTGAACCCTACAGCCGAAGAAATGCAGCTCTGCGCACGAGCGCGGGGGTTCAGAAAAGACTCTGAACTAGCCCAAAATTTCCGCAAGGAGGTGCGGAGCCTCTGACAGTCCAGCCTTCGTCGAACAGCCCACTTCACCACTGAAACCAGATGTTCGTGCCGCCCGAGAGATGTGCTCGAGGGGCCACCTTCATGAACCCTAAACCCTAAACCCGCAGCTCCAGACGCCGTCCCAATCAGCTTGGGGAGCAACGATGAGTGGCTGGATGCCAATATACCTTATAACCATACAAGTCCCTAAGAAGGGGACCCCCTAAAACCCAAGCCCTAAGCCCTACACCCTCCGTAGGAACCCCAAGAAGCCCAAGCCAAATGCACCCTTTGAACCCCCGGGCGGCTTGGCTTTTACTGCGCTAGGGTTTCTTGGATCCCATATCGATAGCCCCATGTTAAAATACGACCAAAGAGTTCGTGCCCAGTATCAACAAACAGCCATGGAAAAATCAAGCCCAAACTCGGGTAGTTGCATGTTTGGGAGATCAAGCGCCAAGGCCCTTAGCCTGTTGCACAAAAAGCGAGACCCTACAAACACCCAACAGCATGAGCGGACGGAGGCGTACCGAGAAACTACGAGGCCCTGCTGAGATGTCTTGCAGCCCAGGGGCCAAGCCTTTGCAAGAAGATGGGCTTAGGGTTCGGGCTCCAGTTTATTGTTGGGATGTGTTGGGGCTTAGGGTTTCTGGAGCAGGCTTTAGGGTTTGGGGATGGAGGGTTTTAGGGCTTTGAACAGTCAGGTTTTGGCCCTTCTGGTCTTTTGTGTGCCTTGGAGAAGCAAAGGCTTACGGGAAGTTCTCACGATTCGGGCTGCCCCGGTTGACAGCTACAGCAGAGCGCAGTGCAAGCAGCAGTTGGCTATGCGGGAGAAACAGCGCAAGGACCCAGAACCATCTTCAAACAATGGTCGGACTGGTGCCGCCTGCGGCGCAAGATTTGATCTGCCACCACATTCCCAGAACCTGAACCTCTGGTCCAACAGTGTGCCCTAAACCCTAAACCCTAAACCCTAAACCCTAAACCCTAAACCCTAAACCCTAAACCCTAAACCCTAAACCCTAAACCCTAAACCCTAAACCCTAAACCCTAAACCCTAAACCCAAACCTATCTCTTCCCCTTTTTGTTGCATGTAAGCCTGCGAGCCGCCAGGGAAGTGGAGGCAGTTGGAGGGAAGGTTGGCACGAGAAGTACGGGCCGTTTCCTTGTGGCATACCGGGCTTCTGGCCGGGATGTGATATATGCTTCTTCTTCTTCTGCTCAGCGAAGAGGCCCCCCGAAGAGGACCCCGGCCACGCTGGCGTGTGATATATGCTCTCTCTCTCTCTCTCTCTGTCTCTCTCTCTCTCTCTGTCTCTCCGTCTCTCCGTCTCTCTGTCTCTCTGTCTCTCTGATCAACCGAACAACACCCAGGGACCCACGAGGGGAGAGGGGGGAAGTGCGAGTTTCCTAGGATGGACTGAAATGCAGTGCGGTGAGGCTTCGCTCCCCCGAATTGTTTTCGGTATCTCTCTCTTGTCGGTCTGGCTGTCTCTCCGCTGGAGTTGGAGCGTCTTTGAGTGCGTGTGCGTGGGCGCATGCACGCATTCGTTAGATCTTGGTGCGAAAATGTGCGTGTCCGCACGGTTGGACATAGACCGTCTCGTCATGTGCCACAAAGAAACAGGACATCAGTACTATAGGGGTCGGAACAATTGCTAGTGGTATTTACCCCCCTGCAAAACCTTCAGGCCCCTACTATCCTAAACATTAAACCCTAAACCCTAAACCCCTATTCTGATTATTCAGGCCCCCATAGTAGGGCACTGCTGCTCAGCCAGTTCGCCGCACGGGGCCAAAGCACCACTAGCAGCTCAGCAGGCGCAGTCTCACAAAGCACTTTGGGCCTAAGAACCGTTCGCCCTGCAGCTCCGGCAGGGTCCCGCTGTGATAGCTTTTTGGGGTTTGGGGTTTTTGGGTTTAGGTTTAGGGATACATTGGGCTGGTTTGGAGTATATAGGGTGTTTTTATAGACACCGTAAGACCCTTATGTGGGTCATTTTCGAGGTGCCCCACCTCCAAAGCCAGTTAAAACCGAACCCTTCTGAACACCTTCTAACTCTTGCGCCTGGGTGGAGGTGGAGGGTGTGCAGTGTGAACACACCGGGTGTCAACTCCCGTGTCAATGGTGTAAAGTTCACAGTTTCGGGTCACGTGCTGCAGGGCTTCTCAAGAGGGGTCCTTCGATCTCGGCCGGCTTTCAGCTGAGTCCCTCCACTCTGCAAGGCTCGGCACGGCGGATTCAAGGCCAGAACAGGATTTCGGGAGGCTTTGTCAGAGGCCTCAGAGGCGAAAACCCGAAGTTCCACCCCAAACAAACCCTCTGCGCTCCTAGAAACCCGACCCCTGAACCCTGAACCCCTGAACCCCTGAACCCCTGAACCCTGAACCCTGAACCCTGAACCCTAAACCCTAAACCCTAAACCCCTGAACCCTGAAGTCGCTGGGCAAAGCCCCCAAGGATCCCGAAGCTGGTCGCACGGAGCAGAATCCTCAGAATCGCTACCCATGATCCCAGGCCCTCAGGTGCTGGCAACTTCTTACACCACAAACGCACTTAGGGTTTAGGGTTTAGGGTTCAGGGTGCAGCGGGTTGGCGATTTGCGAGTGGACTTGCGCTTGAGTTTGGGCCACCACCTACCTGCGGCATCCTGATACCTGGTTTAGGGTAGGGTTTCTGCACCTGTCTGAACCCTGAACCCAAAGCCTTAAACCCTAATGTTACCAATGCCTGAGAGTCTCGGGTTCTCAAAACCATTTACTTTCACAGGCTTTCTTGGCTGACAAACAGCCGTAAAGAAAGTTGAAAATCTATCTGTGCATTCAACTACGTAGAAATTGCGTGCTTGTGCAACACAAACATGTAGTTACATGACGTGTGCATAGTTATATGTCGTGTGCATACTTTCTATGTATACATATGTATATATATATATATATATTGGTTGATCAACGAAACTGTTCCCCAAAATCACCCGAGTTCAAAAACAACAACGACGTTGAATGTGTTGCATGTGTTCTGGTTCGTCAGCCCCCCACCCGAAAATCAAATAGCCCCACTGTAGTACATCTAGGTCATGTGGTGCAAATGTACTGTTCCGAGGTCAGGGGAAGTAACAGTACGGGGCTCTCACTCCCGATGCCCCCAACAAGGCCCAGAATCCAGCCCAAAACGCTAAATATTCCCACTTTTCTTTTTGTCGCGGTGGCGGGTGGAGGGGGCGGGGGGGAGTTTTCGAACCGCTTGAACTATTTCAGTTTTAGGGGGCGCAGCCAGATCAGCTAGCCAACACCTCGACGGCCCACCCTAAACCCTGAGCCCGAAACCCCACCCCTAAACCCAAATCCCCAAACGGGCTGTCCCATGTTGTCCCGGCTTCCACCGTAGGATTGGGGCTGCCTTCGACCGGCATTCTACTCAGCATTGCAAGAATCCTTTGCGACCCTAAACCCTAAACCCTTTTTCCCTAACCCCTTGCGAAACCTACAAGGGCCTAACTTACTTCTCCAATAACCAAGGGGAAAAAAGGTTAAACTTTAATATTTCTACTAAATAAGGAAACCCAAAAAGTTTAAAGTTCACCTAAAGGCCTGATGATCAAAGATAACAGCGCGGGGCTCAAAACTCTGCCTGAGCCGTTGGGTTCAAACTCGCGTTCAGCAGGGCATTGGAGAGAGCCACTCGGAGGTTCATGGGTAGTTCTAAGTGGGGAGATTTGTAGGGTAACGGTAATATATAGCTGGCTATCACCCTATTTCGGGTACGTATAACCCTAAGTATAACTACCCAAGAGCCTCCAAGTATTTCACATACTAGAGGGTATAGATGCCTGTTGAACTAGAATGAGTTCTGGGGTCTACAGAAGGGGCACTAATGTGGTCTCCTGTTTAGTGTGGTCCCCTCCAATAATGAAAAGTTTTTCAAAAAACTATTCAGGGGACAAAAATTCGGTTGCCCCCCTCCAATAATGAAAAGTTTTTCGGTCATGGGTTTCGGAAGAGGAGAGGGAAGAGGAGCGAAGAGGAAATGAAGAGGAGCCGGTGGGGGGGGGCCCGGGGCCGAAAATTAGTTTGGGGGGGCCCCTTTTTTTTGGACATTATTGCGGGGGTGGATTTAGTTTGGGGGGGGGGGGGGGGGGGGGCCCACACTAATCAGGAGACCACAACACCCTAGCCCCGAGAGCCTTGGCAAAAAAATGCGGCTGCAAGGCTCTGTGTACTGAATGCTAACTATATTCATGTAATGGACCGGCAAATGATAGATTGTTACATTGTATGATTGTAAGAAATAGGCTCTTTATATTGCTAGGGTGCTTTGGCCACTCTAAAAGTCTAGGAGTTTAGACTCTCACGCACACACAGGCCGAGGCTCTTGGTCGGGGTTTAGGGGGCGCAGGGTGCTGGTAGAGTAGCCGAGCACACCCCCTGCCAAGCCTTCCAGAACTATGGGCTCGGGAGTATAATCACAAGAAAAGGCCAATATTTTTCCGGGCAACTACCAGGGACCCGGGAATAAGAAGCCATAATAAAAAAGGTATACTGCCCAAGAGCCCATAGATTCATTACTAAGTCCCAAACCCAAAGTGGCTCTCGCCGATGACCCAGGCACACAAAAGGCCCATGGTCGTCGCACCCTTGCGGACGTTAGCGTCCCTGGCCCCTACACACGCATCCTACAACTTCCGCTCGAGTCCCTGCAAATTTTTGGGCATTTCCCAATACATGGCTGTTGCGAGCTCGGAAACCAAGTCGTTGGGTAAGACCTGATTTAGATGCAGGATGGGACGAACGGTGACATCACTTGCTCGCGTGAAGTAATTACTATCAGGTGTGCCACATCCCTCAAGCTCAACCCATGGTCGGAAGCTGCATGTGGCATCTCAGGCGGGGTATGCTGTGATCTCCGGCGCTGGATCGAGAGCTTTGCCACCTTGAACATCCAAAAACTGAAGTCCTTCAAGCCCAAACCCTAAACCCTAAACCCTAAACCCTAAACCCTAAACCCTAAACCCTAAACCCTAAACCTGTCGATCAGGTCATGGACTCGTGGCTTTGCAGCACTCAGCAGACCCGAATCGCGATTCAAGTGCCAGGCCTGCAACACAGTGGCCACATGACCCCTCAACCCTAGAATTTGGGTTTTGGGTTTAGGGTTTAGGGTTTAGAACTGAAAAACAAGGCCGGGATCGAAACCCAGAAGACAACCCTTTGACTCCCTGAACACAGATTGTCCCGTGTGATGCTAGCGACATATGTTCCTGCAGACGGTCTCGAATCTGAACACCAAGCCGACCGGTCTCCACTCTCAATCCGTTACGTCGTAGTACTTCGGCGCAGTCGTTCACTTCAAAGGGCGCCGGGGTCAGCAGCGAAGTTGGCGTTCAAGGTTTGCTCGTTTCTTTGATCACTGCTTTAAGTGTGTCGACTTGGTTGTACACAAGTGCTTAAATTTCAGGGGCCCGAAAGTCGTATCGTTGCCTAAAGCGCCCTAAGCCACAAATCCTACACGCCCCAAAGCACCTGCAAGAAGTCTCGTTTCTATCCTGCCAAGTTCTTAGAGAGAGCCCAACACCCCACTTGAGCTAAAGAGTCTAAAGCTGGAGAAGGCGCCCTGTGCGGGAACCCATCCCAGAACACCCTCTACCTCCCATTCTGGGAAATTAAGACTTTCAAAAGTGTCCAAAGGTCAGGGTAGAGCAGTTTAAAGGGCTTTGGCTTATCTGTTTCTTGTTTCTGCCATGCCTGCAGTGTGCCTCCGTCAGTTCAGTGCCTGCCCTTGGAGGTCATGGGTAGCATTTATATGTAGGGTTCTACGTAGGGTAACCATGATTATGACCGCCTCTAGGGTTTATGGTCTAGGGTTTAGGGTTTAGGGGTAAGGCACTTGTAACCCCACTTAAAAGTACCCAAAAACCTTCAAGTTGAAGTAGGGTTCAGCGTTCAGGGAGTTGGTGCTGGTGTTACTTTTGGATCGAGGGAGTCATACTCGGACCCCCAAGGATGGACGCCTTATATGGCCCTTCTGTTCCCTGAGATCTTTTTACAAGGAGTCCCCAACCCTAAACCCTAAACCCTAAACCCTAAACCCTAAACCCTAAACTTAAGGGGTCCAAGGTAGAATCCCATGAAGTAGGTGCTGGTGTTGCTTTTGGAGGGCCTACGGAACCGGCCCCTCCCTTCCTCCCCTGCTGACCCCTCCGTGGGTGGCGTGCGCAGTGGACCCTTTTCTGCGAACCCGCGACCACCCGAATTTTGGGGCGTTGAATTAGCGTAGGGTTTTGGGGGAGGGGGGACACCGTTCTAGCATACTGATATAGGGACTTTAAGGGAAGACTATTTGTCATTCTTCCGACCTCCTTAGTAGGCTTTAACTCACCCTCCCCTTCTCCTTGTTGGTTTAACAAATAGGTATGTATCTATTGGGACCCTATTCGTTTGATTATGATTCCTAGTCATTTTCATACTATTTAATACGATTCCTATTCTTTTTCAATAGGATTCTGAGCATTTCTTTGAAAATTCATGAGACTTCTCTCTGAAAATGAATGGGAGTTATATTCAATATTGTTGGGGGGGGGGTTGCGGGCTGAGTTTGCCCGAAGTGGGAGAACCTTGGTAAGGGGGCGGGGGGGGAGGGAACCCTAAATCTCGCCTTCCTAAGGGTCTAGGGCTTAGGGCTTAAGGGTTAGGGTTTAGGGTTTAGGGTTTTTAAACCTCTAAACCTAGGTCCACTGGTGGAACAAGCTGTGTGTGGTGTGCTAGACGGTCCAGGCTGCGTCTGCGACCCCGTAAACGCTCTAGCCTGAAATGCGTTTGAGTCCCGGACTACGCTGCTGATAGCTCACCCGTACCAACACCTCCTCTGTTTTCTAAGTCGAAGGACAATCTAAAACACCCTAAACCCTAAACCCTAAACCCAGTATTATACATAACCTGTAGTTAAAGCCTAAGCCTGGGCTGGAAACTCCGAACTCCTCCCCAAACTTCCGGATGCTCTCGTAGACCAAAGTGTAGACCGCCCGCACACGGAGCTGTTACCAGGGCTTTGCCCAAGGCTTCCGCTGTGGAAAAAAATGGGTAGGTCGTGCCGTGCTTGTGGGTTTAGGCTTTAAGCTTTAAGGGCTAGGGGTCTTTTGGCTGCTTTTGCCCTAAACCCAAAAACCCTGACTAAGTCAAGTTTTATTATTGTGGAAATCCCAGTAAACCCTTTTTGCAACAGGCCTCGTGATGCAGCAGCCCGGTAACAGCAAACCACTCACAATACCCAGTAAACCCTAAACCCTCAACCCGGTTGTAGGATTGCAGTCTGCATTCCTGTGTGAAGTGCTGTTGGAGGGGGGGGATGCAAGGAGTCCTGCCGTATAGGGTTTAAGGTCTAGGCTTTAAACTTTAGGGCTTCCCTGGCACGCCTTACCCAAACTCCAGCTCTCTCTTGCGAGCTGTTGCAAACTGGCGCGCCCCTAGTTTGTGGCCACTCGATGGGCCCTCCAAGCCGAAGACCCAAAAAGAAACTAGGTGTACGGGGTTGAGGCCGAGGGTTTAGGTTTTAAGGTTTAGTCCGTAGGACCCGCAACAGATGTTCGCGGATTCTCCCTTGGCTTTGCAATCAGCGCAAAAAACAATGCCCCTAAGCCCTCTTTTGCATCCAGACGCCTCGGGGGTGTTGCCAGAAACCCTAAACCCTAAACCCTAGGATAGGATAGTGCAGTGCAGGGTGCGACCTGATGCGCTCCCTGGTCATGCATGGGTCGCAAGCTGCTTGCGAGCCCAATACGACCGTTTAACTCAGAGCATATCGGGCCCTTGGCTAGTTTTGTGGTTCAGCTGCATCGGAAGCCTGAACCTGTGACGACCCACTTCGCCGACAGAAGAAAACCTTGTGCCAACTCCAAAGCACTCATTCATGAAAAGCCCGTGAGCAAGTTCAAGCAGAAACAACCTGCAATGCCCTTTTTGTCGTTGAAGGAGACCGCAAAGGTGGCACGCCAGTGGCAACCCCATGCACGCACTGCTGTGCTTTGCAGTGCCATGAGCGATGATTGGCTGGACACGGCTGAGGCTTTCAGGGCGTTGTGTGACCTAAGCTTCTCGAGCTGAAAACGTGTGGGTTAAAGGTGGAGTGGATTCAGCGCTTTAAATTATAGTCTTGCCGCCCAAGGCTCCTCTTTCAAGCTGTCTGAGGCCCCAGATAACCCCATCACGAGAATGTCAACTGCCGCAGATACCATACCCATGACCAATCCACAAGGGTGTAATGCCCTTTGTTGATAGGGTCAGCTACCCTAAACCCCTAAACCCTAAACCGCGGAGCGCCGGGCGGCCTCTGGTCTCACAATCGGAAGACTTTTTGGTTGCCAGTGGTCTCTTGGCAGTTTGACCTAAGCTCTAAAGCCCGACCGAAGCCCTCATCCTTCTGCTACGAAGGTTCGAGGATGCCGAGGATTCGCCCCAGCCGATGGGTCCAGCAGGTGTCCGAGAGAGACAGCCCAGAGCACATGTCCGAGACTTGTCAAAGGTTCGCAGGCACGTGCAGGATTGTCCAATTCGTGGAGCTTGACGAGACAACAAGCAGGATATGCCACCCAGGGGCAGCTGGCCCCTCCGAACCCTTCAACGCTAAGCCCCGACCTACACTTGCTGTGGCTGGATTCTGATATTTCCCCAGGCCCGAAAGCCAAATCCCCAACATCACATTATGAGCCTGGACGTTTAGGTTTCCACTTGAATGGCTGCTGCTGCTGCTACAGACTACGGGATGCTTCTAAACCCGTTCTTGCGGTTTCGGGCTTAGGGTTGATAAACAGTTCTTGTTAGAACCCACACTGATGCCGAGGACGTTAGACAACCCTGAACATTCCACTCCAATGTCCTATTCTGAGACGCAAGAAACGAAGCCCCAGCTGGGTTGAAGTCTAGGAACTCGCCCCTGAACTCCAGCCAAGTTGGCTCTACCGTTTCCTTTGAAGGCAAAGGGTTGAGGGCTTCAGGTTTTTCTGTGCTTTGGGTTTATAGGGGCTTGCGGTTCATTTAGGGTTTAGTAGGGTGTCCCGCAGGAGGGTTGAGCCCGTGCAGAATCCAGCTTACCGAGTTAAGCTCCTTCTGTTTGGCTCCTAGACATTCGTAAACATCCTACCCCTGAAGCCCCAGACGCAAACACACGAACCCCTTTGCCCAGTGACCCGATCAATTCTTAAGAAACAAAAGTCCCACATCCCGACAACCTACATGAGCCCTAAGCCCTAAGTCCATGGACCCTGTGCGACTAATCCTGTTGCATTCGGAACCCCTAACCCCTAACCCCTAACCCCTAACCCCTAAACCCTAAACCCTAAACCCTAAACCCTAAACCCTAGGGCCTGCTGACCCCCAAAGCATCCCATCCCCTAAAGGACATCAACCCCGCCCGATTCCCGTCGCGCTCCACCAGCCCTCGGACTGAGGTAAGTGCAAGGCAAAAAAGGTTTAGGGTTTAGGGCTTAGGGTTTAGGGCTTAGGGCTTAGGGTTTAGGGTCTAGGGCTTAGGGTTTAGGGTGGGGACGTTCCCGGAAGCCCATAGGAAATGCCAAGGAAGCTACTGAATTCAGGGCTTAGGGAACCTGATGTGTGTGTGTGTGCCCATCTTCGGGTAGTTACTGGGCACCTAAGTGACCCGACAACCAACCCAAACTCCTTTGACAACTGGACTAGTTGGATGTTGCCATGCGGGTTTAGTGGGTCTAAGGACCAACAACGGGGATGGAATTTGCGTCTCTCAACGCACAGCACATGAACAGAGGAGCAGTTGCTACTGACCGCACGTACAACCCCGAACCCGAGACCCGAAACCCCAGGGCTCGAGCTGGACCAAACCTACCCCCCTCCACGTGACGAGGTGCTGGAAGTCGAGCTACATGATGGATGGTTGAGGGTTTAGGTGTTTTGGTCTGGTATACTATACGATATAGGGCACCCAGAACAGGCCATAGCTTGGGTGAACCACGCCCGGGCCCGAACCCCGAAGCCCTGAGCACTAAACACCACCATGTCTTAAAACTGTGTGCCATTGGCTCGACGTGTTACAGTCTAAACCGTAGTGAAAGTTACCCGACCCCAGTTTAGTCTCCCGAATTGCTGCAACCTGAGGGTTTAAGGTTTGGGGAGTTTAGGTTTAGGTTTGGGGTTTAGGGTTTAGGTTTGGGGGTTAGGGGTGCAGGGCTTAAAAGGCCAGGGTTTAGGGCTTACGACTTTGGGAACCCTGTGAGGGTTTAGGGTTTAGGGTTTAGGGTTTAGGGTTTAGGGTTTAGGGTTTAGGGTTTCGGGTTTATGTGTTCTTACCATTCCGCGAGGGCTGGGCTCAAACGAACAATTCTCCAAGCGCTGGTCGTGGACGTGAGCTTCCCAGACCTTGTCTCCACAGCTCCAGACCCTAACCTCTAAACCCGAGAACCCTAAAACCCTAAAACTCTAAAACCCTAAAGCCCTACAGCCCTAAAGCCCTAAAGCCCTAAAGCCCTAAAGCCTTAAAGCCCTAAGCCCTAAAGCCCTAAAGCCCTAAAACCCTAAAGCCCTCGAAGCTGAGGGCTAGGAGCTTCGGTTCTTGATTTGTGTGGCCCCTGTGATGCTCGGGTCTCTAAAGTCCCAGGGAACCCCAAACACGAAACCCGAAACCCTAGGCCTCAAAACTTCGACTCCCTTCTTCTTCGTCTTCTTACTTCTTATATATAAACAGTATATAATATAATAAAATCAAAACCTATCACGTAATATGATGTAATATAATATCATATAATATAATATCATATAGTATAACATCATATAATATAATATGATATAACATAATATCATAGAATATAATATAATTAATTACCTCCACAGTAGAAGATTTTTCTTTCGTCGATAAGCCCGCCAAAAGACTTCTTTCCACTACGGGGGTTTTCGTATGGGCCAACACCACCACATTGAAAGAAATTGTTTTCGGTGGGGTTCGAAGATCTGTGGAAAGGCTTGAGCTGCAGCACCTCGGGATCTGCGGCCTGCAATCCCATTGTTTTTAATAAAGAATCAATACATGGTCTTATTTTTACATTGCCATGGTCTTATTTTTGGGGGGGGGGGGGGGGGGGGGGGGCGGGGGGGGGGCGGGGGGGGCGGGGGGGCGGGGGGGGGGGGGGGGGCGCGGGGGGGGGGGCGGGGGGGGGGGGGGGGGCGGGGGGCGCGGGGGGGGGACGATCCGACCGACCGCAACGAAAGCAAAGGTCTCCGACAATGCAAACAGAGACCCTAAACCCTAAACCCTAAACCCTAAACGTTCCACACCTCGCACAAGCATCTTTAAACACTTGACCAGGAGACTATCTTCATGTGCCAGGCGAGAGGTTGAAACTTCGGTTTCAGGCTTCGACTCTTACACGGTCAGACGTGGGTGAGGAAACCAAAGCTCCAAACCTCGATCGATCCTGATGAGGCCCCTGCCGCATGCTTGACTCGGTCTACACCTCAAACCCTGGCCCGACACCCACACCCTCGACCTGATCCCTCAAATCCAGAACGTTGGTAATCCTAGATCTGCATCCGCTGGGTGGAGCATCTCCACTGCGGAAGATCATCCTCTCCAACACACACTCAATCCGTAAACTTCTGAACCTCGGTCGCCTTTGAAGCTGGGAGCCCTAAACCCTAAACCCTCTAAACCCTAAACCCTAAACCCTAAACCCGACACCTCTATGCCCTAAAACGCACAAAGCTGCTGAGCCCCCAGGCGGTGGCGCGGCCTCGAGGCTCGCAGCCAGGCGGCGGAAGCGCTGGCAGGCCGCCGGGGACATGCCCAGCTTCCTAAGCACAGGGTGTGTAGGGATTAGGGTTTAGGGTTTAGGGTTTAGGGTTTAGGGCTAGGGTTTAGGGTCTTTTTGCCGCCCGCCTAACTGAACTGTACCTCCACATCGGCAGGAATTGCCGTACATCTGTGACTCTGCGGTTTGGGTTTATATAGGGTTTAGGGCTCAGGGCTTAGGGTTGAGGGATTAATTGGGACTAAAGGTTTATGAAGGGTGTTCTAGTGGGTTGGCCATCAAAACCCCTTCGAAGAGACTTAGTATCTAGGGTGCCCTGTAAACCCAAACGAGGAGAATATTTCAATATCCCAAACCCTAAACCCTAAACCGTACCCTAAACACTGGGCGGTCCCAAACTTTGTTGGGTTCACGGGCCTTTGTAGGGCTTATACGGGTCAGCACTGCGGTGCCCCCTCACCCCAGCCCATGGCCGCCTCCCCCCCTTTGAGTTGTGGTTGGATACGAGGTTGAGAGATTCCCTTTTTTTGACGCCAGGCACCCTAATCCCCAATCCCTAAACCCTAAACCCTACACCCTACACCCTAAACCCTAAACCCGAAACCCTAAACCCTAAGCCGTGAGTTTGGGGCTTACGGCTTACGGGGTCTCGAGGGTATCAAACTCGGGATCGGAGTTGCGAGGGACCGGGCCGGGACCGCGCAGCGCGGATGCGCAGAGGTTTCATGTGCTTGCAGACTTGGAGGTTCTTGGGGTTTAGGGTTTAGGGGTACTTATTTACCAAGTACATCTGTACTTATTACTCACTTATAAGCCCTTAAGTGCCCTAATATGGTTTTAAGTACAGTCTTAAGTACAGACAGCTATAATGGGTTAGTAAGTGCCATGAACCTCCCAGGAGGCGGGGTTCAGGTTTTTTTCAGCCCCCGACCCCAAAACCTGTGAAGCGTTAGGTCCCTTCAGGGCTTATCACGCCTACACCCCAATACACCTTGAGCTACTCCCTAACCACGACATCAACGCCCAAAAACTGCTTATTGCCTAGCCTTTCCCCCAGAATTCACGGGTCGTACCTGTCTCCCTAAACTCTGTCAACCTAAACCCCCACTACACCTTGTAAGCCTTGAGCTGAACTCCCCAACCCAGAAGATCCAAAAAACTCAAGCACAAGTCTCCTGCTATTGGTTAATCCTAAACCCTAAACCCTAAACCCTAAACCCAAAACGCTAAACCCCAAACCCCAAACCCCAAACCCCAAACCCCAAACCCCAAACCCCAAACCCCAAACCCTAAACCCTAAACCCGAAGCCGCCTGTTGATGGAGTCGAAGAGGTGCGCCACATCTTGGTCGGAGAGAAAGGCTGCGCAGTGACGAATCATGTCCTCAGCTTCCGCCATGCTCGGCAGGAAAGAGTACTTACCTGCCCAGCATCCTTGGGGAACTAAAGGTTGGCCTAAATTATGAGGGGGATATAAATACCCCAAGAAGGTTCAAGGTTACCTACTCTACTACTGAGAATAGCTGAGTTGGCCCACCAAGAACTTTCGGGTAAATGATCCGGAAAGAGAACCTGCACCCGCCTTAGCAAAGAGAGTCGCGCAGTGGATGGGGCTGGAACACCGGATCCAATATACAACGTGTCCTCAAGCTACGGACCTAAAAACTTCCCCCCCGCCCCCCACCGCTAGAAAATGAAGCTTCCAAACCACATAGTCTGTGGGTGAGCATAGCAAAAGGCTGGATCTAACCCGTTGAAAGTATTTGTTGTCTTTATGTTTGATTTTTTGCTTTCTCTCTCTCTCTCTCTCTCTCTGTCTGTTCCTCGTGTGTATGTGCGTTTTCACTCTCCAACTCTCTCTCGCCTCACCATCTCTCTGTAGATGAACCTTTTTATACATAAGATTACATAAGTATACATATATATATATACCTTAATTAATATCAGTTAGTTACAATAGGCTATGCCATGTTGCACTATGATACATGTCGTCGGGTTCGGGAACCTGAACCAACAAAGAGAGGGTACTCGGAGCTACAGACCTACCTGGCTTCACGTTCCCACCTTCACCTCTTTCGGAGGTTGATGCCACAGATGGTCCATTTTGGGCTCTCTGCCAGGTTCATGGCTACTTATAAGTGGGTTATAAGTACCCTAAATAAGGTTCTAGTTTTATTACCCTACTTCTAACCCGAATTATGAGTACCCAAGTATGCTAGAATGGTTTTACCCATGTAAGGGATCCCCAACTCTGCCAAGCCACAGCCACACCCTCCTGCCAGAGTTGACAGGTGGGCAACAGGCAACAGGCATTTGTTTCAGCCCACATTCCTTGACCTAAGCTTTTGACCTGCCAAAGACCGTGCTCTTATGTACTGTTTCAGGTGGTGGGCCCTGCCTTAACACCCTCCGAAAAGTAGTCCAGACCCTCTTGAGCCCATAAAAGAGATTGTATAAAGTGCCTCAGGAGGGAGGAGGGGGGCGGGGGGGGGCGGGGGGGGGGGGGGGGGGGGGGGGGGGGGGGGGGGGGGGAGTTGGGGGGTGCAGGGAGGCAGGTGTCATTCAGGACTTGTGGAGAGTTCGCAGGCTGGCATATGTAAGGGTTTTGGGTTTAAGGCCCCAGCTGAATCAGTCCTCGATTCATGTGTCCTAGGCCGAATGGCTCGAAGGCGAAGGACGAACCCTAAACCCTTAGACCCTGCACCCTAAACCCTAAACCCTTAGACCCTTAGACCCGAAACCCTAAGCCCTAAACCCTAACACCCGAATGGAGACCACAAGGCAGCACGCCTTCGTGGCCTCAAAGCCGAAATGAGGAAGAACACGCTTCTGCACCTGGCCCGATTCATAGGGTCACTTCTCCAACCTGCGCTCCCTTTTTGGGTACCCTGACTGTTAAGGGGGCCACTGTGGAGTAGTAACCCTAACATGGACCATAGTGTTGAGGCCTCACGATATAGGAGTCAGGGTTAGGGTTTTGCTGGGTTGAGGTACCTAAGCCTTATGGGGTTTAGGGTTCCAACAAGCTTCACCAATCAATGCTGGAAGAGTACGTTTTGGGCTTAGTGGCTCACAGCTGTGGGAGTGCTCAGGGTGCAAGGACTTAGGTATTGTCATAAGCTTCGACAGGCACACTGGCACCGGCAGGCGAGGCTCTTGGATGAGGTTGAAAGGTTTGGGGGCTTAGGGTTTAAGCGTTCGAAAGGCTTGCGGGTTTAAAGGTTCAGGGGTGTTCTTGGTTCAGGAATCGGCGTCTGGCTTTGTTGGGGTTCCCTCAAATAAGTGGAGGAGACAGGGTGACGGTCCACCTGTGGGAACTCTGGGTTAAGCAAACCTTCTGTACTCAGCACGTACTGATGACCTTACGACTGCCGGGGCGACGGACTGCGCAACTTAAGGGACTAAAGGAGGGACCCTTGTAAGGCACCTTAGGGGTTATTTGGGGGACATTTAGGGGCTACTTAGGTGTATAGGAACGATATAAGGTATGTAGGGGTTATATAGGGGAAGAGATTAAGGGTCCCTTCTAGTCGGGGATCCTGGTCCGGAGTCCCTCCCCTTCTTTTGGGATTTCGAGGGATTTTTGTGGACCCCAAACCCCAAACTCAAACCCTAAACGCTGCCGGGCGTCTTGCAGCGCGAGCTCTGCGCGCCCGGGGAGGTGGAAGTAGCCATCCTTGTGTGCTTTGGGGATCTTTTCTGGAGCCTGACTTCATCCTGAGCGCTGGATAATTATGCCGAACCCACCCTACACCCTAAAGCCACCCCAAAATACGAAGACCCAAAGGAGAAGCCCCCTATATTCACCATGTCGACGCCAGAAACCGTTGAAGGCGGCTAGTAAAGCTTAGATTTCTTCAAGCTGGGTGTTAGGGGTGTTGGGGCTTCTAGGATTCTAGGGGTTGCAGGGTTCATGGTTCATAGGGTTTTATAGGTTCGGGGTTTCGAGAATCTGGAGGAACTCAATGGTCCTGTTGGCATACTGTCGCGCCAACGCCCACCGGCAGCGCCACGTGCGACGTCACAAACTGGTGCGACCAATCGTCACCACGCACACGGCCTAAACCCTAAACCCTAAACCCTAAACCCTAAACCCTAAACCCTAAACCCTAAACCCTAAACCCTAAACCCTAAACCCTAAACCCTAACTAAATCGTAAACCCCAGCCACGGAGGCTGGCAACCCGCTTTCCACGAGCAAAGGTGCCGGCCCAATGATCCTCGGCGCAGGCGGCGGCTTCTTCGGCGCAGGTGGCGGGCGCCATGGGACCGACGCTCCCACGCGCAAGTAACAAAAGGGGGTCGGAATAGTTACTACTAGCATTCCCTTATGGGCCCCATATGGTAATGAGACTGTCATTAGCCCCCCCCCCCCCGCTTGCAGGACCCTCTTCGAATGATTCAGACCGCTATAGAGCATTTACGCGCGGGAGCGGGCCTTTAGCTGCCTGGCCTTGCCTTCTTCTCATCGGCCTCTGCCATGGAAGCAGAGTGGGGAAAGCCTTCTTAAAATAGCAAAGGAAGGCAGGGCCTTTTCAGGCTTAGGGTTTGTAGGGGGGTTTGATAGGGTTTTATCGGGTTTTATAGGGCTTCATAGGGTTTTATAGCAGGGGTTATAGGGTGTATAGGCCAAACCCGCATATGACTCCCTTTCAGTACAATCCCCACCTTTGTGGCTCTCAACCCTATAGCTTACCTCACTGCAGTCACTGCAGCGCTAGTAAGTTTCGGTTTCTGATAAGCATGCGAGGTAGATAGTGAAGACTGAGATGATACAAACAAACGGGCCAGGGGCTCTCCGCAATCCCAAACCTTAAACTCCTGCACTTCTTCTGGGCCTGTGCTCCAACGCTAGCAGTATGGCTTTAACATGCCATGTCTCGTCCTTTCCGTAACAAGTTGTCTTCCTTGTCTGCATCATAGTAGTGCATCCGTAAAACATGCATGTTTCCTCGGATCTTTTGGATTTGACTCTCGACGTATTCAACTCGTGTATATGGGCACGTCTTTCAGGGTGTTGAGGGCCTAGACACAAGAGTAACCTAGGAATAAAAGGGTGCCCTTTTTGGTTGAAAGGGGCCTGTAAGGGAACCTAAACCCTAAAAAAAGGAAATGAGGGCCTGCTCTGGGTCCTAGGGCCTTAGGGTTTAGACCCCATGTGCCAAGATATGGCGCGGCACGAGATCTGCGTGACCGCACCGGGAATCTGCTTTGCGCTGCAACTGCTGGATGGACTCCTATACTTGAAGGTTCATGGGTACTTGTAAGTGGGGTTGTAAGTAGGGTAGCTAAAGTTACAAGTGGCTATAACCTCTTTTAGGGCACCTATAACCCTACTTATAAGTACCCATGAACCTCCAAGCAAGCCCGAAGTGGCTTGACCGGGTTGGGGGGGTTAAGGTCTAGGGTTCAGGGTGCAGGGTCTAGGGCTTCGACGTCTGGGGTTTCTAGGGCTCAGGGTTACACCCTCCCTTAAGTTCGAGCAAGACAGTCATCAGAACTTCAGGATAGCAGTTGTTGTCTGACTTCCTTGATTTGGGCAATTTCGATGGGGAGCCGTCGTTTCTCTAGCCAGAAATAGAGGCCCAGAAAACCACACAAACATGAGGATTCTGCAAGCAGGGTTTTCCATAATGCCCCTTACAGGGGCCCTTGCCCCAACAGCAGGATCCTTATGTCTATGTGGAAAAGCTAAACCCTACACCCTAAAGAAGATAGGGTGATTTGGGCCCAGGGCTGCTGGGTTCAAGTCGGGCAACGGGCAGTACTCCCAAGCCCCCCTCCCAACCTCCAAAGGGCTCAAGGGCTTTGACCCTAAACCCGTAAACCCGTAAACCCGTAAACCCTTAAACCCTTAAACCCTTAAACCCCTTAAACCCTTAAACCCTTAAACCCTTAAACCCTAAACCCTAAACCCATTACCGCGAAAGGTCGCCAAACCCTTCATTAGCACTACAAACCCTCAGGGTTGTAGGGTTGACAGTTCGTAAACCCCAGTTGCCCTAAACCCTAAACCCTAAACCCTAAACCCTAAACGTGCTGTCCTGAAACCATGCTTCGCCTTGCGCCAAGTTTCTGGATCTTTTAGGCCGTGAGGCTTTGGGTGTGGGGCAGGCACTATACATGCTTAGGGTTTAGGGTTTAGGGTTTAGGGTTTAGGGTTTAGGGTTTAGGGTTTAGGGTTTAGGGTTTAGGGTTTAGTGCCCAAAGAAGAAACTGTTCTGGGCAGGTTCCAAGGTTTAATGCAATGGAATGTTAGCTATCCTACTTCAAGCAAATCCAAAGGGCTACTTGCCAGAAAGTTGAGCCAGGGGCTAAGGGGTAGCTAGAGAGTCCAGTACGAGTCCAGCACCCCTTAGTTGAACTCCTTAATTCGCAGGAAGAACTTCTTAACCCTCAAGCGCCTTTTCTACAGGACTCTTTGTCATTAAACTTAAACCGAAACCCAAAACCCTCAATTCTTCGAACCCTCCGCCCGAACCCTAAGCACTTCCTGCGGTTTAAGGTCTGTCCCTGATTCAAGGGGTATTGGGCTTAGGTATAGGTATAGGTTAGGGTCGAGGGCTGAAGGGCTTTGGGATTATAGCGTTTAGGGTTTAAGGTTTCGCGTTCATCCCAAGCCCAGCGTCGGCATTACCGATCGAGGGCTGCAGGGTTTTCTGGCGACCAAGCAAGGGCACTCCCACTTCTGAACTGGGGCGCCCCTATAGGCTCTGAATCCTCTGGCACCGCAGCCCTCGACCATTGGGGGTGCCCTCAAACTGCTCGACCAAAGTTCTGGAGACCTCACTCAACATATCCTTTTTTTGCAACTGGACTGAACAACTGACAACTGCCAGGAAAAGACACGACACCGCTCCCTCTCAGCCTCGGCTAAAACCCCTAAACCCTAAACCCTAAATCCTAAACCCTAAACCCTCAAGCCCCAAACCCCAAACCCTGAACCCTAAGAAACAAGAGAAGCCCGCTTGCAGATCAGGGGCTGAAGTTCAGCAACCTCATACGACATCGGCACTCGCATGGTGGTTTAGGGTTTAGGGTTTAGGGTTTAGGTATTTTGGGCTCCCTACACCCTGCCCTAAAATGCCTTCGCTTCGACAATGGGAACCTTTTTAAGGCTTCGGGTTTAGGGTTTAGGGTTTAGGGTTTAGGGTTTAGGGTTTAGGGTTTAGGGAAGAAGCCACCTTGTTCAGACTTTGGGGTGTGGGCGGATGCTGTCGGCTACACAAGAACTTCCTAATTGCTGAACAGGCTTGGGGCTCTCAGCTGGCTAAATCCACCTAGACCTAAACCCTAAACCCTAAACCCTAAACTCTAAACTCGAAAACCTAAAACATAACCCAAAACCCTAAACCTACACAGGAGGAGGTTTTGGGGAACTGGGGTTCAGGATTGAGCGCGGGCGCGTGACACACCTCCAACCCCCACGCTGTGCCCGCCATCCATTTGCGTGTTACTGGACTTAGTGCATTAGAGTCCCCCTCCCCCCCCCCCCCCCTAAAAGGAAAGAAAGGGCATCATGAACCAAAGGCCCCCAGGTCTGCGTCTCTGGGTTGGAGGAAGATTTAAAGGCACAGCAGAATTGGCAAAGCCATCCCATGCCCAACGATGCGCAGCGGAAGGCAAAGGCTGAGAGCGACGGAAACCTGCAACCTCCCAAGCCCTAAGCCCTAAGCCCTAAGCCCTAAACCCTGAACCCTAAACCCTAAACCCTAAACCCTAAACCCTGCAAACCCGCAGCTCATAACTTATGGACCGTACGCCGAGTAGCAGGCTTCTCAGCAAGAGGTACACAGCCGGCTTGGTGTCTGGCTTTGCGGGGCACACCCCATCGCTTGGGACCTCCTTTTCCTGGAACTTCGAGTTTGGTTTTGGGTTTTCGGTCTTAGGGCTTAATCATAGGTTAATCAGTGTTTGGGCTCTCATGGTTTAGAGCTATTGGGTGTCAGAGGCCTAAACGCGCTAAGCTCTTGTTGTGCTCCAAGCTCCTCAGGAGCATAGGACTCTGCAGGGAGAAGATATGATGTCTTTAGACCCAATAAGGAGCCCTTCTTTGGAACCCCGAACTGAGGACCATGCCGGATGCACGAGCCAAACGACTCACAACAGAAAAACAAGCAAATCCGAAACCCTACATCCTAAACCCCAATGAGGAACCTTGAACCCTAAACCCCCCCCCCCCCCCCCCGGAGGTCCTGGGCAACCTCAAGCGAGCTGTACAGTGCCTCCTCAATGGCCATGGCGTTCACCTTGCGGAAACCCCAACTCTGGCTGAGGCCGGCTAAGGTTGACGGATTCGTTTTTTTAATTTTTTGTTTCCTTTTTTTTGTCGGTAGTTTAGGATTTAGGGTTTTGGGTTTCGACTCTCGCACTCGCACGCAGCACTCGGGCGCCCAGCAGGCAGGGCTTCGGTACGGTCCGACTCTGACATCCGATCTCGTTCCCGACAGGGTTTGGGGTTTCGGGCGCGTCCTAGAAAGCCCAAACTTAGGCCTTGGACCAAAAAGCAGCTGAGGCACGTAGATGTCTGCATCCTCCTCGAGCTCTTTGAGTGCTAGTGTCATCTCCTCAAGAGATCCACGCACCACGCACGAGGCGAACGCGAAAACCTCCCAACCCGACGGGACAAAGAAACGACTATGGGGGCCTGAATAATTTGAATAGGGTTTTGGGGGATTATAATAGTAAACCCTAAACCCTAAACCCTAAAAGGGAAGATTATAAATAATTATTCCGACCCCTATAGTACTGGCTGTCCTGGACGCTCCTGATCATACACCAAGGTCTTGCTCTCCCCATAAGCACGCGCTTCATGCTAGTGCAAACTGCCAAGCACCCCACCCGAAACCCTAAACCCTAAACCCGAAACCCTTAACCCTTAAACCCTAGACCCTAAACCCAGCATCTAGGGATAGGTTCTAGGGCGTCTTCTCGCGCCTCGATGCCTTCATCCGAGGGGTCAAAGCCATACTGGGCAATGATGTCCTGGGCGTGCCCCCCTAAACCCTAAACCCCAAACCCTAAACCCTAAACCCCAAACCCTAAACCCTAAACCCCACCACCCAGACTCAGCAACCCACCCTGAGCTCTATAAATCCTGCGCTTCTCGGTTTGGCCTTGCGCTGACCCTCTGTTTGGGGCTTGGGTATAGTGTCGGGTGCAGGGTGCAGGGTGCAGTGTGTAATCAGGGTTTAGGGTTTAGGGTTTAGGGCCTTAGGGTGTAGGGTTTGGGGTATGGGGCCTAGGTTCTGGGGTTTCGGGGTTCAGAAAGGGCTGTTGAAGGACGCGTCCGCACATCCAGGGTGCACGCGGCGCTTTGGCGCGTCCCGTTTAGTGCGCACGGGCTATGGGCTCCCCGCCCTCTGGACCGCCGGTTTAGGGTTTAGGGTTTAGGGTTTAGGGTTTAGGGTTTAGGTTACCATCTGCTCTTTTGGGCTTCAGCTTCCTGCCCAACATCTCCCGTTTAGGGTTCAGGGCTCGCCAGCACACATCTCTTTTTGGGAGTTGAGGCTTCTGCTTTTGGGGTCTAGGATTGGGGCTTCCCACCCAATACCTCCTCTTACGAGTCCGGGCCTTACCCACTTGTGCCGCTCGGACTTTCCCAGCCAAGGCCCCACTGAGCCGAAAACCCCGCATGCACCCTCGATACAAACACCGCGGGCACCTTGAACCTGGCGCCCCCCTCTTTTTTTGGGGTCTAGCATCTATAGGTCCTGAAAGAAACCACTGCCCCCCCCCCCCCCCCCCCCCCCCCCCCCCCCCCCCCCACCCCCCTCCCCGCCCCCCAGAAAGCAACAAAAATGCTATAACGCCCAGGAGTCCAGCTGTGGCTTTCGCAGGAGCTTCCTGGGATCAAGAAAGCTTACCCCTTGAAGCACAACCGTGTAGGCTGGACCCTAAACCCTAAAAAAGAAAATAACCACTATTGGCTTAAGAACCCCCAAAGAATAAAATAAATATGACCCCTATATTACCCTGAAAAAGGAAGAACATTTTATTTTGCTCGGGGTTCTTAAGTCTTAAGCAGTTAGTAGATAAGGATCTACTCTGGGTCCTAGAAGAGATCTTGTAGCTACCAGTGCCACGAGCAGCGTCCTCTTGTGAAGTCCCAAAGAACCTGTGCAATCCTTTCAGGCCCTAAGCATTGGGATGTTCCCCCTTATGCTAACAGTCCCTAAAAGGGATTGTAGTACCCCCTAGTAGAACCCCGATTAAGGACTGTTAGTATAAGCTTGAACATCCCAACTTTTAGACCCTAAGTACAATCAAGAAAAAACTTAGTATTGTCCAGTACCTAGAGGAACTAAAGGTTAACCTTTGGGATTCTAAGGGGATTATATTGACCCAAAAAGGTTAAAGGTTGCATACTCTACTACTACTACTACTACTACTACTACTACTACTACTACTACTACTACTACTACTACTACTACTACTACTACTACTACTACTACTACTACTACCACTACTACTACTACCATATACTACTACTACCATATACTACTACTACCATATACTACTACTACCATATACTACTACTACCATATACTACTACTACCATATACTACTACTACCATATACTACTACTACTACTACTACTACTACTACTACTACTACTACTACTACTACTACTACTACTACTACTACTACTACTACTACTACTACTGCTACTACTACTACTACTACTACTACTACTACTACAAGGAGGGGGCCCCCTTACTATACCAACGGTACTTAAGGGGCTTATAACCTAACTTAGGATCCTTACAACCCAAATTTAGAGTTCTGACAACTCTACTGATGACAAGGGGAGAACCCTCCTTGTAAGAAAAACAACGCCAGGGAACTGCAGGCGCTTGTGGAAGTCGCTGCTGTCCGTCTTGTCCGCGTCTTTCCTGGCATCGCTGGGGGGCGGTCTGTTGCGTTTGGGGGTTTTTGTTGGGGGTTTGGGGGGTGGGGGGGGGGGGGGGTGTGCGGGCAAGGGAGAGGTTTAGGGTTTAGGGTTAATATAGGGTTTAGGGTTTAGGGTGGGCTGGGCTTGTCTTATGAGACCCTACAAGCCTTGTTGGAAGGAGGCCGCCTGGAGGCGTTTCGGGTCTGGAGTATCTGCCGGAGGAATAGGTGGCCTTGCATGCGCGCAAGCGGATGACATGAAGCCCCCCCACCCCCCCCCCACTTTCAAAAGCCCTGTAGCCCTCACTGCCCCCTAAAGTACCCTTTTGCTTCCTTTACCTTTAGCAGCCCTTCACGCCTCCTAAACCCTAAAACCCTAAACCCTACATACCCTTATATACCCTTATATACCCTAAACCCTAAACCCTAAACCCTAAACCCTCAGAGCTTGACCCTCAGACTCTGCAGGCGCCTGATGAGCACCTGGAGCTTCTTTTGAAACCGCGCCGAGCTGTAGACGCCAAGCCTTGAGACTGCCCCGAAGGTTTGGGGTTTGGGGTTTAGGGTTTTTTAGGGTTTAGGGTTTAGGGTTTAGGGTCTAGGGTCTAGGGTCTAGGGTCTAGGGTTTAGGGTTTAGGGTTTAGGGTTTAGGGTTTAGGGTTTAGGGTTTAGGGTTTAGGGTTTAGGGTTTAGGGTTTAGGATTCAATGTGTGAATGGCACATGAAGACTACACGATTGAGCCTCAAACAAGGCCAAAAACAACACCGCGGAAACCGAGCAGAATACACTCATGTGGCCATACTTTCTCTTTAGGGCTTAGGTTTTAGACTTGTTGGGCGTTAGTTTAAGGCTTCCAGTTGAGGGGGTCCAGTCCCCGAGCAGGGCTCAAACGAAGTGTTTTTTGCAATCGCCAACCCTTGCAGAAAGCAGTGTTGCCCTCGCATTGGCCATTTGGCGAAGGAAAGGCATGAATCGTAGCGTGGTACCGTGCAGGCGCACCATGTGCGGCGCCCTCGTGTGCCAGGCAGCTGTCTGCCGGCTGCAGTGCCAGGAGATGTCAAGGATTCGTACACTGTAAGCTCTTGCGAGCTTGGAAGCTTACTTCTGGCCATGAGACAAGGACCAGGACCAAGCTGTAAAAGGAGAAACATGTCTATGAAGGGCCGTTCACCCTTTGAGAACAGGCAAAGTTGGGCGCACTGTTGGGCTTATTTGCCAGTCGGAAAACAAATTGAGTGCGCTCTCGAAATCGAAGCGACTATGCCAAGAGCAGCGCAGCGAGCCCCAGCACAGCGGCAGAGGCAGTGCCGGCGATTGCCGAGCTGGGCGGTTCCTCGCCATCATCACCATCGTCACCTAGTTCATGGTTGGGATGGTATTAAAAACATTTCAACTCATGTTCGTTATATTTTAAGTACCCTTCAAAATGTAAAATGTTACCCAACTATGACAAAGTCACCATCATCGCCATCGTCTCCATCGTCGCCGGTCATGTTGTCGGCCGTCGACGTCGTCGTCGTGGTCGTCGTTGTCGTGGTCGTGGTCGTCGGTGCAGCGACGCGAACCGTCGACTTGCCGGTGACCTCCACGGTGCCCGTGAAGCCAGTGCTGGCGACAGCAGTGCTGATGGCTTCGGTCGTTTTCGCCAAAGACACTGTCTCAATTGCCACTTGCTTTTCGATGGCTGCTTCGATGCTGGGCATTGTCACAGTGAAAATGGCCGTCAGAGTGACCTGAAGCTTCCTTGCATGGGAACTGAGGCGCCGGTTCGTCTCGAACTCCAGCGTGACATCCTCTTCATCCACTTCCATCACCTCTGCAAAACCTGCAATCATGGCATTGGTCACGGTGGCGTTCTCGGTGATCGTGGCCGGATCTTCCACCGTCATTTCCATAGAGACTTCAATGCTGCTGTAGACAGCTCCCGCCACCGTTGTTGAGGTGACAACACCCGTCTTCGGGTCCTGAATGCAAACGCCCGACTCGAACATTGGCTTCCACATGCACGTAGTGTCACCAGCACAGCCTGCCTCGTCCTCCACATAGGAAACTGCGCACTTGGAGATGTTGCCGAGGGTCTCCAGATACTCCTTCGGGCCGTAGAGGGTTGTGCTGCAGTCGCGGGAATCGACCGGAGCCGGGTTCCACAGGCTGGTCCATGCTCGCCAGCCGTAGCGTGTCTTGTCCTTTGGAGTGAACTCGTTGGTGATGTTGTAATCTGGGTCGCTGATCTTCCAGGCGATGTAGTCGTCCCCGGTAGGGCCAAAGGCCAGGCTGCAGTCGCTCCACGATTGAGATGCTGTTGCGAGATCCCAGGCCGTACAGAACTTCTTGGCATCCTCGGTCTTGTACAGCACCTCGTACTTGTCGTGGTGGTAGTTCAGCGTGATGCTGAACAGCGTCTCTGCCTGCTCCATGGAAGCCTCGCAGTTGGGACGCTCGCCGCAGTACTTGGAGTTCCTCAGGACGTAGGGCAGCACGGGCTTGTCGTCCGTCTCCATCAGAACGCTCACAGGTGCCTTGATGATGTGGTAGTTGTCCGTGAGGGCGAACCACTTCGTTTTCACAAGAGAGGCTGTCTCGCACAGGTGGTAGTACGCATCACTCGTGGCCGTCTTAGTCTCCATGCTAATGTTGCCGTTCGGGCCCGCGATCGTCTCCATCATCTCTGGCTGCGGGTAGTAGGTCAGGGCCAGGATCTTCTTGAAGGGGTGGTGCGTGGGCACGGTCGACTTCAAGTGCCCCTGGTAGTCGAACATTGCCACTCCCAGGGTCACTTCGTCATCCTCAACAGTCTCGAAGAGGTTCTTGCTGGAACCGTGGCGGATGTAAGTTGGGAATTCGAAGCTGGTGTTCAGGAGGGTGTTGGCGTAGTTGCCCACCAGCATGGAATCCCAATTGTAGGTAGCCATGTCGCCACCTGCGGCTGTCCACGCAGCTGCAAACTGGCTGCTGTTTCCAGACATGGCATCCATTGTGATCATGGCAAACGCCACATCGAAGGCCATCTCTTCCATCATGCTGCCACCGCCCATGCTGTGGAACGCGTCGTACACAGCCTTGGTCCAGGCGTGCTTCAGATTGTACATGGCGTTGCCGTTGATGTGCTCCACCAAGTAGGTCGGCATCATCGACTTGAACAAGTCCCACTTGTCGCCCAGGTACTGGCTCCCGCGGACGGCCATGTTGCCGCCCGGCATCTCAAGAGCCTCCATCTCGAACTGGTCGAGCCAGCCGCTCTTGATGGGAACCGCGTCCATCTCCATGAGGAAGAAGGTGTCGTACATGTCCATGAACTCACCCTCAAGCATGGCCGTCATGATCTTCGAGAAGACTGCGTTGGGACCAGAGACCCAGTGCTTGTTCGTGGTGTAGCCGCGGTTGTCGTACACGTCTTGCTCCGGGTTCAGCATGGCCGACATGTTCTTGACGCCGGAGAAGCAAGTCGTCCAGGCTACCTTCTGGTCGAAGGCATTCCCGTAGAAATCCACCGCTGCCTTGGCCATGGAGTCGGCCGCCAGATCCTTGCTGAAGACCAGGATGAGATCGATCATGCTCACGTTGGACTTGCTGGCACATGGCATTGATGACTCCCACATAGTAGCACTGTCCATGAGCAGCTGCACCTCCTCCTCCGTCGAGAACACGCGGACCACTGCGAGGTTGGATCCTGCACGCTGATTGCATTGTGCTAGGCTCTGGATCAAGAAATGCAGCACCGCTGAACAAACTGAATACTCATGCGGAATGAGTTCGTGGCATTTTTGCACGGGACGGCCCACGAACTTGACAAACACGATCAGGTCAGGTGAGGCACAAAACTCTGGCTCTGTTCGTCCTGTCTTTCGAGGGACTTAGGTCCCCCCCTTGCGCGAGCTGCTTGCCCCGGCTTGCGGTCATTTCTCTCTCTCTCTCTCTCTCTCTCTCTCTCTCTTTCTCTGGTCTTGCCATCCCTCCCTCTCCCACCCTCCCTCTCGCGAAAGAAATTTCAAGGCCTTACATCCTGCATGCCTTGAGATCACTTCAACATCAGCTCACCCACACAACGGCAGTGACACAATGGATCCCATTCATGAAAGAAACGGGTTAGGTGGTGCTTGGGGCTATTGGGATCATCAGGGTCCCAACGTGAGCCCCTAAACCCTAAACCCTAAACCCTAAACCCTAAACCCTAAACCCTAAGGGGTCCTGCAGCACTCCCGGCGCTGAGAGCAGCGAGCGCCAACGTCAGCCACTTCATCACGGCTTCTGAAGTGTGGGGAAAACTACCGACGTTTGCACAGCTAAACTGCTCTCAGAGCAGCTTTGTCTCGCCTCAAGTAGACTTGAGAAGAACAGCCTCTTCAAGCATCAGACGTGCTTCTCAACTTGCTCGCACGAAAACATTTTTGGACATGCAGGCACTTCACAGGCTTTGGCGTGTAGGCAAAGACGTTCAACAACCAAGTTCACTTGCCGTGCAACCTTGAAGGGCTCCACTGACACAAGCGAGCAACTTTCAGCAAGGCAAATCTACATTCGGAACAATGCCACTCACATGCCTACCGGAAACACGCTAAACTTCCCGTCCTTTCATGAAATTCGTTCAAGCGAAAGACATCCACGCTGTTTGGCGGACAGCTGGGAACTTGCCAGACAACCCATGTACACACAAAAACGAGCAGAGGAGAATCAAAGTTAAACTTCCGAGGCAAATCGTCACTTTGAAGCAAGGTCTAAAAAGAATCTCAGGTAAGCTACCAACAACAAGAGGGTAGCAAGGGTGCATTTTGGGGGACGGCCCCACCCCAAATTCGTCCACCCCTCCCTCTCCCCTGTGGGACCTTCCCGAACGGCTGGGAGGGGCTGCAATCCGATGCCAGACCACGCAAAACATCAAATCCTCCTGAGATCGATTTGCTGGGACCCCCATCACGTGCGTGGTGCTGCACCGCGTGGCATGTCCTTCGTCCGCCAATAAGAACGTTCTACCTGCGGCAGTGTCCCCTCTGGGAACTGCACCACACGTTGGGCCTTCCCGGCATTTTTTATCACCTGCCTAGCAGCCTCGCAACCACACTGCAGGGAGGAAATACCCCAAAAAGGGGCCTGAATAATTAGAATAGGGTTTTGGGGGCTATCAGAGTTTAATTCTAAAGGCACCCTTAGGGCATACTATTTGCAATTATTCCGGCCCCAATTTTTAAGCCGTAAACAACCTCCATACCCCCTGGGAGTTCATTGGGCCGAGCAGCAGCTCCACTTGCAGCGCCAACGCTCGTTGTTTCGAAAGGCGGCAGGACCTGGGAGCACGGGTTTAGGGTTTAGGGTTTAGGGTTTAGGGTTTAGGGTTTAGGGTTTAGGGACCTGGGAGCACCCGGCGTCCTAGGGCTTTTACTGCTCACAGGCGCGACGGTTTCATTTCCGACCCCTATGTTACAGCCTAGAAGGCCCTGAAACAGAAGAAGCCCTAAACCTTGCCCAGCACACTAGGGACTTGCACACCTCAACACAATATGCACAAGCTGTGGCAACCATCTTACCCTTAAAACCCCAAAGCCCTCTAGAGCACGGCATGCCCTTCAAACCCAAAAACCTCACAAAATTCCCTAAACCCTAGACCCTAAACCCTAAACCCTAAAACCCTAAAACCCTAAAACCCTAAAACCCTAAAACCCTAAAACCCTAAACCCTAAACCCTAAACAACAGACACACACACACACAACCCCTGAAAACCTCAATGCTGCAGACCCCTCTAGCCCCCCCCCCCCCCGCCCCCCCCGCCCTCCCCGCCCCCCCGGCCCCCCCCGCCCCCCGCCCCCCCCCCCCCCGCCCCCCCCCTCCCCCCCGATACTTGGAGGTGCATGGGCAGTTATAGCTAGGGTTCTAAGTACCGCAAATCAGGCTATAACCAGTACTGATTATAGTTAATTACCCTACTTATATATCCCCACTTGTATAATCCCACTTATAAGGGGGTTTCCGAACATCGGGCTACCTTATTGGGGTCCCTATTATCAGGGAATCCTGCGATTTGGGGTCTATAATGAGGGACCCCTGATTTCGTAAACCCCGCGATAACTCTTGCTGTTGGTTAACAGGTACTGGGGGAATGAGGTACCCTATATCATCCCTGAAAGGGTATATATAAGGCCCTAATTCCCTCATTCCCTGCTAAACCCTAAACCCTAAACCCTAAACCCCCAACAGTGAGGGGTGCAGGTCGAGGTGCGCCGCGCGGCCCGCTGGGCATGGGCCCTGCCGCCCCACGGGTGTCTTGGCCTCTTTGGAGCTCGGCTTGGTGGGGTGTTTTCTGCCCCTGGACCCTAAACCCTCCTGTTTGGGGCTAGAGGCTGGTTTTAAGTTGGTTTCGTTCGGGAAGCTTGAACCGGAGGTTGTTGCTTGATTTCGGAGAAAGCTGCTTTGGAAAGAGTCGTTCTTCGAACTGAAGGATCCCTTGCAACAATTATTCCTCATGAGCGGCCCAGTTCAAAACCGCCATCCGCTACTGTGCACCGCACGACGAATTTTGGAAGAGGAACATTTCGACATCTCGACAGCAGCTGCTGCTGGGTGGGGTCGACATATGCAGCAACAGGGATTGGGTTGCAACCTTTTGCAAGTTTGTTCCAATCCACTCCGTCTAGGGAGGTCCTTGTTTCAAGCCACATCTTCTTGCGAATTGCCAAATGACCCTGAACCCTAAACCCTAAACCCTAAACCGGTGTGGGCCGTACCGCGCAAGGAGCAGAGCCAAGAAAAGCCCTTTTTGGGTCTTCTACGAACTAAATCTGTCTATAAGCTTGTTCGAGTCCTTGAAGTGAGCACAAACCTGGACCTTCCAATCCTAAACCCTACCTAAACCCCAAACCCTAAACCCTAAACCCTAAATCCTAAACCCTAAACCCTAAACCCCAATCTTTTCAGTTTGAGGAAGTTGAGCTTCAGGCCACCACTTGCCTAAAAGCGCTACTACAAGCCCCAAAAGCCCCCCAAAAAACCTCGAAGCCCCAAAAAGCCCGAGAAGCCCCAAAAGCCCACCGCACGAACCTGTAACCCGTAACCCGTAACCCTCAACCCTCAACCCTAAACCCTAAACCCTCCCAGCGTCCTGAAACTCGACCGACTCCATGTCTGGGAGCGACGTTGGTGAGCAATTCCTGAGCTCGCCGGCCCCGGAACCGCAAGTTTACATGCCCAAAGGGTTGAGGGTTTAGGGTGTAGGGTTCAGGGTCTAGGGTAACACCTCTGTGCACCTTTGCCCAAAGGGTTTAGGGTCTAGGGTCTAGGGAACAAGAGTCAAGATAAGAACTTCTTGCGTCCTGATGGAAATCACGGAGGAGAATGGGGGGGGCGTCGGGGGGGAAGATGAAGGATTCCTAGGTTTTGGGGTTCCTTAGGAAGGCTGAGAATGCCTTTCTGATGAGGTTTAGGGCTTCTAGGGTTTCTGGGGTTTAGGGCTTCTGGTGGGGTTTAGGGCTTCTAGGGCTTCTCGCGGCTTCTAGAGTTTTTGGGTTTTGTAGGGTGGCACACCTCAATTCAGAATCAGAACCATATACGCTTCAAGTTCTATTCTATTCTTGAATGAAAGAATGCTAGGGTGTCTGGGTAGGGCTGTTTTGGGGTTCTTTGTAGGGGTTGCAAGATTGCGGGATTTCTTTCGGCTTTGCGTTTCAAGGTCGATGGTTTGGTAGGAGCCCAGCAACCCAGCAAGCTTGGGATGGTTCCCCCTAAAAGTAAGAGTCCTTCATGGGGACTATCATCATCCCTATCAAGGACTGCTAGTATAGAGGGGGGAACATCCCAACAGCAAGCCTTCAATTGCAGAGACTCGTGGCCCCGAAGTACTACGAATCACAGCATACTAAAACTCATAACCATGATCAGAGGAATAGCTAGAGGAATCCCAACCGTAAGAAGGATGACGATCATAGTCAGCTGCTGCAAAAATACCTGTCATTTGGAGAGGAGATAACTGACATGATTCCAAGGCTGAGGATGTTCAATGCATAACACTTACTGCTGGTTAGTAGGGAATGAGGGAATGAGGTACCCTATATCCCCCTTTTTCTAGTTCATTATTGGGATAATCTTCAAAATTCAATTGTTATTCCTTATTGGGATTAAGTACCCTTCACCAATTAACATGTTACCCATCTATGACAAAGATTTACCCTGTAAGGGAATAGTGAACCTTGTCGCACCCAACCCTCACAACAACGAAGTACCAGATTTCGGGAGCAAGGCGGGGAAGCCTTGCTCCAACGATGTTCCGAAATCTCTGACTTTGGAACAGGGTTTAGGGTGTAGGGTTTAGGGTTTGGGGTTTGGGGTTTAGGGTTAGGGTTTAGGGCAGCACCGGACACTTCCAATTCCAGATTTAAGGGGGCTGAGGAGCAAGCTCCCCAGATCTTGGACGTGAACCCACACTCCCTGAGCCCGAAATACCTTTCGTTTCAGCGCAGGCCGCGTCATAGGGCTCGCTCCAACGTCCGTGCTCGCCCAAGAGGCACCACGGTCGATGGGCACCTCATTCGGTTGGCTGGGCTCTGGAATCCATAACCCCCGCCCCCCCCCCCCCCCCCCCCGCTTTTGGAGGGGCTTGGGCAGGGTTTGGGGTCTGGAGTCGCAAGGGCACCCAAAACCCTTTTTGGCAGGGTTTTGGGTTCACAGATGCTTTAAGGTTCTAGGGATGCGAAATCGCATGAACCCCTACACTAAACTCGCAACCTCAAAGAAAGTGCACGGCCAGGCTATCCGATGCGTTGCGGGGGTCCACGCGGCCCTCATGCTTAGAGAACGCGCCCCACCCCACCGCCTTCGATATGTTTTTGAAACGTTGCCTAAGAGATGTCAGAGGAGTTTCGGAAGCCTCAGCCCTGGACCCGTAAACCCTTGGCTAAGGTTGAGGAGCTGCGTCTCTGATTGAAAATGTCCATGCGGGGAAGGGGTTGAGGGCCTTTAGGGTTTAGGGTTTAGGCGGGGGTCGCTAGTCTGGTAATCCCTGACATTCTCCGGCACAGGGTCCTAAATCCCTTCAAACCTTTTTGACGAATCACCCCTTTTGACCCACAAGCCCTAAAAAGATTAGAAAAAAAAGCTTTCCCGCTGGGTTCATGTCCAGCCGGACAAACCCCTTCACATCACCCTAAGCCTTGTTTTCGAACCAGGAGCTGGAACATATGCCTGGAAATGAGACTCGTTACCCTAAGCCCTATAGGCCCTAAGCCTATTCGGCCCAAAACCCTAAACACTTTTGTCCCCCAAAACCCTAGAAGCTCCAAACTGGGCCCAGCCTTCTCGAAAGAGCGGCTTTTCCCTGTCCCGAACGCATCTGGCGGGCAGAAACCAGGCCTGCTCGGGTGAGGGCCGTTGGGGCTGTGCTGGGAACTCGTACTTGGAGGTTCATGGTACTTAGGAACCCAATGATAACCCTTCCAGGGTACTTGAGGGGCTTATGCATGGGCTATAACTACACATATCATGGGTTACTAAGTACCCTGAACCTCCAAGTAGGGTCTAGGATCTAGTGTTTGTTTAGGGCTCAGGAATACCAGTTTTTGGTAGGCCCTTTTTGTGAGGTAGCCTGAAAAGGGAGGGTCTGGGTTTCTCAAGTAATCAGCTTTGCCACAGCCCCCAATAAGGGAAGATACCAAATATACCAAGGGCCTACCTAAACCCTAAACCCTAAACCCTAAACCCTAAACCCTAAACCCTAAACCCTAAACCCTAAACCCTAAACCCTAAACCCTAAACCCTAAACCCTAAACCCTATAGTATAGATTCAGGGCCCAGGCATTTAGCATCGGGCTTAGTCCGTCGACTCTCCAGTCTCGAAGCAGCACGCTCACGCTATCCAAAGACATTCAGGGTGTAGGGTGTAGGGTTTAGGGTTTAGGGTTTAGGGTTCGGGGTTTAGGGTTTAGGGTTCGGGGTTTAGGATTTAGGGCTTAGGCTCAGGCCCACGACGAGGCATCAACGACTCAGGCCCACAAACCTGCGCCCCCATTCCGCAATACGAAGCTGGAACGACACTACTTGGCGGACCGTCTCCAGAACGTACGTGGCTAGCAAAGGCTTGCAAACTTGGGGCAACGCATGCTTCAAGAAGGAAGTCCACAAGACACCTTTCAACAGCATTGAGAAACCGATAATACACAGCAGCTCCAAGGAGCAGGCCACGTCTGCTCGAGATCTCTCAAACTGATGGATAAACCCCTTGAAACCAGGGTTTAGGGTTTAGGGTTTATGGTTTCTAAACTAGAACCGAAAAACACACACACACACACACACACACACACAACTCTCAGCCAAAACGCTCGACCATGGGCGAGAGCATAGCGTCCACTGCTGCCCAAGCCTGGCAAGACTCAGAATTCCCCTGCTAAGCTCGACTTTGGGGGGCCGGGCAGGGTTCCCTAAACCTTGGACCAACCCTCAACCCGAAATTCGCCCTAAGACCCCAAACCCCGAAACCCCGGGCCTATAGGGGTGTCCGACATTAGGGGTACCTCATTCGGGGTCCTTGTTGTAAGGAGATCCTACTATTTGGGGGGTCGATATTAGGTTCCCCCTATTTTCGTGTATACCCGGTTTTGGGGGGCCCATTCGGGACTCGGATCGGTCGGCGGGCTCCTAAGGCCTATGGCCTATGGCGGCTGGGGTTTGGGGTTTTATAGGGTTATTTATGGGGTTTGTAGGGTTTATAGGGTTTATAGGTTTTAGAGGGCTTATTAGGTTTATAGGGTTTTAGAGTTTAGGGTCTTTTTTGCCACCCGTCTAGCAAAGGTCCACGGCTTTAGGGCTTAGCGTAGGGGACCTACCATTGGGCTCAGGACAGGGCACCTGTCCCACGTGAATGTAAAATGCTTGAGCACACGTTTTGTCATGGCTGTAAGAACGCCAAAACTTTCTGGTTTGCTAGGCAATGCATGAATGCTGGCGTCCACAGTGAGCTTCCTGTCCCACTTTCCCAATGAACATGCCGACGCTTTGGGTGCCTCGAAGCAGCCGTGCCCACCGAAGGAGGTAAGCTCATAAGCTAGGGGCCGAAAGTGGCAGCAGTTCAAGTTTGGGAGTTCGGGCCTTCTTGGGGTACTGATCTACGATGATTACTCGAAATTGTTGC